>WNWK01001317.1:0-160000 GCA_009830355.1 Cherax destructor
TGACACTCAGCAATCATATCCCGACTCTTGGTATTATACCATGTTTCAGTTATTGCAATGACATCAAAGTTCCCAGCACATGCTACCAAACGTAATTCGTTAATTTTATTTCTGGCGCTTCGACAGATATGTGGAAGATGGCTAATGTAATTCCTATTTTTAAAGCAGGGGACAAGTCACTACCGTCAAATTACCGCCCAATAAGCCTGACCTCAATTGTAGGCAAATTACTAGAGTCAATTATAGCTGATATTATTAGAAGCCATCTAGATAACCATAATTTGATTAATGATACTCAGCATGGATTCACGAGGGGGCGTTCCTGCCTATCTAATTTATTAACGTTCTTCAGTAAAGCTTTTGAGGCTGTTGATCACGATAAAGAATTCGATATTGTTTATTTAGATTTTAGTAAGGCTTTTGATAGAGTACCACATCAGAGACTGTTAAAGAAAGTGGCAGCTCATTTAGGTCAAATAATAATAATTTAGGTCAAATAATAACGATCCCAAATGGATTAACAGGAGGCTAAAACATTTATTAGGGGAGAAAAGAGGAATTTATAGGCGCATCAAAAGAGGAGATGTTAACCTTATTGACCAATATGTTCAGTTGAAAAGAGAAGTAAAAAAGGGGATTAGAAAGGCTAAACGTGACTATGAGATTAAGGTTGCTAATGAATCAAAGACTAATCCAAAAGGGTTCTTTCAAGTGTACAGGACGAAGGTGAGGGAAAAGGTAGGACCTCTGAAAATTGGGAATGGACAGCTGACGGATAACGAACTGGAAATGTGTTCTCTATTTAATGACTATTTTTTGTCAGTCTTTACACAAGAAGACGTAAATGAGATTCAGAAATTAACAATTATTCAGTTCTGAAGAATTCAAATTAACTAATATTACTGTCACGAGGACATGGTTATCAAACAGATAGATAAACTGAAGCAAAATAAGTCCCCGGGACCCGACGAGTTGTTTTCCAGGTACTTAAGAATGCAAAATGGAACTTAGTCAGCCATTAACGAATGTGTTTAATACGTCCATCTAACTGGTGTTGTGCCAGAGATGTGGAAGATAGCTAATGTAGTTCCTATATTCAAATCAGGGATAAGTCCATTCCATCAAATTACCGCCCAATAAGCCTCACGTCTATAGTAGGCAAATTATTAGAATCAATTATAGCTGATATTATCAGAAGTCACCTTGAAGAACATAATTTGATTAATGAATCTCAGCATGGGTTTACGAGAGGTCGTTCCTGCCTGACAAATTTACTGACGTTTTTCAATAAAACATTTGAGGCAGTAGACAGTGATAAAGAATATGATATAGTTTACTTGGATTTCAGTAAGGCCTTTGATAGAGTACCTCACAAGAGACTCTTAAGAAAGGTGGCAGCTCATGGTATAGAAGGTAAAGTTCTAGCATGGATAGAGGCATAAGAACATAAGAACATAAGAAAGGAGGAACACTGCAGCAGGCCTGTTGGCCCATACTAGGCAGGTCCTTCACAATCCGTCCCACTAACAGAATATTTGCTCAACCCAATTTTCAATGCTACCCAAGAAATAAGCTTTGACAATTCTACCCACTCATGCGCGAGTCCCACTCAAATCCAACCCCATGGCTTACCAATAGAAAGCAGAGAGTTTCCATTAATGGGGTCAAATCTGAATGGGGATTTGTCACTAGTGGCGTTCCACAAGGATCAGTTTTGGGCCCATTGTTGTTCATAATTTACATAAGAACATAAGAACATAAGAAAGGAGGAACACTGCAGCAGGCCTGTTGGCCCATTCTAGGCAAGTCCTTCACATTCCATCCCACCAACAGAATATTTGTTCAACCTAATTTTCAATGCTACCCAAAAAATAAGCTTTGATAATTTTATTTACTCATGTGCAATTCCCACTCAAATCCAACCCCTTTCACTCATGAATTTATCCAACCTAAATTTAAAACTACCCAAGGTCCTTGCTTCAATAACCCTACTAGGCAGACTGTTCCATTCATCAACTACCCTATTTCCAAACCTTAAACCAAGACAGCAGTGCCTAAGCGTACGTAATAAGGCAAACAGATTACTGGGATTTATATCAAGAAGTGTTAGCAACAGAAGTCCAGAGGTTATATTACAGCTTTATACATCATTAGTAAGGCCTCACCTAGATTACGCAGCTCAGTTCTGGTCTCCATATTACAGAATGGATATAAATTCGTTAGAAAACATTCACCGTAGAATGACTAAATTAATACATAGCATTAGAAATCTTCCGTATGGAGATAGATTGAAGACCCTTAAATTACATTCACCTGACCTCAATTGTAGGCAAATTACTAGAGTCAATTATAGCTGATATTATTAGAAGCCATCTAGATAACCATAATTTGATTAATGATACCCAGCATGGATTCACGAGGGGCCGTTCCTGCCTATCTAATTTATTAACCTTCTTCAGTAAAGCTTTTGAGGCTGTTGATCACGATAAAGAATTCGATATTGTTTATTTAGACTTTAGTAAGGCTTTTGATAGAGTACCGCACCAGAGACTGTTAAAGAAAGTGGCAGCTCATGGCATTGGGGAAAAGTGCTGTCATGGATCGAGTCATGGCTCACCAATAGGAAGCAGAAGTGTGCATAAATGGGGTTAAATCCGAATGGGGACTTGTAACAAGTGGTGTTCCACAGGGATCAGTCTTAGGCCCATTGTTATTTATAAATATATCAATGACCTTGATGAGGGAATTACTAGTGATATGAGCAAATTCGCCGACGACACGAAGATAGGTAGGATAATTGATTCAAACATAGATGTCATAGAACTTCAGGAAGATTTAGACAAACTTAATTCGTGGTCAGAAAAGTGGCAGATGCAGTTCAATGTAGATAAATGCAAGGTTCTGAAGCTCGGGAGTGTCCATAACCCAAGCACTTATAAGTTAAATAACGTAGAACTTAGCCATACAGATTGCGAGAAGGACTTGGGGGTGATGGTAAGCAGCAACCTTAAACCAAGACAGCAATGCCTAAGCGTACGTAATAAGGCAAATAGATTACTGGGATTTATATCAAGAAGTGTTAACAACAGAAGTCCAGAGGTTATATTACAGCTTTATACATCATTAGTAAGGCCTCACCTAGATTACGCAGCTCAGTTCTGGTCTCCATATTACAGAATGGACATAAATTCGTTAGAAAACATTCAGCGTAGAATTACTAAATTAATACATAGCATTAGAAATCTTCCTTACGAAGAAAGATTGAAGACCCTAAAATTACATTCACTTGTAAGACGTAGAATGAGGGGAGACATGATCGAGGTATACAAGTGGAAAATGGGTATTAACAAAGGGGATATAAATAAGGTCTTGAGGATATCTCTCCAAGAGAGAACCCGCAATAATGGATTCAAGTTAGATAAGTTTAGATTTAGAAAGGATATAGGAAAGTATTGGTTTGGAAATAGGGTAGTTGATGAGTGGAACAGTCTGCCTAGTAGGGTTATTGAAGCTAGGACCTTGGGTAGTTTCAAATTTAGGTTGGATAAATTTCATGGGTTTGATTAGTGTCGTGAGTACAGGAGTAAATTCTTAGGTAGTGGTGGTTTTGATAAGGACCTGCCTTGTATGGGCCAGTAGGCCTTCTGCAGTGTTCCTCCATTCTTATGTTCTTATGAGTGAGAGGGGTTGGATTTGAGTGGGACTCGCGCATGAGTGGGTAGAATTTATTTTATTTATTAACACATCGGCCGATTCCCACCAAGGCAGGGTGGCCCGAAAAAGAAAAACTTTCATCATCATTCACTCCATCACTGTCTTGCCAGAAGGGTGCTTTACACTACAGTTATAAAACTGCAACATTAACACCCCTCCTTCAGAGTGCCGGCACTGTACTTCCCATCTCCAGAACTCAAGTCCGGCCTGCCGGTTTCCTGAATCCCTTCATAAATGTTACTTTGCTCACACTCCAACAGCACGTCAAGTATTAAAACCATATGCCTCCATTCACTCCTATCAAATACGCTCACACATGCTTGCTGGAAGTCCAAGCCCTCGCACACAAAACTTCCTTTACCCCTCCCTCCAACCTTTCCTAGGCCGACCCCTACCCCGCCTTCCTCCACTACAGATTTATACACTCTCGAAGTCACTCTGTCTCGTTCCATTCTCTCTACACGTCCAAACCACCTCAACAACCCCTCCTCAGCTCTCTGGACAATCGTTTTGGTAATCCCGCACCTCCTCCTAATTTCCAAACTCCTAATTCTCTGCATTATATTCACACCACACATTGACCTCAGACATGACATCTCCACTGCCTCCAGCCTTCTCCTCGTTGCAACATTCATCACCCATGCTTCACACCCATATAAGAGCGTTGGTATAACTATACTCTCATACATTCCCTCTTTACTTCCATGGACAAGGTTCTTGTCTCCACAGACTCCAAGTGCTCCACTCACCCTTTTCCCTCATCAATTCTATGATTCACCTCATCCTTCATAGATCCATCCGCCGACATGTCCACTCCCAAATATCTGAATACATTCACCTCCTCCATACTCTCTCCCTCCAATCTGATATCCAATCTTTCGTCACCTATTCTTTTGTTATCCTCATCACCTTACTCTTTCCTATATTCACTTTCAATTTTCTTCTTTACACACCCTACCAAATTCATCCACCAACCTCTGCAGCTTCTCTTCAGAATCTCCCAAAGCACAGTGTCATCAGCAAAAGCAACTGTGACAACTCCCACTTTGTATTTGCTTCTTTATCTTTTAGCCCAACACCTCTTGCCAAGACCCTCGCATTCACTTCTCTTACAACCCCATCTATAAATATATTGAACAACCACGGTGACATCACACATCCTTGTCTAAGGCCCACTTTTTCTGGGAAATAGTCCCTTCCTCCTACACACTCTAACCTGAGCCTCACTATCCTCATAAAAACTCTTCACTGCTTTCAGTAACCTTCCTCCTATTCCATACACCTGCAACATCTGCCACATTGCCCCCTATCTACCCTATCATACGCCTTTTCCAAATCCATAAATGCCACAAAAACATCTTTACCCTTATCCAAATACTGTTCACCTATATGTTTCACTGTAAACACTTGGTCTACACACCCCTACCTTTCCTAAAGCCCCCTTGTTCATCTGCTATCCTGCTTTCTGTTTTACTCTTAATTCTTTCAATAATAACTCTACCATACACTTTACCAGGTACACTCAACAGACTTATTCCCTATAATTTTTGCACTCTCTTTGTCCCCTTTGCCTTTATACAAAGGAACAATACACGCTCTTCTGCCAATCCCTAGGTACCTTACCCTCTTCCATACATTTATTAAATAATAGCACCAACCACTCCAAAATTATATCCCACCTGCTTTTAACATTTCTATCTTTATCCCATCAATCCCAGCTGCCTTACCCCTTTCATTCTACCCACTGCCTCACGAACTTCCCTACACCCACAACTGGCTCTTCCACACTCCTACAAGATGTTATTCCTCCTTGCCCTACACACGAAATCACAGCTTCCTGTCTTCATCAACATTTAACAAATCCTCAAAATATTCTCTCCATCTTCCCGATACCTCTAACTCTCCATTTAATAACTCTCCTCTCCTATTTTTAACTGTCAAATCCATTTGTTCTCTAGGCTTCCTCAACTTATTAATCTCATTCCAAAACTTTTTCTTATTTTCAACAAAATTTGCTGATAACATCTCACCCACTCTCTCATCTGCTCTCTTTTACATTGCTTCACCACTCTTTAACCTCTCTTTTTCTCTCCATATACTCTTCCCTCCTTGCATCACTTCTACTTTGTAAAAACCTCTCATATGCTAACTTTTTCTCCCTTACTACTCTCTTTACATCATCATTCCACCAATCGCTCCTCTTCCTCCCGCACCCACTCGCCTGTAACCACAAACTTGCTGAACACTCTAACACTACATTTTTAAATCTACCCCATACATTTTCGACCCCATTGCCTACACTCTCACTAGCCCATCTATCCTCCAATAGTTGTTTATATCTTACCCTAACTGCCTCCTCTTTAGTTTATAAACCTTCACCTCTCTTTACTTACTGATTCTATTTTCCTTGTATCCCATCTACCTTTTACTCCCACTGTAGCTATAACTAAAAAGTGATCTGATATATCTGTGCCCCTCTATAAACATGTACATCCTGAAGTCTACTCAACAGTCTTTATCTACCAATACATAGTCCAACAAACTACTGTCATTACGCCCTACATCATATCTTGTATACTTATTTATCCTCTTTTTCTTAAAATATGTATTACCTATAACTAAACCCCTTTCTATACAAAGTTCAATCAAAGGGCTCCCATTATCATTTACACCTGGCACCCCAAACTTACCTACTACACCCTCTCTGCATGTTTCTCCCACTTTAGCATTTAGGTCCCCTACCACAATTACTCTCTCATTTGGTTCAAAAGTTCCTATACATTCGCTTAACATCTCCCAAAATCTCTCTCTCTTCTACACTCCTCTCTTCTCCAGGTGCATACACGCTTATTATGACCCACTTTTCGCATCCGACCCTTATTTTAATCCACATAATCCTTGAATTTACACATTTATATTCCCTCTTTTCCTTCCATAACTGATCCTTCAACATTATTGCTACCCCTTCCTTAGCTCTAACTCTCTCAGATACTCCTGACTTAATCCCATTTATTTCTCCCCACTGAAACTCGCCTACCCCCTTCAGCTTTGTTTCGCTTAGGGCCAGGACATCCAACTTCTTTTCATTCATAACATCGGCAATCATCTCTTTCTTATCATCCGCACTACATCCACGCACATTCAGACAACCCAGTTTTATAAAGTTTTTCTTCTTCTCGTTTTTAGTAGATTTGTACAGGAGAAGGGGTTACTAGCCCATTGCTCCCGGCATCTTAGTCGCCTCATACGACACGCATGGCTTACGGAGGAAAGATTCTTTTCCACTTCCCCATAGACAATAGAGAAAATAAAAAGAACAAGAGCTATTAAGAAAAAGAAGAAAAACCTAGATGTGTGTATGTATATATATGCATGTGTATGCCAGTGTAGTGTGACCTATAGTGTAAGTAGAAGTAGCTAGATATACCTGTTATCCAGCGTGTTTATGAGACAGAAAAAAGACACCAGCAATCCTACCATCATGTAAAACAGTTTCAGGTTTCTGTTTCACAGTCACCTGGCAGGACGGTAGTACCTCCCTGGGTGGTTGCTGTCAAAGCTTATTTCTTGGGTAGCATTGAAAATTGGGTTGAGCAAATATTCTGTTAGTGGGACGGATTGTGAAGGACCTGCCTAGTATGGGCCAACAGGCCTGCTGCAGTGTTCCTCCTTTCTTATGTTCTTATGTTCTTGTAAGACGAAGAATGAGGGGAGACATGATCGAGGTATACAAGTGGAAAATGGGTATTAACAAAGGGGATATAAATAAGGCCTTGAGGATATCTCTCCAAGAGAGAACCCGCAATAATGGATTCAAATTAGATAAGTTTAGATTTAGAAAGGACATAAGAAAATATTGGTTTGGAAATAGGGCAGTTGATGAGTGGAACAGTCAGCCTAGTAGGGTTATTGAAGCAAGGACCTTGGGTAGTTTCAAATTTAGGTTGGATAAATTCATTAGTGAGAGGGGTTGAATTTGAGTGGGACTTGCACATAAGTAAATAGATAAGTTTAGATTTAGAAAGGATATAGGAAAGTATTGGTTTGGAAATAGGGTAGTTGATGAGTGGAACAGTCTGCCTAGTAGGGTTATTGAAGCTAGGACCTTGGGTAGTTTCAAATTTAGGTTGGATAAATTCATGAGTGAGAGGGGTTGGATTTGAGTGGGACTCTTATGTTCTTATGTTCTTATGACTCGCGCATGAGTGGGTAGAATTGTCAAAGCTTATTTCTTGGGTAGCATTGAAAATTGGGTTGAGCAAATATTCTGTTAGTGGGACGGATTGTGAAGGACCTGCCTAGTATGGGCCAACAGGCCTGCTGCAGTGTTCCTCCTTTCTTATGTTCTTATCAAAGTTTATTTCTTGGGTAGCATTGAAAATTGGGTTGAGCAAATATGCTGTTAGTGGGATGGATTGTGAAGGACCTGCCTAGTATGGGCCAACAGGCCTGCTGCAGTGTTCCTCCTTTCATATGTTCTTATGACCCTCATCCTCAGAGAAAAGAATAAACTTGCTTCAGGAAAAACTCAAAGTTCTTCCTGAAGCTGTTTGAAAATTTTCTCCTACCACCCCCTATATTTTCTATATACTTTATTTAAAGACAAAATACATTGACAAAATGCACTGACAAGAATACAATAGGGAGTAAAACAACATAGATAACAATTCAAATACTTCGTCCAGCTCCCCGGCGGTGGGCCGCGTGCCCAGAATGCTGCAGACATTTTCCCTCTGGATCGCAACACTGAGTCTCTGAAAGAGGAAGCTGGCTGCCCTGTGGTCCTTGGTTTCTATGATGAGTTTTTCACCCAGCTTTTTGAGAAACTTTAGAGCACACTTGCCCCATACTCAAAGGGTCTCCGACCCTATTGGGATGAAGTTATAGCAAGGGAAAAGGCCTTCATATTTGGGGGTCTTCTGGGTCTCCCTGTGGCTGGCAGCTCCACCCCCTTCAGCTATGGAGTATGACAAGTAGGTGTCTGCCATTGTGGCGGCACAGGTGTAGTCCCAAGCAATCTGCTTACCATCCTTCCAGGGTAGCATAGTGGCTCCATCAGGACGCTTTTGACTTCCATCAGACCTCTGCACTTGGGGTTCCCGTTGGGCTGGGCAACGGGCTGCATATATATATATATATATATATATATATATATTTTTTTTTTTTTTTTTTTCAACAAGTCGGCCGTCTCCCACCGAGGCAGGGTGCCCCAAAAAAGAAAGAAAATCCCCAAAAAAAAAACTTTCATCATCATTCAACACTTTCACCACACTCATACATAATCACTGTCTTTGCAGAGGAGCTCAGATACGACAGCTGAGAATAGTCCCTCCCAACTGTCACTATCTCAGACTCCTCCTTTAAAGTGCAGGCATTGTACTTCCCATTTCCAGGACTCAAGTCCAACTAAATCAATTAACTGGTTTCCCTGAATCCTTCACACAATGTTACCCTGCTCACACTCCAACAGATCGTCATGTCCCAAAAACCATTCGTCTCCATTCACTCCTATCTAACACGCTCACACATGCTTGCTGGAAGTCCAAGCCCTCGCCCAAAAAACCTCCTTTCCCCCTTCCTCCAACCTTTTCTAGGACGACCCCTACCCGCCTTCCTTCCCTACAGATTTATACGCTCTCCAAGTCATTCTACTTTGATCCATTCTCTCTAAATGACCAAACCACCTCAACAACCCCTCTTCAGCCCTCTGACAAATACTTTTAGTAACTCCACACCTTTTCCTAATTTCCACATTCCGAATTTTCTGCATAATATTTACACCACACATTGCCCTTAGACAGGACATCTCCACTGCCTCCAGCCTCCTCCTCGCTGCAGCATTTGCAACCCATGCTTCACACCCATATAAGAGTGTTGGTACCACTATACTTTCGTACATTCCCTTCTTTGCCTCCATGGATAACGTTTTTTGTCTCCACAGATACCTCAATGCACCACTCACCTTTTTTCCTTCATCAATTCTATGGTTAACCTCATCCTTCATAAATCCATCCGCTGACACATCAACTCCCAAATATCTGAAAACATTTACTTTTTTTAAGGGAGACTACTTTGGGAGGAAATTGTTAAGGCCACAAGACACGATAACGTAGTAATTCTAGGGGACTTTAACTTTAGTCAGATTGATTGGAATTTCATGACAGGGAATTTAGAATCTAACGACTTTTTAGAAGTAGTTCAGGATTGCTTTTGAAGCAGTTTGTAACAGAACCTACAAGGGGAAATAACCTACTTGACTTGGTTCTGGCAAGCAAGGAAACCCTTGTTAATAATTTAGAAATTACAGAGGAACTCGGCTCAAGCGACCACAAGTCAATTACCTTTAGCATTAAATGGATGTATGATAGTAGGGATAATTCAGTAATGGTCCCAGATTTTCGCTTAGCAGATTATAATGGACTTAGAGAACACTTATCAACTGTGGACTGGGGTGAAGAAGAGAGGTATCAATATGACAGTTTTCTTAACACTATACAGGCTGCCCAAAGAACATTTATCCCGTATAAAGAAATTAGATCAAGTAGAAATGACCCAAAATGGATGAATAATAGGCTCAAATATCTTTTAGGGCAGAAGAAAGGAATTTATAGGCGCATAAAAGAGGTGAGGGTCATCTTATAAATCAGTATACTGACATTAAGAGGGACGTTAAAAAGGGAATAAGAAAATCTAAACGGGACTATGAAACTAAAGTTGCTAGGGATTCAAAACTAACCCAAAAGTTTTTCCAGGTTTATAGAACAAAAGTTAGGGATAAGATAGGTCCCCTTAAAAATAACTTTGGGCATCTTACTGACAAGGAGAATGATATGTGCTCTATTTTTAATAATTATTTTCTCTCGGTTTTCACACAGGAAGACATTAATAATATCCAGTAATTAATTTTTACAGAGGCCCAGAAGAAGATAAATTATGTAATATCACAGTCACTAGTGAAATGATTATGAAACAGCTGGACCGACTGAAACAAAATAAATCGCCGGGTCCTGATGAGCTTTTGCAAGGGTTCTTAAGGAATGCAAATGGAACTCTGTGAACCAATATCTAACATTTTTAATTTATCTCTTCAAACAGGTGTAGTGTCTGATATGTGGAAGATGGCTAATGTAATTCCTATTTTTAAAGCAGGGGACAAGTCACTACCGTCAAACTACCGCCCAATAAGCCTGACCTCAATTGTAGGCAAATTACTAGAGTCAATTATAGCTGATATTTTTAGAAGCCATCTAGATAACCATAATTTGATTAATGATACCCAGCATGGATTCACGAGGGCCGTTCCTGCCTATCTAATTTATTACCCTTCTTCAGTAAAGCTTTTGAGGCTGTTGATCACGATAAAGAATTCGATATTGTTTATTTAGACTTTAGTAAGGCTTTGATAGAGTACCGCACAAGAGACTGTTAAAGAAAGTGGCAGCTCATGGCATTGGGGAAAAGTGCTGTCATGGATCGAGTCATGGCTCACCAATAGGAAGCAGAGTGTGCATAAATGGGGTTAAATCCGAATGGGGACTTGTAACAAGTGGTGTTCCACAGGGATCAGTCTTAGGCCCATTGTTATTTATAATATATATCAATGACCTTGATGAGGGAATTACTAGTGATATGAGCAAATTCGCCGACGACACGAAGATAGGTAGGATAATTGATTCAAACATAGATGTCATAGAACTTCAGGAAGATTTAGACAAACTTAATTCGTGGTCAGAAATGTGGCAGATGCAGTTCAATGTAGATAAATGCAAAGTTCTGAAGCTCGGGAGTGTCCATAACCCAAGCACGTATAAGTTAAATAACGTAGAACTTAGCCATACAGATTGCGAGAAGGACTTGGGGGTGATGGTAAGCAGCAACCTTAAACCAAGACAGCAATGCCTAAGCGTACGTAATAAGGCAAATAGATTACTGGGATTTATATCAAGAAGTGTTAGCAACAGAAGTCCAGAGGTTATATTACAGCTTTATACATCATTAGTAAGGCCTCACCTAGATTACGCAGCTCAGTTCTGGTCTCCATATTACAGAATGGACATAAATTCGTTAGAAACATTCAGCGTAGAATGACTAAATTAATACATAGCATTAGAAATCTTCCTTACGAAGAAAGATTGAAGACCCTAAAATTACATTCACTTGTAAGACGTAGAATGAGGGAGACATGATCGAGGTATACAAGTGGAAAATGGGTATTAACAAAGGGGATATAAATAAGGTCTTGAGGATATCTCTCCAAGAGAGAACCCGCAATAATGGATTCAAGTTAGATAAGTTTAGATTTAGAAAGGATATAGGAAAGTATTGGTTTGGAAATAGGGTAGTTGATGAGTGGAACAGTCTGCCTAGTAGGGTTATTGAAGCTAGGACCTTGGGTAGTTTCAAATTTAGGTTGGATAAATTCATGAGTGAGAGGGGTTGATTTGAGTGGGACTCAGCATGAGTGGGTAGAATTGTCAAGCTTATTTTTTGGGTAGCTTTGAAAATTGGGTTGAGCAAATGTTATGTTGGTGGGATGGATTGTGAAGGACCTGCCTAGTATGGGCCAACGGGCCTGCTGCAGTGTTCCTCCTTTCTTATGTTCTTATGTTCTTATGTTCTTCCATAATCCCTCTCTCCAATGTGATATCCAATTTTTCTTTATTTAAATCGTTTGATACCCTCATCACCTTACTCTTATCTATGTTCACTTTCAACTTTCTACCTTTACACACTCTCCCAAACTCGTCCACTAACCTTTGCAACTTTTCTTTAGAATCTCCCATAAGCACAGTATCATCAGCAAAAAGTAACTGTGTCAACTCCCATTTTGCATTTAATTCTCCAAAATTTAATCCCACCCCTCTCCCCAACACCCTAGCATTTACTTCTTTTACAACCCCATCTATAAATATATTAAACAACCATGGTGACATCACACATCCCTGTCTAAGACCTACTTTTACCGGGAAGTAATCTCCCTCTCCACAGATTCATTCACTTGTAAGACGTAGAATGAGGGGAGACATGATCGAGGTATACAAGTGGAAAATGGGTATTAACAAAGGGGATATAAATAAGGTCTTGAGGATATCTCTCCAAGAGAGAACCCGCAATAATGGATTCAAGTTAGATAAGTTTAGATTTAGAAAGGATATAGGAAAGTATTGGTTTGGAAATAGGGTAGTTGATGAGTGGAACAGTCTGCCTAGTAGGGTTATTGAAGCTAGGACCTTGGGTAGTTTCAAATTTAGGTTGGATAAATTCATGAGTGAGAGGGGTTGGATTTGAGGGACTCTGCATGAGTGGGTAGAATTGTCAAAGCTTATTTCTTGGGTAGCTTTGAAAATTGGGTTGAGCAAATATTCTGTTAGTGGGATGGATTGTGAAGGACCTGCCTAGTATGGGCCAACAGGCCTGCTGCAGTGTTCCTCCTTTCTTATGTTCTTATGTTCTTATGTTCTTCTCTCCTACACACCCTAACCTGAGCCTCACTATCCTCATAAAACTCTTTACAGCCTTCAGTAACTTACTACCTATTCCATACACTTGCAACATTTGCCACATTGCTCCCTATCCACTCTATCATATGCCTTTTCTAAATCCATAAATGCAATAAAACTTCTCTACCTTTATCTAAATACTGTTCACATATATGCTTCACTGTAAACACTTGATATATATATATATATATATATATATATATATATATATATATATATATATATATATATATATATATATATATATATATATATATATATATATTATTGTAACCCAATGAACTAGTGGTATTTAATCAATAACAACACTGTGACTAGCCAAGGACTCGAACCCATGTCATGGTGAGCGAAAATCACATGACGCTCTAACCCACAGGACCACCAAATCCTACAAGAATCAAGCACCCAACAGAGCTAAGTGTTTTACCTTGATCCGAGGACATACGGTGGTGTGGGTGCCTCTTAGCTAATTTCATTCTACTCCCCATTTGGTGTACTAGCCTCCACAAGCAGTATTTATATTATTGTAACCACGAACGAGTTGTATTCAATCAATAACAACACTGCGACTCGAACCCCATGTCGTTTTGGCCTAGGTGTTTTACCTTGATCCGAGGACATACCTACCTACCTGTAGTCTATCTGGAGGGTGTTACGGGGGTTCAACGCCCCCGCGGCCCAGTTCTTGACCAGGCCTCCTGGTGGATCAGAGCCTGATCAACCAGGCTGTTACTGCTGGGCGCACGTTGTCCAACGTACGAACCACAACCCGGCTGATCTGTCCAGCTCCCTCTTGAAGGCAGCCAGGGGAATACCTAGCTTAATCCAAAGATGGTGAGGTCTCAAGGATTATTATTATTATTATCATAGCTAAGCGCTAAACCCACAAGGGTCATACAGCGCTGGAGGTCTCACTGAAGGCATTATTGCGTTATTTGATGAGTTAATTTAATTCGTTAGATTTTGTGAACTGCTGTTAACGTAACTAACGAAACAGTCACTAGAATGGTTGGAATTATGACGACACAACTGCCCATTCTTTCAAGTGTCAAACACCTGCTTACCAGGACGTCAGGATCTGGTAGGGGACAGGAGCTAGTTACTTTCCTGTCGAAAGTGAAGTCTCAGGCCAGCAGGAGCAGGAGTCAGGGGGGTCGGGAGCTAGGAACTGACCGGTCATGATTACCGAACTCTCACACAAATTTACAACAGAGATGTCGGGATCATATGGGTGTGGTGGTGTGGGTGTGGTGGTGTGGGTGTGGTGGTGTGGGTGTGGTGGTGTGGGTGTGGGGTTGAAGGTGGGTGTGGGAAGGAACATGGGTGTTAGCAGGGGGAAAGAACATGGGTGTGAGTGGGGGCGGCATAAAATCATATATTGATGGGGTTGAGATGAGGGAAATGGGGGGGGGGGCGCACGGAAGCACATGATTACTTTCACTGGGAGGGGGAGCGTTAAACCCGTAGGGGGTAATATTGCGATGGGAGGGGGAGGGGAAAATAAGCAGTCGGGTTTACAGCTCCTCACAGGCATCAAGGCGCCTCCCTCGCAGGACGCGGAGGCAATCCTTGAACATGAGTAGATTGGTAGTTGTGGTGGTGGTGGTTGTAGTGGAGGTGATGGTGGTTGTAGTGGAGGTGGTGGTGGTTGTAGTAGAGGTGGTGGTGGTTGTAGTGGAGGTGGTTGTTGTAGTGGTAGTGGTGATTGTAGTGCAGGTGGTGATGGTTGTAGTGGAGGTGGTGGTTGTTGTAGTGGTGGTGGTGGTGGATGTTGTGGTGGTGGCTGTAGTAGTGGTGGTGGTGGTGGTGGTGGTGGTGGATGTAGTGGTGTGGTGGTGGTTGGTTGTAGTGGTGTTGGTGGCTTGTAGTAGTGGTGGTGGTGGTTGTAGTAGTGGTGGTGGTGGATGTAGTGGTGGTGGCTGTAGTAGTGGTGGTGGTGGTGGATGTAGTGGTGGTGGTGATGGTTGGTTGTAGTGGAGTTGGTGGTTGTAGTATTGGTGGTGGTGGTTGTAGTAGTGGTGGTGGTGGTGGATGTAGTGGTGGTGGCTGTAGTAGTGGTGGTGGTGGTGGATGTAGTTGTGGTGGTGATTGTAGTAGTGGTGGTGGTGGTGGTGGTGATGGTTGTAGCGGTGGTGGTTGTTGTAGTGGTGATGGCGATGGTTATAGTGGTGGTGGTTGTAGTGGTGGTGGTTGTAGTGTTGGTGGTTATGGTGGTGATAATAGAGGACATGATGTTAGTGGAGGATGATGACAGCTGACAGACAGAGAGAGAGAGAGAGATGGACAGACAGACAGGTAAACAGACGGAAATATTACCAATATAAATACAACAGTCTCCCAATCAAATAAAAACAAATTTACTGGCATAATAATGGATTCGTACCTAGCTGCAGGTGTGTGGGAGAACCCAGTGTCTCCCAACACTGCTACAGGGTGGGGATGAAGGGAGGGGGAGGTAGGGGGGAAAGAGTTAGGGGTTCGGTTAGAGGCTGAGTCAGTAGGAGTGGGGTTTAGATTAAGGGAAGGGGGGAAGGTAGGAAGGAAGATTTCCTATTTTATGTTATTAAAAAAATATATATATTAGAATCCCTTGGGTATTTACGGTTTTTGTTCTAACATCATCAACTTTACATTTTCATTATTATTATTATTTTACATAACAACATTACATAACATTACATAGCAACATTACATAACATTACATAACAACATTACATAACAACATTACATAACATTACATAACAACATTACATAATAACATTACATAACATTACATATCAACATTACATATCAACATTACATAACAACATTACATAACATTACATATCAACATTACATAACATTACATAGCAACATTACATAACAACATTACATAACATTACATAACATTACATATCAACATTACATAACAACATTACATAACAACATTACATAACATTACATATCAACATTACATAACAACATTACATAACATTACATATCAACATTACATAACATTACATAGCAACATTACATAGCAACATTACATAACATTACATAGCAACATTACATAACAACATTACATAGCAACATTACATAACATTACATAACAACATTACATAACAACATTACATATCAACATTACATATCAACATTACATAACAACATTACATAACATTACATAGCAACATTACATAACATTACATAGCAACATTACATAATAACATTACATAACAACATTACATAACATTACATATCAACATTACATATCAACATTACATATCAACATTACATATCAACATTACATAACAACATTACATAACATTACATAACAACATTACATAACATTACATAACATTACATAACAACATTACATAACAACATTACATAACATTACATAACAACATTACATAACATTACATATCAACATTACATATCAACATTACATATCAACATTACATAATAACATTACATAACAACATTACATAACATTACATAACAACATTACATAACATTACATAACAACATTACATATCAACATTACATAACAACATTACATATCAACATTACATAACATTACATAACAACATTACATAACAACATTACATAACAACATTACATAACATTACATAACAACATTACATAACATTACATATCAACATTACATATCAACATTACATATCAACATTACATATCAACATTACATAACAACATTACATATAACATTACATATCAACATTACATACAACATTACATACAACATTCATATCAACATTACATAACATTACATATCAAATTACATACAACATTACATAACAACATTACATACAACATTACTATCAAATTACATACAACATTACATACAACATTACATAACAAATACATAAAATCATACATTACATAAAATTACATACAACATTACATACAACATTACATATCAACATTACATAACATTACATACAACATTACATATAACATTACATATAACATTACATATCAACATTACATAACAACATTACATACAACATTACATAACATACATATAATATCAACATTACATAACAAATTACATACACATTACATACAACATTACATACAACATTACATAACATTACATAACAACATTACATACAACATTACATATAACATTACATATCAACATTACATATCAACATTAATCATAAATACAACATTACATACAACATTACATATCCATAACATTACATAACAACATTACATATCACATATCACAAATTTACAACATTACATACAAATTACATAACATTACATAACAAATTACATACAACATTACATCAACATTCATACAACATTACATATACTTACATACAACATTACATATATACATTCAACATATTACATAATCAACATTCATACAACATTACATACAACTTACATAACAACATTACATATCAACATTACATACAACATTCATATCAACATTACAACAACATTATAACACATGCATCAATACATACAACATTACATAAATTACATACAACATTACATAAACATTACATCAACATTACATACAACATTACATACAACATTACATACAACATTACATAATACAACTTACATAACATTACATACAACATTACATAACATTACTACATCATAACAATTACATACAACATTGCATATCAACATTACATACAACATTACATAACAACATTCTATCAACATTCATATCAACATTACATATCAACATTACATAACAACATTCATCAACATTACATAACTTACATACAACTTACTACAACATTCATACACTACATATCACATTGCACTTAATATACATACATTACATATCAACATTATAATCACTTATAACATTGCACTTAACTTCAACATCTAAACTCATCTTAAATACATATCATTACATACAACATTACATAATATACATTATAACAGATTACATAACATTACATATCAACATTATACCATAACTACACATTACATATCAACATTACATAACAACATTACATACACTTACTAACAACATTGATCAATTCATACAACATTACATATCAACTCATTACAACATTATAACAACATTACATAAACATTACATAACATTACATAATCAACATTACATAACAACATTACATATCACAATAACAACATTACATATCAACATTACATATCAACATTAATAACATTACATATCAACATTACATCAACATTACATATCAACATTACATAACAACATTACATACAACATTACAACATATACCATTACAACATTACATACAACTTACATAACAACATTACATATCAACATTCATAACATTACATATCAACATTACATATCAACATTCATAACAACATTACATACAACATTACATAACAACATTCATATCAACATTACATAACTTACATACAACATTTACATTTAAAAACATTATATCACATTCATACAACATATACAAATAAACATTACATATCAACATTCATAATCAACATTACATATCAACATTACATAACATACATTACATAAACATTACATAACAACATTACATAACATTACATACAACATTACATAACATTACATATACAATTACATAACATTACATAACAACATTACATAACAACATTACATATCAACATTACATAACATTACATATCAACATTACATATCAACATTACATATCAACATTACATAACAACATTACATATCAACATTACATAACAACATTACATATCAACATTACATAACAACATTACATATCAACATTACATATCAACATTACATAACAACATTACATAACAACATTACATAACAACATTACATATCAACATTACATAACAACATTACATAACAACATTACATATCAAAATTACATAACAACATTACATAACAACATTACATAACAACATTACATAACAACATTACATAACATTACATGTCAACATTACATATCAACATTACATAACAACATTGCATATCAACATTACATATCAACATTACATAACAACTTGTTGCTGTCATCATCATTTCCGCAGCTCACATCCTTGACTCGATCCGAGGTGTGGGCAGCGTCGGCAAATTTGCACAAAAGGGGAAATAGTCCCTCCCTTTATGCCGGAAGAGATGCTGGGTTCTTAGTCGTGCAAGCACTTTGTGGGGATAGTGGAACTCTGTATGGAGAGTGGCACTCTGTGGGGAGACTGGCAATCTGTGGGGAGAGTGGGCCTCTGTGGGGAGACTTGCACTCTGTGTAGAGACTGTCACTCTGTCTGGAAACTGGCACTCTGTGGGGAGACTGGCACTCTGTGGGGAAACTGGCACTCTGTGAGGATACTGACACTCTGTGGGGAGACTGGCACTTTGTGGGGAGACTGGCACTCTGTGAGGAGACTGGCACTTTGTGGGGAAACTGGTACTCTGTGGGGAGACTGGCACTCTGTGGGGATACTGACACTCTGTGGGGAGACTGGCACTCTGTGGGGAGACTGGCACTCTGTGGGTAGACTGGCATTCTGTGGGGAAACTGGCACTCTGGGGGAGACTGGCACTCTGTGGGGAGACTGGCACTCTGTGGGGAGACTGGCACTCTGTGGGGAAACTGGCACTCTGTGAGGATACTGGCACTCTGTGAGGAGACTGGCACTCTGTGGGGAGACTGGAACTCTGTGGGGAGACTGGCACTCTGTGAGGATACTGGCACTCTGTGAGGAGACTGGCACTCTGTGGGGAGACTGGCACTCTGTGAGGAGACTGGCACTCTCTGGAGAGAATGCAGCAGAAATTTCACGTGCAGTTTGAAGACTATCTCCTGTTATCGCATGGAAATCAATTCTCTAAATAAAATTTGCAAATTATAAACTTACGTAACGCAAATTTAATGTGAGAAAATCATGCCAGTGCAAGTTTGAAGCCGAGAACAAGCCGTGTTGCCGAGTTTTTGCACGGAATCCAACATCTGCAAGTTAATTAACAACGTGACTAAATTAGCAAATTTGTCCCTACACAGCAGAGACCCAATATATACTATCTCTAGCGTAAGATGTGTCAGCCTTTAAAAATAGAAGCCGACCTCTGAGAAGTTATTTTTTCATTTATCTATTTCCTGATTGCAAAGCTCCTGACGAAGCTGCTGGTGAAAGTGCACAAGGACCTGAGCTGCTGCTTTCACCCTTTTGTGGCTTGTTTTGCATTTTATTATCTCTAGTTTTCGATTGTTTCTTATTATTATTACTGTATTTATATATATATATATATATATATATATATATATATATATATATATATATATATATATATATATATATATATATATATATATATATTTTTTTTTTTCTTTCTTCAACAAATCGGCCGTTTCCCATTAACTTTAGTAATGTATACAGGAGAAGGGTTACTAGCCCCTTGCTCCTGGCATTTTAGTCGACTCTTACGACACGCATGGCTTACGGAGGAAGAATTCTGTTAAACTTCCCCATGGAGATAAGAGGAAATAAGAACAAGAACTAGTAAGAAAATAAAAGAAAACCCAGAGGGTGTGTGTTTTATATATATATGCTTGTACATGAATGTGTAGTGTGACCTAAGTATAAGCAGAAGTAACAAGACGTACCTGAAATCTTGCATGTTTATGAGACAGAAAAAAGACACCAGCAATCCTACCATCATGTAAAACAATTACAGGCTTCCGTTTTACACTCACTTGGCAGGACGTAGTACCTCCCTGGGCGGTTGCTGTCTACCAACCTACTACCTAGGATATATATATATATATATATATATATATATATATATATATATATATATATATATATATATATATATATTATATATATATATAGTACATTAATATGATAATTCTAGTGATGGAGCAGACACAGTAAACATTGGACTAGTCCTACGGAAATCACTCTCTACTCTCCGGGTATTCCATTGTTTTCTTATATAAAGTGAACAAGTGTTTTTACAACTGTTTTACGACCGTTCATTAAAGCGGATATTAACTTACTCTCACAAAGTGCTTAATATATTGTGGAAAAGTTATCCTTGACTCGGGTTAACTCGTCCTGTTGATCAGTTCCTGTTTGCGGTGTACCGAGTGAACTTCTCACCAGGGTGATACGCAGCGGGAGGTACGACATAGTATCTAACTAATCCCAACAGGTGTGTAACACTACACAATTGTAACACTTGGACGTTTATTGTGGAGAGGCAACGCTCGGGGGGGATGGGGAAGTTTTCTCACTCTATTGGTTAGAAATAGCTAAGCCTCCACTCATTAAATATCGTAATAATTTGTCTCATTTCACACTGAGGTGTCCACTTCTCTCATTATTCACACGCTGTTTTAACTGACTGAAGTATCCATGGATAGTTGTGTGTACAGGTTACGTGAAGCCTTAATTATCGTGGAGGGGCGCTAAACCCGTAGTATTATACAGCGCCTGTGGGGGGAGGGGGGGCATTCAGGCTTAATTTAGGGAACTGGAGCACAGATCCAGTTCCCTAGATCAAAAGCCCCTCAGCAGCACAGAGGGACCCCCCTCCCTATATATATCAACATGTCACACTAACATTTGTGGGATTATTCTACGTAAGAATCTACATAATATACCAAGTAGTTTATGCTAATAACAATTATGTTTTTATCGCAACCATCATATAAATGTATATTAATATAAATCTTTACGGCTGTTAATTTCATTAATATTCAATGTTAATCTCAGAGCCTTCCAAGAGGTTTCCGGGGCTGCGAGGCTAAACTTGTCTCGTAATTACCAGACGGAGGATCGAACCTCAGATATTTTTTGCTCTGAATGGTCTACAGAGCGCTTTGCAATAATAATAAAATAATAATAATAATAATAATAATTATTATTATTATTATTATTATTATTGTTGTTGTTGTTGTTGTTGTTGTTGTTGTTGTTGTTGTTGTTGTTGTTGTTGTTGTTGTTGTTATTATTATTATTATTATTACTGTTGTTATTATTATTATTATTATTATTATTATTATTATTATTATTATTATTATTATTATTATTAATTTATGTAAAATATTTGGGTAGACGTACTATCTACATTATTTCACATTTAAGTGAAAAATGTTAAGACGCTAATACATTTATTGCTAGGGTTAGTTCAAGCATTCTAGATCGCATGTTAGAAGAGAGAAGAGATAGGTAAAGGAGAAGGAAAGTGAGAGACATAGTAGGGAAAGAGGTGATAAATACATACGAATATATCCCAATAAGTGGACAGTTGAGCACATAAGTGTACCAGCGACCAAAAGGCCGACACCTCATTCTGACATCAGTCAGTCTGTTGACATTGCAAGTTGCTCCGTAAATTGGCTTATCTACGTTCATATTATAGTGCTGGCTCTTCTCAGGCTTCTAACTGTACTCCTATGATATTCAGCTTCATTATTTACTTCTCTCCTAACATTATTCCTAACTCTAGACACAGATATACTGAAGTTAGATTGTACGCGGGTGGGAGACATTCCAAATGTGTTTAAGATTTAGCTTATTCCAATCGCCATCAAAAAAAAAAAAAAAAAAAATCCTCCTTAACCCTTCCTACCATCCTACCCCTCCTCTCTTCCATTCTTCCCACCATCCATCCCTCTCCTTACTTCCTTCCTTCCATCGCTCAACTGAGTCAGGCTTAAGAAACCTGTTTGTATATATGACTTAATTAACGAGAAAAACCTCCCTTTATATATTTTCTTTCGTGAACCTCAAGTCTTCTCAACGTTAATTGCTGCGTTATCCAACCAACAATTTCCTGCAGGTGTGGTCAGGGAATATTTACCCTGGTGTTACCTGACTCGGGGATAGCCCTGCCATACGAGGTTAGTGGGGATAGCCCAGGTAGGCTAGGGTAGGGGGGATATTCCTTCTGGACGAGGCTAGGGGATAGCCCTGCTGAACGAGTCTAAGACTACACACTTCCTTAATCCTCTAGTGATAATTTTCATTATATTATTATTATTATTATTATTATTATTATTATTATTATTATTATTATTATTATTATTATTATTATTATTATTATTAGAAAACGTAACAGCATTATCAAGAAAGAAACTATAGCGACGTTATCAAGAAAAGTAGAGAGTAGCGCCGTTATCAGGAGAGTAGCGGTGCTATCAAGATAGAGTAGCGGCGTTATCAAGAGTAGCAGCGTTATCAAGAGAGAAAGGAAGAGATGAGTATCCGTGAGCGTCATTGTGGCCACATTATCCATCTCTTGTACAAAACTTGAGACGGTCTGATGGGCGAGTTGGCCACTGATTCACCGATTCTTATCTGATTCCTGGCCAACTCTTCCCATCTCAGTGACTATGGTACCTCCTGAGACGCATGCCTCGTCACCTGGGATACTTTGAGCTTATCACCTTGTCCAACAGCTTACGAGGAATATCAATTTCACGAGGAATTTGTTAAGTTTGATCGACATGCAACTTAACTTTATGTACTCACCTAATTGTGGTTGCAGGGGGTCGAATCGCAGCTTCTGTGTGTGTGTGTGTATGTGTGTGTGTGTGTGTGTGTGTGTGTGTTATGCCTGGCACTGTCAAAGTTCGCATCCTCTCTTCCCTCACCCCTTTCCTCTTTAATTTCCCTTTGCCCCTTACCCTCGTTCTCCCTTCTCTCAGTTCCTCTCTCTCTCGATGACCCCTCTTCTCACTGATCCCAGTGACTTCGTTTGACCTCTTCCCCAGTGACCTCGTGTGACCTCTTCCCTGTGACCTCGTATGACCTCTTCATTTGTGACCTCTTCCCCAGTGACCTCGTGTGACTCCTTCCCTGTGACCTCGTGTGACACCATTTTCCAGTGACCTCGTGTGACTTCTTCCTCAATGATCTCGTGTGACCCCTTCCTCAGTGACCTCGTGCGACCCTCTTCCCCTGTGACCTCAGGTGACTCCTTCCCTAGTGACCTCGTGTGACCTCTTCCCCAGTGACCTCATGTGACCTTGCATTATGGCACGATTAGGAACGGATGTGAAGGTGATTAGGATTATTATATTACCCTCGCGGTGACCCTCGTTACCCATCCTTAAACAGCACCACCACCAATACCGCTGCACCACCACATAGCATCACCACTGCATCACCACAACACCACCACAGCATCATCACAGCACCCTCACAACACCATCACAACACCCTCACAGCACCACTACAGCATCACTGCAAAACCACAGCATCACTGCTGGACCACAACAGCACCACCGTAGCATCACAGCACCACCACCACAGCATCACCACAGCATCATCACAGCACCCTCACAGTACCACCACAGCACCCTCACAGCACCCTCACAGCACCACCACAGCATCATCACAGCACCACCACAGCATCATCACAACACCCTCACAGCACCACCACAGCATCACAGCACCACCACCACAGCATCATCACAGCACTACCACAGCACCCTCACAGCACCACCACAGCATCACAGCTGCAACATCACAGCATCATCACAGTAGCACCACCACAGCACCACCACAGCACCACCGCAGCACCACCACAGCACCACCGTAGCACCACCGAAGCACCACCACAGCATCACAGCAGCACCACCACAGCACAACCACCGCAGGACCACCGTAGCACCACCGAAGCACTACCACAGCACCACCGTAGCACCACCACAGCACAACCACCGCAGCACCACCACAGCACCACCGTAGCACCACCGAAGCACCACCACAGCCCCACCGTAGCACCACCACAGCACAACCACCGCAGCATCACCGTAGCACCACCACAGCACAACCACCGCAGCACCACCACAGCACCACCGTAGCACCACCGAAGCACCACCAAAGCACCACCACAGCACCACCGAAGCACCACCACAGCATCGCCAGTGAGTCGGTCACATAACGGCCGCGTATGTAAATTTCTACAGTAAATTAGGTTGAAATTAATTCGATTAAGATTGTGGTTGTAAGTTTGTTAATACAGCCACAGCAGCAGCCGTGTGTGTTCACCACTCGCTCACTCACTCACTCACTCACTCACTCACTCACTCACTCACTCACTCACTCGCTCACTCACTCACTCACTCACTCACTCACTCACTCACTCACTCGCTCACTCACTCACTCACTCACTCACTCACTCACTCACTCACTCGCTCACTCACTCACTCACTCACTCACTTACTCACTCACTCACTCACAAACACTGTTAGACACTAGAAGCTTGATTAACAGAACCTAAAACATAACTTAAAAAACAATTTATGGCTTAGGTCGTTCAAAAATGGACGCACGTACTTGCTTTAGGACGTGAATGCTAACTCCTCTCCCATCGATAACTAAACAACACAAGTGTAACACTCTACTCAACACTACATGATAACACAAGTGTAACACTCTACTCAACACTACATGATAACTCAAGTGTAACACTCTACTCAACATTACATGATAACACAAGTGTAACAATCTACTCAACACTCCATGATAACACAAGTGTAACACTCTACTCAACACTACATGATAACACAAGTGTAACACTCTACTCAACACTACATGATAAAACAAGTGTAACACTCTACTCAACACTACATGATAACACAAGTGTAACAATCTACTCAACACTCCATGATAACACAAGTGTAACACTCTACTCAACACTACATGATAACACAAGTGTAACACTCTACTCAACACTACATGATAAAACAAGTGTAACACTCTACTCAACACTACATGATAACACAAGTGTAACACTCTACTCAACACTACATGATAACACAAGTGTAACACTCTACTCAACACTACATGATAAAACAAGTGTAACACTCTACTCAACACTACATGATAACACAAGTGTAACAATCTACTCAACACTCCAACCTAATAACACAAGTGTTACACACTAAACACTCCAAGACAACACAGGTGCAACACTATTCAATACTCCAAGATAACAACACAGGTGTAACACACTAAACGCTCCAAGACAACAGGTGCAACACTATTCAATACTCCAAGATAACAACACAGGTGTAACACACTAAATACCCCAAGACAACAACACAAGTGAAACACACTGTTCAATACTCCACGATCACGGACATGCGAAATACTAACACGAAACACTTAGAAAAACAACACAACTTGACACATTATGTGAGCACTGATAACCTTTTGCAATTAGAACATTCCTCCGTAATTAGCTCTCAGTGTTGGGTGTCGGGGGTGTTGGGTGGGTGTCTAGGGGTGTTGGGTGGTGTCTGGGGGTGTTGGGTGAGTGTCTGAGGGTGTTGGTGGGTATTTGGGGTTGTAGGGTGGGTGTCTGGGGGTGTTGGTGGGTGTCTGGGGGTGTTGGTGGGTGTTTGGGGTGTAGGGGGTTTCTGGGAAAGTAGGGTGGGTGTTTGGGGGTGTAGGGTGGGTGTCTGGGGGTGTAGGGTGGGTGTCTTGGGTGTAGGGTGGGTGTCTTGGGGTGTTGGGTGGGTGTCTTGGGTGTAGGGTGGATGTCGTGGGTGTAGGGTGGGTGTCTCGGGGTGTATGGTGGGTGTCTCGGGGTGTTGGGTGGGTGTCTGGGGGTGTAGGGTGGGTGTCTCGGGGTGTAGGGTGGGTGTCTGGGGGTGTAGGGTGGGTGTCTCGGGGTGTCTCGGGGTGTAGGGTGGGTGTCTGGGGTGTAGGGTGGGTGTCTCGGGGTGTTGGGTGGGTGTCTCGGGGTGTAGGGTGGGTGTCTCGGAGGTGTAGGGTGGGTGTCTCGGAGTGTAGGGCGGGTGTCTGGGGGTGTAGGGCGGGTGTCTCGGGGTGTAGGATGGGTGTCTCGGGGTGTAAGGCGGGTGTCTGGGGTGTAGGGTGGGTGTCTGGGGGTGTAGGGTGGGTGTCTCGGGGTGTTTAGTGGGTGTCTCGGGGTGTAGAGTGGATGTCTTGGGTGTAGGGTGGGTGTTTCGGGGTGTTGGGTGGGTGTCTCGGGGTGTAGGGTGGATGTCTTGGGTGTAGGGTGGGTGTCTGGGGGTGTATGATGTGTGTCTCGGGGTGTAGGGTGGGTGTCTCGGGGTGTAGGGTGGGTGTCTCGGGGTGTAGGGTGGGTGTCTCGGGGTGTAGGGTGGGTGTCTCGGGGTGTAGGGTGGGTGTATGTGGGAACAGGGTGAAACCTGCTGTAAGCGAGCCCAGTCTTGCCTCACAGGTATACCTGGAGAGGGTTTTGGGGGGTCAACGCCCCCGCGGCTCGGTCTGTGACCAGGGTGATAAACGTTCTAAAGTCTATTTAGAAATTTATGTCAAAATATAAATGGATTTTCATCTCATCTTCGTGGATGAAGTTATCAGTGAATGTCTTGCAAAGGACATTCAACGACTCGCGAACAATGGGATGCAATCCCGAGGCCAAACTGGTAGAACACTGATTTTTAGAATTTCCTCTGAGTTTTCAGCAGCCCGCAACTCACCTGCCGAATCAAATCACAGAACGGATCGGACTCGAACCCATGGCAGGCGAGTCCTGAAGCTCGCAGGCAGATGCTGTGCAGCAACATTACACGATCAATATCTTCTTTTGCATTCACTGTCTCCTTATATTGTCAGGTCTTACACACACACACGCACTCAAGTTCGAGTCGCTTAAACTAATTTGTGTTCTTTTCTCGGCTTCCTTGGTCACTTCCACAGCCTGAGTAGTGAATATTAACTCTCCATCACAGATCCATTAAGGTATAAGAACCTTCGATTTACCACAGATCCAAGATCGTACAGGAACGTTTGGATTATCACAGATCCACAATGGTACAATTATTATTATAATCAAAACTAAGCCCTAAACCCACAAGGGTCATACAACCACCACGGTGCTACAACTTTTGAATGGACTCGTCATGCTGAAGATCAGCTGCGACATCCGTAAGACAGGTTATCAGCGCCTTCGTAGGGAAGGAGGCAAGGGAAGACTTAATTAATATTAAACCGTTTCATTTTTATCTGGTACTACATTTTGTTGCCAGAGGTATCCTTTTCATAATGGTTGGAGAGGAGACTCAGACCTCGCTTGACCTCTGACAGGGGCTGGGTGTGTCTGCATGTGTTGATGGGTGTTGCTGAGAGCAGTGACGAGTGTTGCTGCGTGTGTGGACCAGTGTTGCTGCGTGTGTGGACCAGTGTTGCTACGTGGTGTTGAATGATGAGGCACTCATGGAGGCAAACCTTACTTCCCTGACACTCTCTCCTCCTCCTCCATCTCTTCAAGTTACGACCACAAGAGCTTGTTAACGCCGACAGGAGTAAGTCGTTGTTATTCAGCTGACCTGCAACCTGTGCGTCATTCCTTCAGGCAGCCCACACCTTCCTGGCACCTCCAGGCCACTCTCACTCTCTCTCCCCTCTCTCTTCTTCTCTCTCTCTCTCTCTCTCTCTCTCTCTCTCTCTCTCTCTCTCTCTCTCTCTCTCTCTCTCTCTCTCTATCACCCCCAGACAAGTTTAAGAACAGTGTTGATTAGCGATTCACTTGATGCGAGTGATTTAAGATGGAATTAATTGTTAGGTCTTATCGCGTGTGTCCATAAGCAAGCAGCGGGCCACAAGTCACCGCTGTGGCTGTGTTAATAGCTGCATTTACATATGACACGAATATATGCTTTCCCTATGCTAATGCTACGGCTCTATCGTGTGGAGCTCAACAACTGACGAGAAGACCCTTGCTGTATGTCTTCCTGTTGACGTGTGTGTGTGTGTGTGTGTGTGTGTGTGTGTGTGTTTGTTTGTGTGTGTGTGTGTGTGTGTGCGTGTGTGTGTGCGTGTGTGTGTGTGTGTGTGTACTCACCTAGTTGTGGTTGCAGGGGTCGAGTCAAAGCTGTGTGTGTGTGTGTGTGTGGGTGTGTGTGTGTGTGTGTGTGTGTGTGCGTGTGCGTGTGTGAGTGTGAGCTAGAAGCCAACTCTCCAACACATCACAGATCACTCATTCGTTAGTTGATAACAGAGGGAGAGAAGTCAAGGTAAATCCAAACGGTCATGAAAGAATACCACAAAATGAAGATATTGCTTAGCTCTCTCAAAATTATTATTATTATTATTATTATTATTATTATTATTATTATTATTATTGTCATCGAGGTAAGAAGTAAACCCGTAAGGGAGAATAGATCACACTTCTAAATTTAGGAAACAAAAGCGGCCCATTTTATGTCTTCAGGTATTTCTAAGAGCAACTATATCTAAGATAAAATATTTTTAAGAGACGTTATTTAGAGTATTGTGAATAGAAAGTATACCAAAGAAAAGTATTTCCAGGAGAGAGTAACAAGCGCTACGATAACTGGAAACTTAAAATAACATTATCTGAAAACAGGACTCTACCAGCATAGCTGTGATATTGTAACTTATAAAAGCTAATTACTAACTTGAAATAAGTAATTACGAAGGGGTAATCTCATCGACGGTCAGTTTAGAGACATGTGATTCCACCTTTCCCCTCAACGACAACCAGAAAACCCCACACGGATCCCAGAGACAAGATTTGACCCTCGTAACGACAACTAGGCAAGAGCAAACCGGTAAGCACACACGGAACCAGGAGCCGAGACTCAACCCTCGCAACCAAGTGATCACCGCCACAACAAGTGTCGCCAGGCGTCGAGTATTAATCACGCCCTCGTTACCTCGTTCAACCCGCTGCCATAAAACTGCCATAAACAGATCACGTTTTAATATAATCCTCAGCCACCTCTTGGCCCATAGCTCACACTCCCGTGAACCCTGGCCAACACCCTCCGCTTCCCACAAACACTGTACCAGAGTACTCGGGTGCACTGGGCGAAGTACTACGTAAACATCTCATCTTCATACGGTACGTCGTGAGAATATGGTTATATGCTATTTTTCTACTGTTAATGGAGGGGTTGCGGCAAGGCAGCACGGCGGATAATCGAGGTCTGACGTTATAAAAGATGCTATAACTCGGGTCATCAAGCAGGGTTCTCCCGCGAAGGAGATCCCATATAAAGCTGATATAATGGCGAGGATACACCAGCAGCAATTGATCCCTTACCCAGGGCAAGAAGGTACCAAGAGACGCTCCCCCATCATGGTTGATGAGCGAAATCCTGAGACCAGAGATTCTAATCCTTATCACTCGCGTTCTGATATGTTCCTCTGGTATTACTGACAGTCGATCAGGAAGTTTATGAAGATAGTGACAAGCAGCAGTGATCCTTAGGAGCGATTTTCTTGCTCAACGAAGCCCTGGGTATCGTCCATTCACATCGTAACGTGTTACGCCTGCATTCTTCTTCGTCGAGAGATTATCTTCGTGTTCCCCAATCAGCCAAGATTAATTGTTCCGTGCGGGCCATTCCTTCGTTGATGGAGACGTCTTAAGCGCTGGCGTTCTTAAATCACGGTGCAGTGGGAGTGATGGCTGCGAGTGTAGACGGTGTCGTGCTGTGACAGGCCTCTTGAAGCTACATTTAACACCCGAGGTCCTAACGGTGTCTTGCTGTGTCTGGCTCCTTGAAGCTGATCGTCTCTTGCTGGGGCTGAGTTTTGAAGCTTTGAACACCCAGGGTCCTAACGGTGTTCTGACTGTCTCTTGCTTTGGCTAGGTTTCAAAGTTACCGTTAATAGCATGGTCCTGGCGATTTTTTTTATTGTTTCAGCGCCCTTGAAGATCACTACATCGCCATGAGAATGACTGTAAAAAGTTATGCCAAGGCTCTTGAAGCCCTCCTCCAAACGTAGATCTAATGATCCCTTCCTGTTCATGGGATCTTGAAGCTCACTTTAATGCTAAGGTTTCGTTCCTTAGAGCTCACTTATGTGTCATAGTTCATTTGCTTGAGGTTCATCTAAGTGCCAAGATGCTGATACTATTACATATAATAGAATTATCGAAGGTCGTCGCAAGCATCGAGGACCACTGACTAGAAGTTCTTTTGAGCATCTTGGTTTGTTTTGACAGAGCTCCTGAGGCTAACCCAGGTAACAGAGCTCCTGATGCTAACCCAGGTAACATAGCTCCTGAGGCTAACCCAGGTAACAGAGCTCCTGAGGCTAACCCAGGTAACAGAGCTCCTGAGGCTAACCCAGGTAACAGAGCTCCTGAGGCTAACCCAGGTAACAGAGCTCCTGATGCTAACCCAGGTAACAGAGCTCCTGATGCTAACCCAGGTAACAGAGCTCCTGAGGCTAACCCAGGTAACAGAGCTCCTGAGGCTAACCCAGGTAACAGAGCTCCTGATGCTAACCCAGGTAACAGAGCTCCTGATGCTAACCCAGGTAACAGAGCTCCTGATGCTAACCCAGGTAACAGAGCTCCTGAGGCTAACCCAGGTAACAGAGCTCCTGATGCTAACCCAGGTAACAGAGCTCCTGATGCTAACCCAGGTAACAGAGCTCCTGATGCTAACCCAGGTAACATAGCTCCTGATGCTCACTCAGCAGTTGCTGAGCTCCGGTTGATCACCTCAAGTATTCAATTCATTCTTATACGACAAAGACGAAGCTCTTGAGAGTAAACTTTCTCATGCACGTTAAAACACTCTGGAAAACTTTGTTTTCAACCAAGACCTAGACAACAATGTTGTGTTTGTAAAGTTAATGACACCTGTGTGTTGAAGCACCCGAGGATGGAATTAATATCGCCAATGGCACATCATCTATACGGACTAATATACACTGTAACCGGTACGGGTGTTAGTACATATGGCTATCATGTTATTACGATTTCGTGAGCCATATTATGTAGTGTGTTTCAGAGCGGTATATTCACTCTTAGGATGAGTGGCGCCGCCCAACTCACTGGCCCCTCGAGGCAATGAGTGAACTCCTGGTCTTCGGAGAACCGGAAACAGCGCTGGGGATGAAGGGTCGTCCTTGAAGTAGACACAAGTCATCCAATAGACACACAAGGCTCTGATCAGTCACGCTGGGACCATGCTAGTCCTCCACAATGTAAGCAAAGAAGTCACAGTTCAGCGCCCGTGGAAGTTACTTATTTGTGGTTGCTGGGACGAGCTCCACCTCCTGGGGCCCGCCTCTTAATTTTCGATTGACTGGTGTGAATTTTGCAGTGTCACATTTGCGTTTAATCAAAAGGTGTGTTGTTTGTGAGTGTGTGTGTGTGTGTGTGTGTGTTTGTGTGTGTGTGTGTGTGTGTGTGTGTGTGTTGTATACATGGTGAGTACAGATAGGTAGCGTGTCTGCCTCGCGATCAATGGACACAAGAATCAGTCCTGACCTACTCATGGTGTTGTGTTCCACAAGAGTTGAATATCTAAGATAAATATCAACTCTCGCCATTGGTTCACTAAGATAAAACACAATAAGTGTCCGGGGCCCAAGACTGTTCAACAGCCTCCCACCAAGCATAAGGGTAATTACCAATAGACCCCTGGCTGCCTTCAAGGGGAAGCTGGACAGATACTTAAAGTCGGTGCCGGATCAGCCGGGCTGTGGTTCGTAACAGTAACAGTAACAGCCTGGTTGATCAGGCACTGATCCACCTGGAGGCCTGGTCGTGGACCGGGCCGCAGAGGCGTTCATCCCTCTAATACCCTTCAGGTAGACTCCCCTTGCAAGACTCCCCTTGCAAGACTCCCCTTGTAAGACTCCTCTTGCAAGAAGTTCACATGAAGTGCTCAGGTGATCTTAACCGGAGAATTTACGTGGTTCCTAACACTTAAAATGCTTAAATACGCTCATTACAGCTCGTCATAAACTCTCAGCTGACTCAGCGACGCAGCGTAAAACTGCGTGATGAGTGTTACGCTGGCGTATATTTATACTGGCGCTTTAAATCCCATTTTCAAGGTTGTAGTGTGGTAGTGTGGAGCCTCCGTGTTCAAGTACTGCTGCCCAGCACTAGGTGAGTGCACCAGCCGGTGCACAAGGGAGAGGGTAATGAGTGCTGCCAGGGAGTGAGTGCGTCCTGGGTGTGAGTGCGTCCTGGGTGTGAGTGCGTCCTGGGTGCGTCTTGTGTGAGAGGTTACTTGAGGGTTACCTGAAGATAATTTCGGGGGTCGCTGCCTTCGGGGCCGGGCCTAGACCTGTGTGTGTGTGCGCCTGTACTCACCTATTTGTGGTTGCAGGGGTCGATTCACAGCTCCTTGCACCGCATGCATGTGTGTGCGCGCGTGCATTCGAGCGTACGTCCATGTACGCATGTCTGCATGCATGTGCATGCCTGATTTAGGCGTTTAATAAGTGCACGTCAAGCGCATGTAATTGCGCTGGGAGAGCATCGAGTGGGTAGCACAGTGTGTTACGCTGGTCGGGTTGGGTGCGGTGGAGACGGGGGGGGGGGTGAGTGATGTGGGCGTCGCGTCCGGCTCTCCGACGGAAGCTACCGACGAGCGAGGGTGCTCCAGCGCACTAAAGTTCTCGCCTCCTGTAATCTCAAACTTGAAACTTAGCTCCATCAAGCAGCGCTTGTTGCACCAGCAACAACAGCAACAGCTCCTCCTAACCCGTAGCCCCTTGAAAGCCCTTCCCTCTTCTCTCTTCAAGAGAGAGAGAGAGAGAGAGCAGCCAGGCTTGTGGTGACGGAGCCCTGACCTCTACAACAAGTCCTTTTCCAGGTCCTCCCTCACCCATCACCTTAATTAACATTCAGGGATATACGCGGTACTCTGTGTTGCATTGTTTCCCTAGTAACTTGTGTTTGTTATAAAAAAATAAAAAAAATTATGTATTTGTCACTCACTGCAGGAAAACCCTGTTTTCATTACGACCTGACCTTTTTTTTTTTTTGGGGGGCGGATCCTGATCTCGTCCTGACACGATTTTCATTCAAAATCTGGCCTACGTAAAATGTCCAAAGATTTTATTTAAAACGCCAGAAAACAGTAACAGAAAAATAAGTATTTCCATATTTCGTATCAATGTCAGCATTTTCAGTGCGTTTGTTGTCCTCCATTAAATTATTACTACTGATACTACGAGAGCTCGACTTTTCTACCGCTCGAGTTGTAACTTGAACTGCAATGTGTGAGCAACGTGGTTCACACATGTTTTGGCTGAAAAGTTTGAAGTCCGAGCGAGGGTCACTTGCAGACGTGAGTCGGAGGCGTCACACCTCATATTTTGCAACAGCAACCTCCACGGTGCTGTAATCTTCTCTCCGTGTTCCTGCACTCACTACAACCCTGCCCATAACATACAATGTACACATACGCATATACACACATTCTAACATGTTGCTAAGGTATATGATACCTGGAGGGTGTTCCGGGGGTCAACGCCCCCTCGGCCCAGTCCTTGGCCAGGCCTCCACGTGAGGTAAAAGGCACAAAACAGAATTACTTATGTGTTTACTGGAAACATTTTGGTCCTGGGACCTTCAGGAGCGACCAACGTTCTCAACAAACATGTTCAAAGTGATTGCATTTGTTTCACTACACATTCGAACACACATGCAACGCCAGAAGATGCATGGTTGTGAAAACTGGAGGAATTAAAGAAGACGGGATACCGAGGCTACAAGCCTCCTTGAAGGAAGTGGACCTGTGTGTGACCCTAGTGCCGAGCATAGTGCCAGAGGAGCTCATTAACAGAAAACCTCTACAGTGATGGCGCATTTGGCTAATAAGAGATTAGCATCAGTAGAATTTTTAACACTTACTTCCTCTCAGGCTTTACACAGAACGATACTAGCGGTATTCCAGAAATAAATTATATAGAACAGAACGATAATAAACTATGCACGATTAGGGTCACAAGTGACATGGTCCTTAGACAAATAAATAAATTAAAACAAATCCCCGGGCCCTGATGAACTGTACGCAAGGGTTCTAAAGGAATGTAAAGAGGAGCTTAGCAAACTATTGGCTAATCTTTTCAAAATATCACTACAAACTGGCAAAGTGCCAGATAAGTGGAAAATGGTAAATGTGATACCTATTTTCAAAGCGGGTGACAGGTCCTTAGCTTCGAACTATAGACCAATAAGCCATAGTGGGAAAAATTATGAAATCAATAGTTGCCGAGGCAATTCGTAGCCATCTTGAAAGGCATAAATTGATTAATGAATCTCAGCACGGTTTTACAAAAGGGCATTCCTGCCTTACGGATATATTACTTTTTTTCACTAATGTATTTGAAAAGGTAGATCATGGTAATGAATATGATATTGTGTATATGGACTTCAGTAAGGCTACATCAGAGGCTATTGAGGAAACTTAAGGCACACGGAATAGGAGAAATTATATCCTGAATAGAGGCGAGATTGACAAATAGGCAGCAGAGAGTTTGTATAAATGGGGAGAAATCAGAGTGGGGAAGCGTCACGAAGGGTGTTCCACAGGGGTCAGTGTTGGGCCCCTTGTTGTTCACAATTTATATAAACGACATAGATGAGAGAATAAATAGCGACATAAGCAAATTTGCTGATGACACCAAAATAGGCCGTCCAAATCATTCTGGCGAGGACATTAGAGCACTCCAGGAAAATTTGAATAGACTGATGCAGTGGTCGGAGAAGTGGCAGAAGCAGTTTAATATAGACAAATGCAAAGTTCTAAACATCAGACAGGAAAATAACCATGCCACATATAAACTAAATAATGTAGATCTTAATATTACTGATTGCGAAAAGGATTTAGGAGTTCTGGTTAGCAGTAATCTAAAACCAAGACAGCAGTGCATAAGTGTTCGCAATAAAGCGAACAGAATCCTTGGCTTCATATCAAGAAGCATAAATAATAGGAGTCCTCAGGTTGTTCTTCAACTCTATATATCCTTGGTTAGGCCTCATCTAGATCATGCTGCACAGTTTTGGTCACCGTATTACAGAATGGATATAAATGCTCTGGAAAACGTACAAAGGAGGATGACTAAGTTGATCCCATGTATCAGAAATCTTCCCTATGAGGATAGACTGAGGGCCCTGAATCTGCACTCTCTAGAAAGGCGTAAAGTTAGTGGGGATATGATTGAGGTGTATAAATGGAAGACAGGAATAAATAAAGGGGATATAAATAGCGTCCTAAAAAATATCTAGCATTGAGAGGACTCGCAGCAATGGTTTTAAGTTAGAAAAATTCAGAGTCAGGAAGGATATAGGAAAGCACTGGTTTGGTAATAGAGTTGTGGATGAGTGGAACAACTCCCGAGTACCGTCATAGAAGCTAAAACGTTGTGTAGTTTTAAAAATAGGTTAGATAAATACATGAGTGGGTGTGGGTGGGTGTGAGTTGGACCCGACTAGCTTGTGCTAATAGGTCTATGCCGTGCTCCTTTCTTAAAAGATGTGACCTGACCTGACTAGGTTGGGTCATTGGCTTAAACCGGTAGGAGACTTGGACGTGGCTCGCATGGGCCAGTAGGCCTGCTGCAGTGTTCCTTCTTTCTTATGTTCTGATGAATCCCAAGTTGTTCACAGCCCTATATACGATAATCCCAAATAGGAGTCAGCAGCACCAGCATGGAACCCGCACTGGACAAAGCATGTAAAGACACTAGAGAATGTAGAAGTTTATATAGAGACTACTTGGAGGTAAAGGGTCATGAGCTCTGAGAAGAGACTAAAAACACTAGACATGACGTCAGTGCTACAAGAACCAGATGAGTCTTAACGTCATACAAAATACCTAGACAGGAATAAACTGTTTAAGAAGCGGGAAACAGGTATACAAGGGCACAGCTGTAAGCTCAAGGCACAGCCATGGGGAATACCAGGAAGCACTTACTCATCCTCAGGGTTGTCAGCAAGTGGAGTGATGTTGACAGTGCAAGAGTAAAGGCAGGATATCTACACAGCTTTATGAAGTGTGGTCGACACATGAGGCCGGGAGGGAGCGAACCAGGGAGCTGACTCAACCTCTGCTAGCACAAACAGGCGAGTACAAATAAAGGCGCACACACACACACACACACACACAAATGCACACACACACACACACACACACACACACACACACACACACACACACACACACACACACACACACACACACACACACACACACAACATTTACCTACAATTTAAATCACAGCCAGAATTATCAATTTCATGGTTTGAAAAAAATTGCCAAACACAATTCGACAATTGTAGAATTATACATTAATTTAACCTGAGGGTTTATGTTACCGAAGGATTACTGGACAATAAACACATACAGCTCTTTAATGCACAACAAATAAAATTAACATTTTATCTGTAGTAAAATTCAATCAGTCGTACGTAAAACCGGACAAATTAAAATGTCATGTGAAACCTGAAACAAAAAACTTAAAACGGAATCATATTCGTAGTGAAGGCTTTAATTTAATAGGTTTAAATAAAGAGCCATAAATGTAGGGTGTGCTAATGGGTGATCCGCTAGTCTTACTGGGGTTGTGAGCGGTGGGGTGAAGGGGAATGGAGGGGAGGGATGAGGATGGGGCTTGGTGGATGGGGGTCGTGGCGGTGCTAATAGTTGGTGGTAGCAGTGCTAGTGGAGGGTGGTGGACGTGGTGGTTGTTTGTGGTGTGGTGGTGGCCGATTGTGGTTGCTGTGGTGGATGTTTGTGGTAGTGTCGGTGGAATTTAGAGCCTCACCTGACCTGACTAGTCAGTTGTGTTGCAGTGTTGCCCGAGTTTTGGTCAGCATGTTAAAACTATTGCAAGAAGTTTCCCTTAAAATGGGATTTGCTGGTGGCTTGGTCTTTAAGAAGGTTGTTAGAGAGCTTCAGGTGTGTCACATGCACATAGGTGTCACATGTGACACACTTGTGTGCATGTGACAGGTATGTCACATACACAGGTTTGTGAGCATACCCAAAATGATGTCTTTCTGGAAATCAGAATGTTTGAGTCGGTAATTGTGTGGATTCACGTCGATGGTTTATAATAAATTCGGACCTGGATGGTCCGAGGTCCGCTCGGCGGAGTTCCTGAAGACCCCCATCCCGTTAAGCTCTCCGGAGGGCCGGTTTCTTGACTCATTTTTGTGTACTTTATGCATGCTTCGTAGCAAAGTTTAGGCTTAGGCTGCAGACCTCGTTCTCAGCGCTGGATGGAGCCTTTCAGTGAATAAATTATATCTTCTTCCCATCTTCCCTTTCCTCCTCCACTCCCTTGACACTATATTTTCTATCAACATCAAGGCAGTATTTCACTAAGGTTGGTAAACTCGACAAACGCAGAACCCGAGAGAAGAAATTCCATCGCATCTGCTCCCACAGCCCCTAGAAGAAGCTCAAGAGACCAGACCATCATCAACCACATTCTCCACCAGGACTATCAAACTACGAGAACAAGACCTTCAACCTAAGACTGAGGTTTTCTACAATCATTCGTTAACTAAAGAAAAACATTGATTTCAATACATGCATTTGCGGGCACAAAGACTGATTTCCAGAAATACATCATAAAGGTGTCACATACCTGTGTCTATGACACACCTGTGGCCCCCGTGGAACCTTGTAACTGACGCTACTTACACACCAAACCACCAACACACAAGGGGTGAGGGGGGACAGACCTGTGAGTCAACGTGTGTGTCGAGTTCAGTTTTATTCTCCAGATAACTAAATAAAGATCTTAACAATTCGAAACACTAACTTTTATTTACAGTTGTCAGCAGCACGACATTTGGGTCCTACGAGGTAACCTGACAAGTTGCTCAAGGCAGTTCCTGGTCATCTAACCTGTACTGCTTACGTCTAGTAACTAGGACAGTGGTGGTACTGAGAGTGTGGTGGTGGTGGTACTACTGAGAGTGTGATGATGGTGGTAGTGGTGATTTCGATAATGAAAGTGAGTGAGTATGAAACGATTTCCTAACTGCTGTACTAACAGAACCTGCGAGAAAAATACCATTTCACGCTCACAGATATTAAAACTAACTTTTATTAACCAGTCTTGGGATTTGGTAAAGCAAGCAGTGTAATATGCACCCAACTTTTCTAAATAAAAACATCTTCTACAAATATATTTACTCTCTTCTTAGGGGAACAATACTCACAATATACGGTATACCATAAGCGAAGCAAGACTTGATAATAAGTCTTGCTTCCTGTATACTTAATGTAAACCAACACACATGTGATGATTATACTATAAATTTACATAAGACAAATAACAAAGACATACCTGACTGCATGAATACAATAAGTCAACAACAGGTGAAAATTTTGTGTCCCCACCAGTCTGAGCCGATAAGAAGCATGATCGGGAAGGCAGGAGCTCCCACTGGACCGAGACACCAGAAAACAACTCCCAATACAATCCACAGTCACTAACTTCAACAGCAGAGCATAGTCTAAGTCTACACAAGACTTGGTGTGCAGACACCCCTCTTTCCGACTATGTCAAGGCATAACCAGCTGCAGAAACTAAGTTCCACCCAGGACAAATACTGTAAGGCGAGTGCCTGTTCGAGATTAAAGTGTTTGTTGGAGACCCCACAGGAGAGTTCTCTCCCGTCTCGAGTCTATGACAGGACAGACGTCTGCATGTTTATCTGGTTCTTAGTTAATTCAGCTTGAAACCCATCTACCGCACGAGGGTCATTAAAGGCTGCAGGTAATCTCTTAACCCTAAAATAAGAATTAATGCAAACTCAGCGTATATAAACTGAGAGATGCACACCTCTCAGTGTACAAATTCTTATGCCTGTCCCAGTGGTGAGGCAACCAACTAGCTACACAAGTCAAGGAATGGGTGACCAGGTAGGAAGCTCATTTGTTTCTTCAGCCACCTCAACATAGTACTTAAAATGTAAATATAAATCGACATTAGATATATACAAAATACATAATAAATGTTCCTGATATTGTTTCCCAGGTGACAGTCAGTGGTGTAGGTCCCTCGCTACTGTAACATACACTTGATATTAATATTAAACACTAAACACTGACTAAATGTTAATGTAACAGAGACGTGGTGGTAGTGAGAGTAGTGGTAGCACAAATAATGGTAGTAGTGAGAGTGGTGGTGGTGGTGGTAGAGGGAGGTCGTGATGGTATCGAGGATGATGTAAAGACCAGTTGTAATGTAACTCTGTACCTCTAAGATACGACCCTCATTACGACCCCTCGCCTGTGTTACTCTAATCTAGATTTATAAAACGCTCGTCCAGGGACACGATTGATGGAAATCCCGCGTGTGGCTCTCAAAAAAATTGCTAATGGCTCATTAAAGGAGAACGGCTCTCGAAATTGTTAATGGAGTCATTAAGGAAAACGGTCAGGAAAGGGCGATAACTCGACACGACAAATGGGGGGAGATTACTTATTTAATGAAGGCGACTTGTATTTAATAGAAGGTGGAGTTTGGGGTTGTATTACAAGAGGGGGAAAGCTTCTAGATAGCCATAACTGAGTTACTATAAACAGACACAAGGGCAGTGCTGGTGTAAGTTATGATTCCCAGCGATGGACATCGTGTAGGAATGTAATTGCCAGTTAAGTACACGCCAGGGTGTGTTGCAGGTGGGTTATGATCGCGCTGGGTGCAGATATTAATGTGTGGGGTGTGGTGTTTGAGTGGGAGGGGAGGGTGGGGAGTTGGTGTTGAGAAGAGCTGGAGGTGTTGGGGAGTGTTGATAGTGGTGTTGGAGATTTTTGGGAGAACTGATGATGGTGTTGGAGGTGTTGTGGAGAGTTGGTGGAGCTGTAGGGAAATGTTGGTGGTGTTAGGAGAGAGAGAGAGAGAGAGAGAGAGAGAGAGAGAGAGAGAGAGAGAGAGAGAGAGAGAGAGAGAGAGTTAGTGGGAGATCTCTACATCTATCGAAATATGCAGCGAGTGTAGTTAGAAAAAGGCATGAGGAAGCTGAAGAGATACCACCCACCAGGTGGTATCTTTGGCAACCCTCGGATGTCACAGTTTCAAAGTTACCAGCGATGTCACTGATGTCTTCGTATTAGTGCAATAAACCAGGGAACGGGTGGAGTCTGATCCCATGGCAAGTGGGTCTTAAAACTCAGAGGCCAGTGGGTTAACCACTCGGCCAGCTGGCTCTAATAAGGTACGTGTTAGTGTTTTTCTGTGTTGACAAACAGCTAACCAGAAGAGTTTTGATGGCGCCCACAAATCAAGGACATTCATTAGTTAACACAGATGACACAGTTGATGAACACGGACAAATAGCCTTACTGGTCTTGATACATTAGCATGTTACTGTGGCGTAGATAAAACTACGGTTATTTAAGCTCTTGAAGCAGGAAATAAGTTGAAAATTCTAGATCTCTGCAGTGTGTCATGGTTAGAAGTGTGAGGCTTCAAAACAGTGTCAGATATCCACTACAAAGTTTCGCTCTCAAGGACAGGGCGAAAAGGTGCTTGCCTTTTGCCAAAAACTTCCAACTTTACTTGTGACTGATGGAGCATTTATTGAAAACGAGAAGAAGGGACCATTTTCAGGGATGCATGTAGAAGGCTGCTCTGGAGGAAGAGCCTTGCCAAGACTCTCTGTGATGTCCCTTCAGGAAGTTCGGGTTGATCCATTAGATGTCCTGAAATTGATCCACTGCAGTGATCACCTTTGAAAGATGATGCTGAGGAAGAAGCTAATGATGATGGTGATGATAATGATGAACATGATGATAATGAACGTGATGAACATGATAAGGATGAAGAACATGATGAACATGATGACGAACATGATGAATATGATGATAATGATGAACATGATGAAAATGATGATGATGATGAACATGATGATAATGATGATTACATTATGGAAGATTTACTTCAATAGTGTCATAGTTATTAGTTCAATGGTATGGGGGAAAAATTAATAATAGGATGCTAGATTAAAGTGTATAACTTGTAGTTTAACCTTCGTTTTGTTCTCATAGTCTCGAGCAGACACTATCTGTTCTTACAGGCAGAAGTTATTGCTCAAGGATGAACAGCAGTGAACTACTAAAAAAATCGACTCTCACAAATGCTGTCCTCATTACCAGTAAAGGACAATTAGTGTTTCCCATGCTGCTTAATTCATTTATGTGGTCTAAAAATGTCTGGTTAATGTACTCTTAATCGGACCAAAAATAAATGCATGCTTTATTGGTGCTGTAAATGTTATTTAGTTCACTTTCCTTCTCCTGTCTAATGGAAAGTACTCTGGGAAGGAGAAAGTGTCTCAATACCTCACTGATCAGGCCGTCAACCAGGAGTCCAGGTCTGGGACCGGGAAGCGGGGGCGGTGATCTCCAGAAGCTACTACAAGTAACCTACAAATATTTAATTACTTTAGTGTAAAAATAGCAGCCATCATGGCTATTTATGTGTAACCAACCTATCGACAATCAGCATGAAAATACAAAATGTGACTCTCTGCTTAAAAAAAACGAGTAAGCTATAAATTTGATTAAGATATTAGATATTCCTGTTGATCAATATGTCTTGTAGTATTCGTAGATGATCGGTGGCCACCTTAGCAACTTCTTGAATTTCTCACCTTTCATTGAGCCTCTCCTGTGATCTCTCTCAGACCTGCCCTTGGTTGTCTTATAACAGTGTATCTGTGTCTTTTCTGTATACCTGATGAAGTCCAGTCCTGCGTGACACATTGTAGCAATAAAATGTGTCTTTTGGCCTTCATCAAGGGTGTCAGTGGCACTCACTGGATTATCAGTCTAGACACGGCACCCTAAAGGTTCGATAATAACCGAGAACTATTACGTCCTATAACATTCTAGATTCAACCATCTTTCCACCAGACTAAATGTGATCTTCAGTTCTCCATGGGGCTGGACCGGAAAGCCAGAGGAAGGCCTCGGTCATATGGCCAAAATCTCCACCGAGCTGGTCATCAAACGACTGTAACTCCCGTCAGGATAAATTTCCATATTTCTCCAGACATATAAAATACCACCACCTCCTTTCCTCACGCTGTACAATATATCAGCGATGGGAAGAGGAACGACGGTCTGGAGTGCTCCATAAACTCATCTCTTCCCTGCCACTCCTACCCAGATCCTGCTACTGCTCTGCCCTCCGACAGGATGTAAATAAGGAAATTCACATGACTGTACTCCTTCCACAACAATAAAAAAGGCCAAATAAAAGCTGCCAAAAAGTTATTGATCATGATACATCGCCTCGCCCGCACCCTTGTTATTGTTGACAATCGATCCAGCGTGCTGGTGGTAGCCAATCAGCGACGAGGAGCTCCATTGAGTGTTATGATTCGCCCACTTCCTCGGTGATGATTGGACACTCGCTGCCTTCACGAGGTTGCCACCCAATTTCCTGGCCAAATAATTCGACAGCGTTCATGGGAGGGTTTGAATACCGCTTGTAATTGGATAATTGTATCGAAAACTGTTGACACAGCCGGTTAGATCGGCCGGGAGAAGAGAAAAGGGGTTAGTGGTGTTGTGATAGCCTGGATCCAGACGAGCCAGGGTAAAATAATGGTCACAGTGGGGATGATTTCCACCCTTACGACGCTGGGAAAGAGAGACCATCGCTGAGCATCCTCTGTGACGATCAATTGTGAGCCATTGATGGGAAAAAGTAAATAGGGGACTCATCTGGATAATTACAGTCTATTGGGATGCGAGGAGGAGGATGTTACCCTAGCAAGGGCTCACTTTCTGCTGGGCCGTGGCTGGAGGCCGGTCAGACTCGCCACCCTTATGAGAGGACCTCGTAAGGGCCCTCCCGCGTAGCTCTTGTAGTTGTGTCACAGTCCCTGGGGTGAGTGCCTGGGGGGTGAGTGCCTGGGGGTGAGGGCCAGAGGGGTGAGTCCCCAGCCAACCATTAACATAATACGAATGATACACAGCTCGGGGAACCTAACTCGTTAGGTACATAATGACATAATGAAAAGTGGGAGTTACTGGGTGTTTGGGGGGAAGGGGAGGGGGAAGAGGGAGAAAAGGGGAGAGGGGGAGTGTCATCTGCCAGCCTGCTCCTCCTCCTCCTTCCCCTCCTGTCTCAGTTCCTCTATTTCCGTTCCTCTTCATCTCTGTTATTCTTCATCTCTGTTATTCATCTCTTATTGTTCATCTCTGTTATTCTTCATCTTTGTTATTGATCATCTCAGTTATTCTTCATCTCTGTATTCTTTACCTCTGTTATTGTTCATCTCTGTTATTGTTCATCTCTGTTACTGTTCATTCTGTTATTGTTCATCTATGTTATTCTTCCTCTCTATTATTCTTCATCTCTGTTCCTCTCCATCTCTGTTAATGAAGATTTTTTTCACGGGTCAGTCACCCTGAAGGATTATTAACCTAGGATAACCCAGAATGACCCAGGACAACCCAGGATAACCCAGGATAACCCAGGATAACCCAGGAAAGCCAAGCAGTGTGGCGTATTTCTACTGGCTTTCCAAGGTCTTCCTCCCCAGTAAGAGTCTCACAGCAGCCGACAATAACCAGATAGGGGCAGCTGGTCTTAAGGGAAAATATTACGTATTATACTCCCTGGTGAGCACTAAACCCTTGGGGGATTCTACAGTGCCTTGTGGAATGAGATTCAATTAGATTCGTTTAAAAAGACGTGTATTTTGTCCAGACGCATACTACATATACACAGCTGTGGGCAGCTCTCGGGTCTCTAGGGCGACTGTTCACCCATAGTCCTTCAGGATACAGGAGCCTCGCTCAGGTGTCTCGCCTCGCTCAGGTGTCTCGCCTCGCTCAGGTGTCTCGCCTCGCTCAGGTGTCTCGCCTCGCTCAGGTGTCTCGCCTCGCTCAGGTGTCTCGCCTCGCTCAGGTGTCTCGCCTCGCTCAGGTGTCTCGCCTCGCTCAGAATTGAACCCAGAATCTTGATGAATCTTTTCTAAAAGTGAATTTAGCACTGGACCAACAATTGTTGGTGGTTAGAGGTTAGAGCGTCTTGAACTTTGTCTAGCTTCCCAAGAGGCGGGCCAAAGTAGCACAGGATCGATCTCCGGCCATGCATCAGTAAATATATATAAACATTATCTCACTCCACAGCAGGATTTGAACCTGCAAACTCAGCATCAGAGTACACAGTACTTTATTCACAAGGCCAGACTGTGTAGATAAAGTACTGTGAACGTGAACTCTGATGCCGAGTTTTCAGGTTCGAATCCTGCTTTAGACTAAAAGATAATGTTTGTAAATAATGTACACACACACACACTTCACGCACGGAGGGGCCGGGTTCAATTCCCGGTGGGGCAGAAACATTTCGAAGTGTTTCCTTACATACACATACACACATACATATATACAACAGGCCTACTGTCTAATTGACATGTGCCTAGGACAAAATGGTAACTAACACACACACAACACACACACACACATATATATATATATATATATATATATATATATATATATATATATATATATGTCGTGCCGATTAGGTAAAACTGGTCAATTAGCAAGAACTCATTTAAAATTAAGTCCTTTCTAAAATTTTCTCTTATACGTTTAAAGATATATTTTTTTATTTATGTTAGTGTAAAAATTTATAATTTTGTACCAAGAGAAACTTTGAAAACCTACCTAACCTTATTATAACAAGCGCAATTTAATTTAGCCTAACCCAACTAAATATATTTTAGATACGTTAACATTAATTTAATAATAAACAAACACAATGAAATATATTTTTTCGTTATGCTCAGAATGATTTTGGCGAAATTATTGCATACACAAATTTTCACTTGTCTTATATGGCAAGGTGAGCGTTGCTATTTAAGCCAAAATCGCAAGTTTTACCTAATCGGCACGACATATATATATATATATATATATATATATATATATATATATATATATATATATATATATATATATATATACATACATATATGTGTGTGTATGTATATAATATAATATTGTCTTTTTGTATCATTCTCTGATATCACAAACACTTGTGTGACCTCAGCCATTGTGCGTTGCGTTCAGTTGTTACATATATTTAATAAGTAATCAGCTCTCAGTTATGTATACTGGCCACAGCCGCTCCTCCGAATCCTTGGTTAGTAACTGACACAAGTCGAGCTTTCCAAATACACAGAAGAACGATGAGCCAAAACATAACCTATTATATTATACTGTAATATGAGTCACGACTGCTGTCGTGAGACTGCTGTCGTGAGACTGCTGTCGTGAGACTGCTTTCAACTTATGAAGAGAAGACACAGATCAGAACAACTTTTCCTCCTGGGACAACTTTTCTCTGTGTGTAGAGCTTTTAATCAAGTCATGATAAAGCTCTACTACACAAAGGCAAACATTGTCCCCAATGGAAGCTTGACCTGCAACGTGTGTCTTCTCTTTAAGGGTGTCGACAGTGTCCCAATCCAATTGGGATTAAATTCCTTACTGGCGTCGACAGTGTCCCAATCCAATTGGGATTAAATTCCTTACTGGCGTCGACAGTGTCCCAATCGAATTGGGATTAAATTCCTTACTGGCGTCGACAGTGTCCCAATCCAATTGGGATTAAATTCCTTACTGGCGTCGACAGTGTCCCAATCCAATTGGGATTAAATTCCTTACTGGCGTCGACAGTGTCCCAATCCAATTGGGATTAAATTCCTTACTGGCGTCGACAGTGTCCCAATCCAATTGGGATTAAATTCCTTACTGGCGTCGACAGTGTCCCAATCAAATTGGGATTAAATTCCTTACTGGCGTCGAGAGTGTCCCAATCAAATTGGGATTAAATTTCTTACTGGCGTCGACAATGTCCCAATCCAATTGGGATTAAATTCCTTACTAGCGTCGACAGTGTTCCAGTCCTATGGGGATGAAATTCCGACTGATTATAATAAAACTGATTATCCTGATACTTGTTAAGTGTGTCTGCTTCCCTAGGAGCAGCAGCACCTCCGCCCGCCAGGCCAGCACAGGGGCGAGTTACAGCCCCTGTGGGCTGTCTGCTCTTCTTTTGAGAATATCATGTAATCCCATCCTGGTTATTACCCTAATTATCATGGTTGCCAGATAACAAGAATCAAGATTCTCTCTCTCTCTCTCTCTCTCTCTCTCTCTCTCTCTTTTGACTGTTGTTATTGCTGTTAAAGTTACCAAATCCTGCATTCCATTATTCTGTCGTGCATGCCATTTGTTGTCGTGCATTCCATTCATTCTGTCGTGCATTCCATTCATTCTGTCGTGCATGCCATTTATCGTGTTATACATGCCATTTATTTCATCATGTATAAATCATTGTAAGCCATTGTTATCGGTGCTTTTAGTGAACAAGCTGTGCAAGTACCCATTGTTGTTATTAGTGAAGCCAGGGTCATCAATACCACACATTGTTGTTATTAGTGAAGCCAGGGTCATCAATACCACACATTGTTATTAGTGAAGCCAGGGTCATCAATACCACATTGTTATTAGTGAAGCCAGTATACTACCAAAATTGTTGTTATTAGTGAAGCCAGGTCATCAATACACACATTGTTGTTATTAGTGAAGCCAGGGTCATCAATACCACACATTGTTATTAGTGAAGCCAGGGTCATCAATACCACACATTGTTATTAGTGAAGCCAGGGTCATCACTACCACATATTGTTGTTATTAGTGAAGCCAGGGTCATCAATAGCACATTGTTGATTAGTGAAGCCAGGGATCACATACCACACATTGTTGTTATCAGTGAAGCCAGGGTCATCAATACCACACATTGTTGTTATTAGTGAAGCCAGGGTCATCAATACCACACATTGTTGTTATTAGTGAAGCCAGGGTCATCAATACCACACATTGTTGTTATTAGTGAAGCCAGGGTCATCAATACCACATATTGTTGTTATTAATGAAGCCAGGGTCATCAATACCACACATTGTTGTTAATAGTGAAGCCAGGGTCATCAATACCACACATTGTTGTTATTAGTGAAGCCAGGGTCATCAATACCACACATTGTTGTTATTAGTAAGCCAGGTCATCAATACCACATATTGTTGTTATTATGAAGCCAGGGTCATCAATACCACACATTGTTGTTAATAGTGAAGCCAGGGTCATCAATACCACATATTGTTGTTATTAATGAAGCCAGGGTCATCAATACCACACATTGTTGTTAATAGTGAAGCCAGGGTCATCAATACCACACATTGTTGTTAATAGTGAAGCCAGGGTCATCAATACCACACATTGTTGTTATTAGTGAAGCCAGGATCATCAATACCACACATTGTTGTTATTAGTAAAGCAAGGGTCATCAATACCACACATTGTTGTTATTTTTAAAGCCAGGGTCATCAATACCACACATTGTTGTCATTAGTAAAGCCAGGGTCATCAATACCACACATTGTTGTTAATAGTGAAGCCAGGGTCATCAATACCACACATTGTTGTTATTAGTAAAGCCAGGGTCATCAATACCACACATTGTTGTTAATAGTGAAGCCAGGGTCATCAATACAACACATTGTTGTTAATAGTGAAGCCAGGGTCATCAATACCACATATTGTTGTTATTAATGAAGCCAGGGTCATCAATACCACACATTGTTGTTAATAGTGAAGCCAGGATCATCAATACCACACATTGTTGTTATTAGTGAAGCCAGGGTCATCAATACCACACATTGTTGTTATTAGTAAAGCCAGGGTCATCAATACCACACATTATTGTTATTTGTAAAGCCAGGGTCATCAATACCACACATTGTTGTTATTAATGAAGCCAGGGTCATCAATACCACACATTGTTGTTAATAGTGAAGCCAGGGTCATCAATACCACACATTGTTGTTATTAGTGAAGCCAGGGTCATCAATACCACACATTGTTGTTATTAGTAAAGCCAGGGTCATCAATACCACACATTGTTGTTAATAGTGAAGCCAGGGTTATCAATACCTCACATTGTTGTTAATAGTGAAGCCAGGGTCATCAATACCATACATTGTTGTTATTAGTGAAACCAGGGTCATCAATACCATACATTGTTGTTATTAGTGAAGCCAGGGTTATCAATACCACACATTGTTGTTATTATTAAAGCCAGGGTCATCAATACCACATATTGTTGTTATTAATGAAGCCAGGGTCATCAATACCACACATTGTTGTTATTAGTAAAGCCGGGGTCATCAATACCACACATTGTTGTTAATAGTAAAGCCAGGGTCATCAATACCACACATTGTTGTTATTTGTAAAGCCAGGGTTATCAATACCACACATTGTTGTTATTAGTAAAGCCAGGGTCATCAATACCACACATTGTTGTTATTTGTAAAGCCAGGGTCATCAATACCACACATTGTTGTTATTAGTAAAGCCAAGGGTCATCAATACCACACATTGTTGTTATTTGTAAAGCCAGGTCATCAATACACACATTGTTGTTATTAGTAAAGCCAGGGTCATCAATACACACATTGTTGTTATTTGTAAAGCCAGGGTCATCAATACCACATTGTTGTATTAGTAAAGCCAGGGTCGTCAATACCACACATTGTTGTTATTAGTAAAGCCAGGGTCATCAATACCACACATTGTTGTTATTAGTGAAGCCAGGGTCATCAATACCACACATTGTTGTTATTAGTGAAGCCAGGGTCATCAATACCACACATTGTTGTTATTAGTGAAGCCAGAGTCATCAATACCACATATTGTTGTTACTGGTGAAGCCAAGGTCATCAATACCACATATTGTTGTTACTGGTGAAGCCAGGGTCATCAATACCACACATTGTTGTTATTAGTGAAGCCAGGGTCATCAATACCCCACATTGTTGTTATTAGTAAAGCCAGGGTCATCAATACCACACATTGTTGTTAATAGTGAAGCCAGGGTCATCAATACCACATATTGTTGTTACTGGTGAAGCCAGGGTCATCAATACCACACATTGTTGTTAATAGTGAAGCCAGGGTCATCAATACCACATATTGTTGTTACTGGTGAAGCCAGGGTCATCAGTACCACACACAATGGTAAGTGGTTGAGTGCTGGAGGCTCGATCCAACGTTTCCTTACCGCTACTCTCTCACCAGGCTTACTTACAGAGCCAAGATTAGAGCGTGTTAGGTTTCGTATACAAAGGATAGGGAAAGGGAGAGGCAGGTGTTTAAGAGAGAGCCGGACGCACCATAGTGGATCATAGGTAGTGTGGCGCACACAGGTGTTACTAGGAACACCTGTTGGGAGGATTTACAGCCTCGTTATGCCTCCCACAGCTGTTTTTGTGTGATGGTGAATGTTAACTACAGGTAGCGTCATCCACACCTTTATATGGGAGTACATAGAGGGCGCATGCTCCAAGTGTCACTCTTTATAACATTTGTTTAAAGTATTAGCCCCTATTGGGACCCTCGCTCATACGAAATGCAACTTACGCTGATGACACCATAAGTAAAGAGTGAAATATTGAAGTCTCAATATGACTCTATGTTCAGTGAGTCATTAATCAAACTTAAGATTGACAATCTCAACGAATTTTTTACGATTGAGACTCAAAATTTAGGTCAACATCTTCAAAATTTCCAACATAAACAGAACCTCACTTGATTTTGAGAAAGCCACTCACAGCATGTCCATGCTCTCTGCCCCACGTCCAGACTCGTGGAACTCAATGTTTATCAAAAACGTGGAACATTGATGAACATCATGTATCGTCAATATTCTGTGGAGAAGGAGCCTGAACATTGGGGGTCAACCCACACTTATTAAAAACTATGGATATAACCCCACTCCACAAAGGTGGAAGCAAATCTTCTCCATTGCCGCGTTCTACATCTCTCAACCGTTCCCAGTCTGTTTACACCAAGCCGCCACCACCTCCCATGGACAACAATTCCAAGAATCTAGCTCAGTGACAGAGTCTGTATTCCAAACCTGCTGCTAGCTTTTCTGTTTTTTCCCCCACATGAAGAGTATTATATATACAAATCCTAAGAAGCAACATCGCTAAGTACCTGGATTACAACCACTGCAGCATGCAGGTCGCTCCTGCCTCTCACAACTGCTAGACCATTATGACTAACAAAATGCAAATGAAGTATACACAGACTCCGCAAGAGCCTCCAGCAAGTGCCATCATGGAGTAATAGCGCACAAATGAGTGACATGGCATAATTAGAAAAGTGGTCAGATGGATTTTTAACGTTGTAGCAAATAGTGAAAAGTAATGGTATGCAGGGTCAGGTTAGTGGCTGCCACAGTGAAAACCTTTCCTCTAAAATAAAATTCCAAGACTAGCACTCTTACCAGAGTACAAAACGTTTAACAGGCTTTTCTTTGACACTGGTGAGACATGACACCATTACCTCCCTGAATAATCGGGCCAGAATTCTGATAACCAGAACCCATAAATCTTTTCTAGAAGCTATTTCAAAATATCTGCATTATTTCCTCTTCAAACTTATATGGAAAAGGACGCTTATGTACACTTCAGGAGATTCATTGAAGAAAACGTCTTGCCACGCGAGGTTTCGTCAGTCCTGACGAGGCCACTGGTGGCGAAACGTTTCGTTTAGAAAATATCATGAACTGTACGTGTCATTTTCCACAGCTTTTCAATGTCACCAGATTATTTACAGCCAAATCTCCAAACATGGTTAACACCAGGTGAGGCTGGTGATAGAGAGGGGGTGGTTAACACCAGGTGAGGCTGGTGATAGAGAGGGAGTGGTTAACACCAGGTGAGGCTGGTGATAGAGAGGGAGTGGTTAACACCAGGTGAGGCTGGTGATAGAGAGGGAGTGGTTAACACCAGGTGAGGCTGGTGATAGAGAGGGAGTGGTTAACACCAGGTGAGGCTGGTGATAGAGAGGGAGTGGTTAACACCAGGTGAGGCTGGTGATAGAGAGGGGGTGGTTAACACCAGGTGAGGCTGGTGATAGAGAGGGAGTGGTTAACACCAGGTGAGGCTGGTGATAGAGAGGGTGGTTAACACCAGGTGAGGCTGGTGATAGAGAGGGGGTGGTTAACACCAGGTGAGGCTGGTGATAGAGAGGGAGTGGTTAACACCAGGTGAGGCTGGTGATAGAGAGGGGGTGGTTAACACCAGGTGAGGCTGGTGATAGAGAGGAGGGTTAACACCAGTGAGGCTGGTGATAGAGAGGGGTGGTTAACACCAGGTGAGGCTGGTGATAGAGAGGAGGGTTAACACCAGGTGAGGCTGGTGATAGAGAGGGTGGTTAACACCAGGTGAGGCTGGTGATAGAGAGGGAGTGGTTAACACCAGGAGGCTGGTGATAGAGAGGAGGGTTAACACCAGGTGAGGCTGGTGATAGAGAGGGTGGTTAACACCAGGTGAGGCTGGTGATAGAGAGGGGGTTAACACCAGGTGAGGCTGGTGATAGAGAGGGTGGTTAACACCAGGTGAGGCTGGTGATAGAGAGGGGTGGTTAACACCAGGTGAGGCTGGTGATAGAGAGGTGGTTACACCAGGTGAGGCTGGTGATAGAGAGGGTGGTTAACACCAGGTGAGGCTGGTGATAGAGAGGAGGGTTAACACCAGGTGAGGCTGGTGATAGAGAGGAGGGTTAACACCAGGTGAGGCTGGTGATAGAGAGGAGTGGTTAACACCAGGTGAGGCTGGTGATAGAGAGGGGTGGTTAACACCAGGTGAGGCTGGTGATAGAGAGGGTGGTTAACACCAGGTGAGGCTGGTGATAGAGAGGAGTGGTTAACACCAGGTGAGGCTGGTGATGAGAGGGTGGTTAACACCAGGTGAGGCTGGTGATAGAGAGGGTGGTTAACACCAGGTGAGGCTGGTGATAGAGAGGGTGGTTAACACCAGGTGAGGCTGGTGATAGAGAGGGTGGTTAACACCAGGTGAGGCTGGGAAGAGAGGAGTGGTTAACACCAGGTGAGGCTGGTGATAGAGAGGGTGGTAACACCAGGTGAGGCTGGTGATAGAGAGGGTGGTTAACACCAGGTGAGGCTGGTGATAGAGAGGAGGGTTAAACCAGGTGAGGCTGGGATAGAGAGGGTGGTTAACACCAGGTGAGGCTGGTGATAGAGAGGGTGGTTAACACCAGGTGAGGCTGGTGATAGAGAGGGGGTTAACACCAGGTGAGGCTGGTGATAGAGAGGGGGTTAACACCAGGTGAGGCTGGTGATAGAGAGGTGGTTAACACCAGGTGAGGCTGGTGATAGAGAGGGGGGTTAACACCAGGTGAGGCTGGGATAGAGAGGGGGTTAACACCAGGAGGCTGGTGATAGAGAGGAGTGGTTACACCAGGGAGGTAGGTGATAGAGAGGGTGGTAACACCAGGTGAGGCTGGTGAAGAGAGGGTGGTAACACCAGGTGAGGCTGGTATAGAGAGGGAGTGGTAACACCAGGTGAGGCTGGTGATAGAGAGGGGTGGTTAACACCAGGTGAGGCTGGTGATAGAGAGGGTGGTTAACACCAGGTGAGGCTGGGATAGAGAGGGTGGTTAACACCAGGTGAGGCTGGTGATGAGAGGGAGGGTTAACACCAGGTGAGGCTGGTGATAGAGAGGAGGGTTAACACCAGGTGAGGCTGGTGATAGAGAGGAGGGTTAACACCAGGTGAGGCTGGTGATAGAGAGGGAGTGGTTAACACCAGGTGAGGCTGGTGATAGAGAGGGGTGGTTAACACCAGGTGAGGCTGGTGATAGAGAGGGGGTGGTTAACACCAGGTGAGGCTGGTGATAGAGAGGGAGTGGTTAACACCAGGTGAGGCTGGTGATAGAGAGGGTGGTAACACCAGGTGAGGCTGGTGATAGAGAGGGGGTTAACACCAGGTGAGGCTGGTGATAGAGAGGGAGTGGTTAACACCAGGTGAGGCTGGTGATAGAGAGGGTGGTTAACACCAGGTGAGGCTGGTGATAGAGAGGAGTGGTTAACACCAGGTGAGGCTGGTGATAGAGAGGGAGTGGTTAACACCAGGTGAGGCTGGTGATAGAGAGGGGTGGGGGTAAACAGCAGGCGGCGACACAGGTGCTGCTGCTTACAGGGGGCTAAAATATTCGTGTTACTCAACGTAACTCCTGTCAGACCAGAAAAACGAGAGCTAAACATTGTACGACTGATGGTTGAGAGAGAACAGGTTGTTGGAGTGGGGTGTGAGGGGTAGGTTGCTGGAGTGGGGGTGTGAGGGTGGAGGGTAGGTTGTTGGAGTGGGGTGTGAAGGGTAGGTTGCTGGAGTGGGGGTGTGAGGGTGGAGGGTAGGTTGTTGGAGTGGGGTGTGAGGGTGGAGGGTAAGTTGTTGGAGTGGGGTGAGAGGGTGGAGGGTAGGTTGTTTGAGTGGGGTGAGAGGATGGAGGATAGGTTGTTGGAATGATGTGTGAGGGTGAAGGGTAAGTTGTTGGAGTAGGGTGTGAGGGTGGAGGGTAAATTGTTGGAGTGGGGTGTGAGGGTGGACTGTAAGTTTTTGGAGTGGGGTGTGAGGGTGGAGGGTAAGTTGTTGGAGTGGGGTGTGGGGGTGGAGGGTAATTTGTTGGAGTGGGGTGTGAGGGTGGAGGGCAGGTTGTTGGAATGGGGTGTGAGGGTGGAGGGTAGGTTGTTGGAATGGGGTGTGAGGGTGGAGGGTAATTTGTTGGAGTGGGGTGTGAGGATGGAGGGCAGGTTGTTGGGGAAAGGTATGACGGTGGAGAAAGGTTGTTGGAGTGGAGTGTGAGGGTGGAGGGTGTTGGAGTGGGGTGTGAAGGTGGAAAGTAGGTTGTTGTAGTGTGGTGAGAGGATGGGGTGATTGGGTGGGGGAGGGTTAGGGAAGGGCATTAGAGTGGTGGGGTGTGAGAATGGAGGATTTACGTGGTGGGGTGTAGGTGGGATTTAGGGTGTGGGAGAGGGGGAATAGGGGTGTGAGGGAATGCTGTGGGGATAGGGTACCTGGGAGAGGGGTGAGGGTGGAGTGTGCTGGTTTGGTAATGGTGGGGTGTCGGGGTGGGCTTTGGGGAAGGAGGGATGGGGTGGAGAGTCGGGGGTATTATATGAGAGGTAGGGGAATTAGTAGGGGATGGGGGTAGGGAAGGTTGAACCCCTATTCCCTTAATCAAAGATATCATTACACTTTCGTGAAGACAAATCAGATTAGTAACTAAGCTATTCCAGCATCCTGGAATGGCTTAGATAACCTCCAAAACCCTCTGTGGTGGAACTTCAAACAATTTAAAACGTTGTCTCCTAATTGTACATTGGTGGGAGAAGGAAATTCAAGTGTGAAGAAGCACGTCTGTCAATTTTCTGTTTACAATAGTGTAAAATTTTGGCTCCCGTTGAATCACTTTCAGTATATCTGAGTCTACCTCTTTTGAGGGTATATTTAATGGCTGATACATCCAATGGCTAGGATAGTATACCCATTAAGTTTAGCTCTTGAGTGGGCAAATTTGTTGACACAATTTGTTTGATAAATCTTGAGATGCTTGAAATTCTTGTGATCGTCTTCAAGTTCTCACTTCTGGTGTGTTTATCAATGTAATGAATAAGGAAGACGCCCTATAGGTTTACACTGTGTAGGTACAAAATTAAAATTTTAATGAAATTGTTAAAAAAAAGGCCAACTTTAATAGATAAATTAATCTCCATATAATTCCTATAGAATGCTTCCTCAGATCGGTTATAAACCATTAAGTGTGGTATATCATAATTGAAAACATATTTTTCATTATTAAATTTTGGCTATGTACATTCCAATTTGACAATATTTTTAGCATTTTTTTAAATCAATTTTTTGTTATTAAAGTATTGTAGAGAATTTTAAATTGAACAGCAAAAAAAATCAGAAATATTGAAAACTCACGTTTTTATTGCATTTTTTAATGTTCATGAGTTTAGTGAAACCTGAAAACTTTAGTGCCAGAGCCGCCATATTGTAAACTAAAACTTTATCCCCTCCATTATTTTTTCTACAACGTTTTCATTTACAACTTCAGAACGCCTTATCTGATCATCTGGATTTACATCTACAATTCACTTATCTGCTGGTAGGACTACGTGCAGCCAGCAGTAACAGCCTCGTTGATCAGGCCCTGATCCACCGGGAGGCCTGGTCATAGACCGGGCCGCGGGGACGTCGATCCCCGGAATACCCTCCAGGTAGGTAGGTTATTATACTGGTTCAGAATACCTGGAGTATACCTGGAGAGGGTTTCGGGGGGGCCAACGCTCCCGATTTATTTTCCTTATGGCGTGCTTTAATTCGCTACTGCTTAAAGATAGATAACTACCTAACTTTACATTGCCGTACACGAGAAAGTTACATAGAATTTGTGAGACTCCCTACCTGGAGGGAATTAAGCAAAAAAATTCAATACATCAACAGTTTGCTGCTACTCTGTTCTGTATGATAGTTATACAGTGGGAACAAAGCTATCTATGTGTTCCCTGTCGTGTTCCATCACGCAGGATGGTGTTCCGACAGGGTGTTGACATGTCAGCCTGAGACAAGGATATCTTCCAGTATTCCAGCAAGGGTCCATCAGCTACGACAGCTTCAAAGGTTTCGTTCCTGCAGAGCTGGAGTTACTATCACTTGGGAATTACTGTCTAACAGTATAGCCTATCCCCTTACCCCAACACCAAACACACACACACACACACACACACACACACACACACACACACACACACGAGAAATAGAGTTTAAGATATCTCCATCCTTCCAGAGTGAGAGCAAGATAAATAATACACAGGAGGCAGAGAAAAGAGAGGAGGGGGAAGGGTTGAGGGGGAGAATATAGGGGATAAAGGGGAAGGGAAATTGTGGAGGGTGGATCACATATTGGGGGGGAGGAGGGGAGAATGAGGGGTAGTATGAAATATGAATTACAGTGTGTCGTTTTTTTATCTATTCTACATGCATTCCTAGATCCCCTATTCCTCTTTTATCTTCTTTCTCTGTGTCTACTTTCGACTTTTCATCATTTTTGCGAACTCCTTGCTTCCATAAATTTCATCTCCATCTACATTAATATATTTTTTGCCTTCAAAGCAATAAGTTGAATGTGCGACGCATATCCATCCTAGAGAGAGAGAGAGAGAGAGAGAGAGAGAGAGAGAGAGAGAGAGAGAGCTGCTCACCTAATTGTGCGCCCGTAACTGTGGTTGCGGGGTTCGAGCCTCAGCTCCTGCCCCCCGCCTCTTCGCTGACTGCTCCTTGGTGCGTGAGCCATATCATACATATTCTTAAAACTATGTATGGATCGTACTCACCTAATTGTTATTGCAGGGGTTAATTCATAGCTCCTCTGTGTGTATTTGTTTGTGTGTGTGTGTGTGTGTGTGTGTGTGTGTGTGTGTGTGTGTGTGTGTGTGGTAGAGGAGCAGCCACGAGAACAAGAGTGAGAGGGGAGGGTGAGGTTGGGAACACAACCACTGGCTGACCGCATCATCCATCTCCTGGCTGACCACCCTTACCCTCACCCTCCAACTCCCCACCACCTAACCCAAAGTGCCACACTGGGACACACAGCGACGACTAATGATGACCCTTTGGCACTGCTGGAGGGCCACCTCGTTATAAAGATTAGGTGGAAAATCCATTGAATCATCCGCAAATATATAACATTAGTGGAACAAGGCAAAAACATCCCCAAATAGGCTCAGTCAATCCCTCGAAGTAGGCTATGTCAAGTCTTCGAAGTGATGCTGAGAGAGAGAGAGGAGTGATGCTGAGAGAGAGAGAGAGAGAAAGGATACTATGTGAACCCGAGAGGAGAGGGAGACGGGGTCGGTGGTGTCACTCAAGGGGAAACTAGACAAACGAGGCGATGATTAGCACAGTCCAGTGGTACTTACAATGCCACATCACACGGTGCTCCAGGGATCAGTCCCTGTTCTTGAGGCACGAAAAAAATATTTTCTCCTATTAAGTGAGGTACAGAAAATAAAATATCACTTCTTGTGATGTGACACTTTTCAGAGCCTCATACTGGTTCACATCTCTACTGCTCCTGTCTACTTTCTGTACTCGACCGAAGAAGCCCACTGTGTGGGCGAAACGTTTCGGATTAAAGATGCCTAACTGTTGCCTATGTGTCTTACCAACCTGTCGGTATTATATACCATTTTGACCGAAAGTCTTAGGACAGATGAAGTTCCACTAAGCGCAACATTACATGACTATCAGCGTCGGGAGAAACATTAGTATTTCTCAAGCCATCTAAACCTTATTAATAATTAACTCTGACTTAATTTAGCTATTTAAACCACTGCAATACAAGGCCATTATAAAACAAGTTGCATATGATCATCTCTCTAATGAAAAACAGGGATGCCATAAATACCCTGAGAGAAAACACGATAAGTCTCCTGGGCCCAAGACTGTTCAACAGCCTTCTATTATACATAAGGTGGATTACCAATAATACCCTGGCTGTCTTCAAGAGGGAAATGGTCAGTGCCCGCCGGGCTGTGATTCGTACCATGGTTTGCGTGCGGCCACCAGTAACAGCCTGGTTGATCAGGCCCTAATCCACCTGAAGGTCTGGCCGAGGGCCGGGCCGCGGGGGCGTTGTGTATTCTCTCTTAAGTGTACAAACTCATAGAATCGAAAGCTTTCATAATAAATGCCTTAAGTCAGAATTGTTTGTTCAACTTTTTCTCCACCTGGTACCTACCTACCTGGAGTCTACCTGGAGGGTATTCCGGGGATCAACGCCCCCGCGGCCCGGTCTATGACCAGGCCTCCCGGTGGATCAGGGCTTGATCAACGAGGCTGTTACTGCTGGCTGCACGTAGTCCAATGTACGAACCACAGCCCGGCTGATCTGGCACTGACTTTAGGTATCTGTCCAGCTCCCTCTTGAAGGCAGCTAGAGGTCTACTGGTAATGCCCCTTATGGCTGGTGGGAGGCTGTTGAACAGTCTTGGGTCCCGAACACTTATTGTGTTTTCTCTTAGTGTACCAGTGGCGCCCCTACTTTTCACTGGGGGTACGTGGAGGGTGTTCCGAGGGGTCTTCGCCCCCCCGGCCCAGACCTTGACCAGGCCTCCCGGTGAATCAAGGCTTGATCAACCAGGCTGTTACTGCTGGCTGCACGTAGTCCAATGTACGACCCACAGCCCGGCTGGTCAGGCACTGACTTTAGGCATCTGTCCAGCTCCCTCTTGAAGGCAGCCAGGAATCTATTGGTAATTTTCCTTATACTTGGAAATAAATGGTATAAAATACCGACACAATGGAAAAATAAACACATAAGCAGTATAATGTGATCCTTTATTGACAACGTTTCGCCCACGCAGTGGGCTTTATCGAGTCACAGACAGATCTGTCTGTGACTCGATAAAGCCCACTGCGTGGGCGAAACGTTGTCAATAAAGGCTCACATTATACTGCTTATGTGTTTATTTTTCCTTATACTTGGTGGGAGGCTGTTGAACAGTCTTGGACCCCGGACAGTTATTGTGTTTTCTCTTAGTGTACTAATGGCGCCCCTACTTTTCACTGGAAGTATGTTGCACCGTCTGCCCAGTCTTTTCCTCTCATAGGGAGTGATTTCTGTGTGCAGATTTGGGACCAGTCCCTCTAGGATTTTCCAGGTGGAGATTATGATGTATCTCTGTCGCCTGCGCTCCAGTGAGTACAAGTCAAGTGCTTCCACGTCAGTATTATGGACAAGGTATACACTGGCATACGTTTAATCATTTCTGAGGCAAGACGTACGCCGCAACTTATAACTGTGCCTCCGAAACAAAGTATTTACGTCTACTTAAGTCCTACTTGAAGTGTACAAATTAAAAATCGGGGAAGAAATAAATGGGATTTAACTAAAGAGCTGAAAATATATAAACAAGAGAGGACTCGCAGCGACGGATTCTAGTTGGATAAATTTAGATCTAGAAACGATACAGGAAAACACGACTGTGACAAGAGAGTTGTAGAGTAGTGGAATACACTACAGTGCGCTCACTGAAGCTAGCACTGTCTAGCATGACGAAAATATTATGCACACTTTGAGTCAATGTTTGTATGTGAAGTGCAGCATCCCTCAAGGCAGGAAGGAAGGAAGGAAGGAAGGAAGGAAGGAAGGGTGGGAGGGAGGGGGAGATGTGCCTTGATGCTACTGAAGGGCTCATGATCCAAGAAATTGCACCTGACCACCTCTTCCTGAGATTAAACCTAATTACCTCATGTTTCCGAGGCGTTGTATGAATCATACGAATTTTAGCTCTTACCTACGGAATATCATAACAATAACAACAGTACTAATAACAACAACAACAACAACAACAACAACAACAACAACAACAACAACAACAACAACAACAACAACAACAACAACAACAATAATAATAATAATAATAATAATCTTTCTAAGCACAAGTGAAATTTACAAATGACAAACTGAGTGAAACAAATATATGACAACACTGTGGCCACAAGTAAGTTATAAATTAAAGATGAGATATTTATAAAGTAGTAACAGCTATTATCTACCAGATATAGAATCGATAGTATTGAACTAGACATAGAATTTGTCTAGAATCAATACTGTTTAAATAATATATATATGTATTGTACAAGGTGTCGAATCTGCAGTATTGAACTGTATAAAGAATCTATAGTATACAATATATAATGATTAGCAAATAGTGTAGAGAAACGATATTAATGTTTGTGAGACATACACAGAGCGGGTGGAGAAGCAGGTATCAAGTAAAGGGGTGTGAGGTGTGGGTGTCACCCTACACCCCTCACTACACCGTGGGAACCTCTTCCCACCCACTAAACTCCTAACCCACCCCACCCCCACCACCACCACGGCAACTCCGTCTAAAAACACATGGGTTAATTAGAAGCTTAAAAATTACCTAGAACCAGTGTGTTTACAGTGTTAGGGAACACGTCCGAGAGAGAGAGAGACGTATTCTTAGAGCTGTGTTTTAACTCTCCCTCTCGATGTTAGACGCAAATCACATTCCAATGCTCGGGTCGTCTACATCGCCCAGGTTGACGAGAGACAGATCTTGCTTTATGTTATATTTGCGATGGCGTAGTGGGTCGTAATGAGAAACTGGACACCCCCAGGGGAGGGCAGTGAGAGCCGAGTCTGTTGTGCAGGCCGGCAGCCCCGGAGTCTGGGGATGCCTTCATCACTCTAGGACTCCGCTATGCAAATTATTTTCTTCACGGGAGACGTTTGATAGCAACGTTTCACCCCTCGGTTTGTTTATTTCTTGCTGGTTAAAAAATCAAAGTTATAATCCCTGGAGGATAAGCTGTTTCCACTAGGTTGGGTGCTCTCTAATGCATTGAATGCATATGTCTGATTGCTGCCTTCTTCTGATATATGATCTGAGTGGCGCCGAGGCTGTCAGTGTAGCTGATCCCCGCTCACTCGATCCACCTGCAGAGGCACTGCACGACCTCAGCTTATGGCCCTCAGAGCACCTGATCCCCGCTACCTGATCCACCTGCAGGAGAACTGTACGACCTCTGCATCTTAGCAAAACAGCTGGAGGTGGGTGTTTCCCTGGTCTGGTCTCTAATACTCTCTCCCTCAGGTTACCAACACCTCAACACCACCTCTGTTATGAAGGCTTTTTTTGCGCTGTTATTATTCACTGCTCTGATGTAATAAAGGTATATTAGTTCCAGACGAATATAGCTCAGGGGATGAGGACGAGAAGGAAGAGATGTGTGTATGTTCGCTTGGATCATATATATATGTATATATACTGTACGTTTGTTGGTGATACTGTACTCTGGAGAGACTTACTAGAGAACTTGCAGAAGAAGACAGTTGAAAGTGAGCTCAGAAAAGAGCAAGATGACGCTGAGAATATTTTGCAAGTCTAGGAATTGAAGGGATAGAAGAATAAGTAAGACACGCGTGTAAGAGTTTGGCATCTTTATCAGCGAGAAGTTCGCCTGCTCAGCAGGCTTCTCCAGCCGAAATACAGAGAAGACAACAGAAGTCGTGGGGGTGTAAATACCGCACTGTTTCCCATGTGTCAAGACAACAGAAGTCGTGGAGGTGTAAATACCGCACTGTTTCCCATGTGTCAAGACAACAGAAGTCGTGGGGGTGTAAATACCGCACTGTTTCCCATGTGTCAAGACAACAGAAGTCGTGGAGGTGTAAATACCGCACTGTTTCCCATGTGTCAAGACAACAGAAGTCGTGGAGGTGTAAATACCGCACTGTTTCCCATGTATCTTAGTCATCTGTTTGTCAGTATTGTATTGTAATGAAAGGTTGGAAGTTAGGACGAATGGAATATGGAGGAAGATTGTATTGTAGTGTATTAAAGCGCTAAGCCCGTGTGGGTTATTCAGCTCAATGAGTGGTAGCGGCTCGATCCTCCAAATGCATGCAAAAAGGAATAATTGGGAAGTTGGATAGTTAAATATTTAACTTCCTAACAAATAGAGCCCAAACTGTAATAGCAGAGTGAAATCAGGGGCTGCTACAGTGAAAAGTGGTGTCCCTCAAGGCACGGTACTCCCCCCACTTATTTTCCTCGTTCTCAATTCCTACAGTCAGGTACATCAATCATAACACTGTATCATCCTTTGCAGACGATATTAGAATTTGTATGGAAGTGTCATCCATAAAAGACACAGTCAGCCTCCAGGGTGATATAAACAAAGTCTTCCAGTGGGCAACTGACAACAATATGATGTTCCATGAACATAAATTTCAGTTATTACGTCAGGGAAGAATTGGGGAAATAAAAACAAGATCACAGTACAAGACAAACTCAAACCGCCCAGCAGAACGTCGTAAGACAAATATGAGACCTGGGAGTGATAATGTTTAGAAAAATCTCACGTTCAAGAAACACAACAGTGCAACTGCAAGAAAAATGATAGCTTGGGTAACTAGAACCTTCAAAACAAGGGATACCAAGCCAATGACGATACTCTTCAGGTCACTCGTTCTCTTTAGGTTGAAATATTGCTGTGTACTAAGGGTTCCCTCCAAGGCAGAAAAAATTGCTGAGCTGAAAAATGTACAGAGAATCTTCACAGCTCTTATAAAATCAATCAAGCACCTAAATTAATGTTCTCCTTAAAACGTAGGCAAGAAAGATACATCATAATCTACATCTGGAGGATATTGGAGGGATTGATCCCAAACCTTCACACCGAAATGACTCCTTATGGAAACAAAAGGCTTGGTAGACTGTACAGGATCCCTCCAACGAAAAGCAGGGGGACGATGAATACACTGAGAACTTAGTAAGGGTAAAGGGACCACGACTCTTCAACACCCTCCCTTCATTTATATGTGGGACTACCAACAAGCCCATGGTTGTCTTCAAGACAGACAGGGGTTCGTCTAAAACTAAATATAAATGTCGATATTCTGTTCCTCCTTTTATTTGTGCTTCCTTCCTCCTCATCGTCATCGTTCTCCTACCCCCTCCTTATCCTCATCTTTATCCTTCTGCAGCTCCTGGGCTGGGAGACCCTGGGCTGGGAGACCCTCCCTCATGGGTTGTGGTGGGTGGGTCAGTGGCCTCCCAATTTGGGCGGTGGGTGGGCGGTGGGCGGGCGGGTCACATGACACATAGCAGTGGTCTAGACTGTCGATTTTCACACACTTATTTATTCTCCTGCCGTCCCACTCGGGACGAATTTGACGCCTTGAGGGTTAAAATTTCCTCGTGCTCTTGAAAGGCTCAGAACGGCCCAGGCACACCTAAACTTGAGGGTACTCTAACAGCCCTGTTACACCACTAGACTCTTGAGGGGCCCTCTAACAGACCTGTTACGGCACTAGACTCTTGAAAGGCTCCCTAGCAGCCCAGTAACACCCCTAAACTCTTAAGGGCCCGCTAATAACCTCTGTTACTCCACTAGACTCTTGAGGGGCCCTCTAACAGCCCTGTTACACCACTAGACTCTTGAGGGGCCCTCTAACAGCCCTGTTACTCCACTAGACTCTTGAGGGGCCCCCTAATAACCCTGTTACTCAACTAGACTCTTGAGGGGCCCTCTAACAGCCCTGTTACACCACTAGACTCTTGAGGGGCCCTCTAACAGCCCTGTTACTCCACTAGACTCTTGAGGGGCCCGCTAATAACCCTGTTACGCACTAGATTCTTGTTCATAAGAACATAAGGAGCACTGCAACAGGCCTACTGGCCCATGCGAGGCAGGTTCAAGGTCACCTACTGTGCTTGTTAGACAAGCTGGTAACGAAGGCTCTTCGCACAGTTATTGGGTAACCATATAAAATACGTAAATATTAAGTGTAAAACGTGTGTTAAATGAGGGTTTTAATCGTTTAAAGATTTAAATCGTTTACATTATACGTTTTAAAGGTATAACGTTGCTTTAGACGTGTAAACAAATTTACGAACGGGGATATTTTTTTGTTCAAAGTTTAAGTGAAATTTTAGAACTTTTAAAACGGGGTTTCATAAGCTTTTGAAATTTACGCTTTAAAGGTGCAAATGCTTTTGTGCAAACGTTTGACACATACGCACGCCGGGGCCAGGAGCTGAGACCCGCCCTTGCCCTGCAACCATAAATAGGTTAAAACATACATACACACACTGAGAAAAGTCTCGACCCCTGCAACCACAATTAGTTGAGTACACACACACACACACACACACATACACACACACATACGCATACACACACATACACATAGGTATACACACACATACACATAGGCATACACACACACACACATACACATACGCATACACACACACACACATACACACACACATACACACACACACATACACATAGGCATACACACACACACACACACACACACACACACATACACATACGCATACACAAACACATAGGCATACACACATACACACACACACACACATACACATACGCATACACACACACATAGGCATACACACATACACACATACACATACGCATACACACACATACACATAACATGATACACACACACATACACGACACGACATAGACAGACACATACACTTACACACACACACACAGGTCGAGTGACCCAACACAGAGAAATGCGTCCACTTCATTACTTTATAACATTGTAAACCAATTGAGCGGTCAGGAAGGTCATATGGTATGAGGAGAGAGGAGAGCAGAGAGTAAGATGGCCTAAAGAGGCAGAGTCACCTGTGAGAGAGAGAGAGAGAGAGAGAGAGAGAGAGAGAGAGAGAGAGAGAGAGAGAGAGAGAGAGAGAGAGAGAGAGAGAACATACATCTCAAACTAACGCATATTTTTAGATAAATATATTTAGCTTATATTTTACTACAAGGATGCTGGTTGACGCCTCTGAGGGGTCGGGAAGGATAGGATGGTCGCCGATCCTCGCCACCCGGTCCCAGACCAAGACACCCGGTCCCAGACCAGGCCACCCGGTCCAAGACCAAGCCACCCGGTCGCTGCTCCGATCGACCAGGCTGTCAGTGCCAGCCTCAAGGTACATACATCACCACCGACATTTCGACCAGCTGAGGAAGGGAAGAGTGGCACGTGAATCAGCTGAGGAAAGGTGAAGAGACGGGGCCAGGAGCTATGAATCGACCCCTGCAACCACAACTAGGTGAGTACACACACATACACACACAGGACCTTGAATACTAAATCCCTGTTTTCCCAGTGACTTGAGGACCTTAAACATGAAGACCCCACCTTCCCCAACAGAGGACCTTAATTAATAAGGACCTTAAAGATATGGAGGTTCAGCCTTGGGGAAGAAGTTTTAACCCGCTTCCTGTGTCTTCAAGGATGCTACACTGACCACCAGAAGGAATTAGAGAAACTGCCTGGGACAGAGGCAGCTGAGAGTGGCCACACTACTGAGAGTGGCCACACTACTGAGAGTACCCACACTACTGAGAGTGGCCACACTACTGAGAGTGGCCACACTACTGAGAGTAGCCACACTACTGAGAGTGGCCACACTACTGAGAGTAGCCACACTACTGAGAGTGGCCACACTACTGACAGTGGCCACACTACGGACAGTGGCCACACAGCCGGTAAATTAGACACTGACATATTTACGGTGACAGACGCTGTAGTAACTTGTCGACAGCACACGAGATTCTGATGACATCTGAGACAAAGTCTAAACACAAAAAAATTAAACTATCTTTACCTTTCCTAGCACCTTTGTCACAGCTGTTCTTTACCTTTGCAGCTCTGCTATTTTGCCGGCCTTGTAGGAGACAACAATACAAGCCACGAGGATGACCAAGTCCTCGACCTGTGTAAGTAACAAGTCACGAGGATGACCAAGTCCTCGACCTGTGTAAGTAACAAGTCACGAGGATACACTGCTACTCGACCTGTTTAAGTAACAAGTCACGAAGATACACTGCTACTCGACCTGTTTAAGTAACAAGTCACGAAGATACACTGCTACTCGACCTGTTTAAGTAACAAGTCACGAAGATACACAGCTACTCGACCTGTGTAAGTAACAAGTCACGAGGATACACTGCTACTCGACCTGTTTAAGTAACAAGTCACGAAGATACACTGCTACTCGACCTGTTTAAGTAACAAGTCACGAAGATACACTGCTACTCGACCTGTTTAAGTAACAAGTCACGAAGATACACTGCTACTCGACCTGTGTAAGTAACAAGTCACGAAGATACAACTCGACTTGGATACATGGAATTATTCTAAGTCTTAATTATTCAGTGTCCCAATTATTCAACGTCTTAATTAATCAGCGTCTTAATTATTCATCCCCTTAATTACTGTCGATGGTAAAGACACAAAAAGCAGCAACTTTAAACTTTATTCAAAACAGCGTTTCGCCCTCACGGCAAGCCTTCCTTCCCCCCCAAGTCCTAATTATTCAACATTTTAATTACTCAGCGTCTTAACTATTCAACTAATTAAGCGAGCATTAGGATGGCTATCTCTTCCGATACAATGATCCACAAGAGGCGAGATGTCCCTCCACCCCCCCCCCCTCTATCTCTCCCCATTACCATAAAACAGCAATAAGCAGCGGCTAAGTCTCTGTTAAGGCAATGCTAACTGGTTATCTCTCCCGCTGATAGCGAGGAGCAGAGATAACAGGCGGGGATTTATTCGAGTCATTTACAACACTGAGATGATATCATGCAAATTTGGAAGGGGTAGGGGGGAGACTGGGTGACAGGGGGAAGAGGAAGAGGAGGGGAGGGGGGATGGAGGGGGTAGGGGTGAGGGAGGGGTATTTCCAACAAGTATATCTGTCAAGTTAGCGAGACTTTGGAAGCCCAACTTGGCAGAAGTTTCAACGTTGAAGCTATCATGCAGAGAGAGAGAGAGAGAGAGAGAGAGAGAGAGAGAGAGAGAGAGAGAGAGAGAGGGGCATTAGTTTCAGCATTACCCAACAGGAACAGGTAGTTTCATTGGCGTACTGATCGGCTGTTGGTGATCAGCTGTTTGTGATCAGCTGTTGGCGATCAGCTGTTTGTGATCAGCTGTTTGTGATCCTCTGTTTGTGATCATCTGTTTATGATCAGCTGTTTGTGATCAGCTGTTTGTGATCAGCTGTTTCTGAATTGCAGCCAACAAGAAAATAAGCAAAAGTCAGTTCAGACACTAATTTATACTAATGTATTCAGCTTACAAGATCTGCATGAGATAGCATAGATAATGTGTGTGTGTGTGTGTGTGTGTGTGTGTGTGTGTGTGTGTGTGTGTGTCTGTGTGTGTTGTGTGTGTGAATATATGTTCCATGAATCATTCAAATCAAAATTTAGAAAATCAACAAATATATATATATATATATATATATATATATATATATATATATATATATATATATATATATATATATATATGCTGACGGATGTGTCTATAAGATTCCCTGTAAAATATGCGATAAAGTTTATTATGGTCAAACTGGTAAAAGTCTTGAACTAAGATTAAAAACAACATAAATATAGCATTAGAACTGGACAAGATTCTAATGCTCTATTTATTCATGTGAGAGACTTTAACCATCCAATTGATTTTCAAAATGCTGAGAAGGTTGTATCAAGCAAGTCCATGGTTGAGAGGAATATAATAGAATCATGTTTCATTAAAAGCAGTTTTGAAAATAATATGAATATTTCTTTTGGTTTATATAAATTGGATTCTTTTATAATTAATAAAATTTGGGAAGAATTTAATGATAAATTGGACTAATCTTAATTCTTGGGAAGAGTTTCAGGTCCTTTCTTGTTTTTCCTCTTCACAGAGTCGTGCGATGTTACGCTACTGTGAGGTGTAGTCTTTGTTAGTGTGATGTGACTGTGAGGTGTAGTCTCACCCCTTATATAAGTCCTCTTGTCATGTTTCCTTTTATAGTTCCTTGATAATGTGAGTAGTCACGAAAGCGCTTGGAATTCCTCTATTTTTTCATAGTGGTTGTTTTGCATATATATATATATATATATATATATATATATATATATATAGGTAGTAGGTTGGTAGACAGCAACCACCCAGGGAGGTACTACCGTCCTGCCAGGTGACTGTGAAACAGAAACCTGAAACTGTTTTACATGATGGTAGGATTGCTGGTGTCTTTTTTCTGTCTCATAAACACGCTGGATAACAGGTATATCTAGCTACTTCTACTTACACTTTAGGTCACACTACACTGGCATACACATGCATATATATACATACACACATCTAGGTTTTTCTTCTTTTTCTTAATAGCTCTTGTTCTTTTTATTTTCTCTATTGTCCATGGGGAAGTGGAAAAGAATCTTTCCTCCGTAAGCCATGCGTGTCGTATGAGGCGACTAAGATGCCGGGAGCAATGGGCTAGTAACCCCTTCTCCTGTACAAATCTACTAAAAACGAGAAGAAGAAAAACTTTTATAAAACTGGGTTGTCTGAATCTGCGTGGATGTAGTGCGGATGATAAGAAAGAGATGATTGCCGATGTTATGAATGAAAAGAAGTTGGATGTCCTGGCCCTAAGCGAAACAAAGCTGAAGGGGGTAGGCGAGTTTCAGTGGGGAGAAATAAATGGGATTAAGTCAGGAGTATCTGAGAGAGTTAGAGCTAAGGAAGGGATAGCAATAATGTTGAAGGATCAGTTATGGAAGGAAAAGAGGGAATATAAATGTGTAAATTCAAGGATTATGTGGATTAAAATAAGGGTCGGATGCGAAAAGTGGGTCATAATAAGCGTGTATGCACCTGGAGAAGAGAGGAGTGTAGAGGAGAGAGAGAGATTTTGGGAGATGTTAAGCGAATGTATAGGAACTTTTGAACCAAATGAGAGAGTAATTGTGGTAGGGGATCTAAATGCTAAAGTGGGAGAAACATGCAGAGAGGGTGTAGTAGGTAAGTTTGGGGTGCCAGGTGTAAATGATAATGGGAGCCCTTTGATTGAACTTTGTATAGAAAGGGGTTTAGTTATAGGTAATACATATTTTAAGAAAAAGAGGATAAATAAGTATACAAGATATGATGTAGGGCGTAATGACAGTAGTTTGTTGGACTATGTATTGGTAGATAAAAGACTGTTGAGTAGACTTCAGGATGTACATGTTTATAGAGGGGCTACATATATATCAGATCACTTTTTAGTTATAGCTACAGTGGGAGTAAAAGGTAGATGGGATACAAGGAAAATAGAATCAGTAAGTAAGAGAGAGGTGAAGGTTTATAAACTAAAAGAGGAGGCAGTTAGGGTAAGATATAAACAACTATTGGAGGATAGATGGGCTAGTGAGAGTGTAGGAAATGGGGTCGAAAATGTATGGGGTAGATTTAAAAATGTAGTGTTAGAGTGTTCAGCAGAAGTTTGTGGTTACAGGCGAGTGGGTGCGGGAGGGAAGAGGAGCGATTGGTGGAATGATGATGTAAAGAGAGTAGTAAGGGAGAAAAAGTTAGCATATGAGAGGTTTTTACAAAGTAGAAGTGATGCAACGAGGGAAGAGTATATAGAGAGAAAAAGAGAGGTTAAAAGAGTGGTGAAGCAATGTAAAAGAGAGCAGATGAGAGAGTGGGTGAGATGTTATCAGCAAATTTTGTTGAAAATAAGAAAAGTTTTGGAATGAGATTAATAAGTTGAGGAAGCCTAGAGAACAAATGGATTTGACAGTTAAAAATAGGAGAGGAGAGTTATTAAATGGAGAGTTAGAGTATCGGGAAGATGGAGAGAATATTTTGAGGATTTGTTAAATGTTGATGAAGACAGGGAAGCTGTGATTTCGTGTGTAGGGCAAGGAGGAATAACATCTTGTAGGAGTGTGGAAGAGCCAGTTGTGGGTGTAGGGAAGTTCGTGAGGCAGTGGGTAGAATGAAAGGGGTAAGGCAGCTGGGATTGATGGGATAAAGATAGAAATGTTAAAGCAGGTGGGGATATAATTTTGGAGTGGTTGGTGCTATTATTTAATAAATGATGGAAGAGGGTAAGGTACCTAGGGATTGGCAGAGAGCGTGTATTGTTCCTTTGTATAAAGGCAAAGAGGACAAAAGAGAGTGCAAAAATTATAGGGAATAAGTCTGCTGAGTGTACCTGGTAAAGTGTATGGTAGAGTTATTATTGAAAGAATTAAGAGTAAAACAGAAAGCAGGATAGCAGATGAACAAGGGGGCTTTAGGAAAGGTAGGGGGTGGTAGACCAAGTGTTTACAGTGAAACATATATGTGAACAGTATTTGGATAAGGGTAAAGATGTTTTGTGGCATTTATGGATTTGGAAAAGGCGTATGATAGGGTAGATAGGGGGCAATGTGGCAGATGTTGCAGGTGTATGGAATAGGAGGAAGGTTACTGAAAGCAGTGAAGAGTTTTTATGAGGATAGTGAGGCTCAGGTTAGAGTGTGTAGGAGGGAAGGGACTATTTCCCAGTAAAAGTGGGCCTTAGACAAGGATGTGTGATGTCACCGTGGTTGTTCAATATATTTATAGATGGGGTTGTAAGAGAAGTGAATGCGAGGGTCTTGGCAAAAGGTGTTGGGCTAAAAGATAAAGAAGCAAATACAAAGTGGGAGTTGTCACAGTTGCTTTTTGCTGATGACACTGTGCTTTGGGAGATTCTGAAGAGAAGCTGCAGAGGTTGGTGGATGAATTTGGTAGGGTGTGTAAAGAAGAAAATTGAAAGTGAATATAGGAAAGAGTAAGGTGATGAGGATAACAAAAAGAATAGGTGACGAAAGATTGGATATCAGATTGGAGGGAGAGAGTATGGAGGAGGTGAATGTATTCAGATATTTGGGAGTGGACATGTCGGCGGATGGGTCTATGAAGGATGAGGTGAATCATAGAATTGATGAGGGAAAAGGGTGAGTGGAGCACTTCGGAGTCTGTGGAGACAAAGAACCTTGTCCATGGAAGTAAAGAGGGAATGTATGAGAGTATAGTTATACCAACGCTCTTATATGGGTGTGAAGCATGGGTGATGAATGTTGCAACGAGGAGAAGGCTGGAGGCAGTGGAGATGTCATGTCTGAGGTCAATGTGTGGTGTGAATATAATGCAGAGAATTCGGAGTTTGGAAATTAGGAGGAGGTGCGGGATTACCAAAACGATTGTCCAGAGAGCTGAGGAGGGGTTGTTGAGGTGGTTTGGACATGTAGAGAGAATGGAACGAGACAGAGTGACTTCGAGAGTGTATAAATCTGTAGTGGAGGAAGGCGGGGTAGGGGTCGGCCTAGGAAAGGTTGGAGGGAGGGGTAAAGGAAGTTTGTGTGCGAGGGCTTGGACTTCAGCAAGCATGTGAGCGTATTTGATAGGAGTGAATGGAGGCATATGGTTTTAATACTTGACGTGCTGTTGGAGTGTGAGCAAAGTAACATTTATGAAGGGATTCAGGGAAACCGGCAGGCCGGACTTGAGTTCTGGAGATGGGAAGTACAGTGCCGGCACTCTGAAGGAGGGGTGTTAATGTTGCAGTTTTATAACTGTAGTGTAAAGCACCCTTCTGGCAAGACAGTGATGGAGTGAATGATGATGAAAGTTTTTCTTTTCGGGCCACCCTGCCTTGGTGGGAATCGGCCGATGTGTTAATAAAATATATATATATATATATATATATATATATATATATATATATATATATATATATATATAATGTATTTATATATATACATTATCTCTCAGTCCACAGCAGAATTCGAACCTACACACTCTGCGTCAAAGTACGTAACACCTTCTTCACTCAGCCAGATCCCAGATAAGTATGAGCACCTGTGATCGCTTGGCATTGGCTAGGCGCCCATACTTATCCCCTCAGCTCTGGGACTAGTCTCGTTGCAAACCTTCGCACGTTCTCCAGCTTCCTGACATGCTTTACCAGCTGCTGGTTCCATACGCCAAGTTGAACCAGTCGAAGGTCAAATAAAGCGTCGTGAATGCACCTTAAATTCAGTCTTGCAGAGCTCCGGTGGCTATTCAGATGTGTGCCTCAGGTGATATCCTCGGAACTGTGTTCACCCCGAGATCGTTCTTTTTCAGGGAGATTTGTATCCTTTTTCCTCCCCCAAGCCTGTATGTACTCTGCTTCCGGTTGCGTTTGCCCTTCCCCAAATTTCACGACTTTGTATTTCCTGGAGCGTATTTACGGGCCCCTGAGTGTTTCCCTGTGCACAAATGTGTGTTTGTCAGTCAAAAAATGCTCCATCAATTAATATATAAATTCAGATTCGGCTAAAACCAAAAATTACACTTTTTCTAAATTCTTTCCATAATTTTCAGCTATTACAGTTATTAATAATGCACTTGTCGCATTTTTTTTAACTCGTTTTTATATTATCTTCTCAAAGTTATGGAACAAATTTGTTCTCCTAATACTTTCCAGTTTTTTGTATATATATATATATACTATATATATATATATATATATATATATATATATATATATATATATATATATATATATATATATATATATATATATATATATATATATATATATATATATATAATTGTATATTTTCAGACTAAATATAAATGCATCAAGGACTTGTATCAGCCTGTAAATCTGTCGTCATTTACATTACATTTGTCCATCATTATGTACTTTATTTAATCACCTGTCGGCTCTATCGTGTATTTTATTTTCAATATATGTGATACACGTATATATTTTAGTGTTTAGATTTATGGATCTAAATCATATTGTATAATTTTGGCGAGTGATCTTATCATCATCTGTTCTTTTGGTCGTTACTCCACATTACTTATTTCTATGATACTTTTATTTTGATGGTAATTATCTTTTCCTCTTTCGTTTTTCATATCGATTTCCCCCCTCCTTACTAAATATATATTATTTGGTATATTGACGTGTTATTGTATTTCTATCTTTTCATTTCCTGGTCTATGTGAGATACAGATATTTTACAGAGAGAGGATATGCATCCTATTCATAGAGTTGCTTTGTATGATGAGCTGGATCAGGAGGTGGTGGAGGTAGATACCGTACACAGCGTCAAGTACAGGTTGAACAGGGGCCAAGTGTCAAGAACATAAGAATATAAGAGGGAAGGAGTACTGCAGCAGGCTTACTGACCCATGGTAGACAGGTCCAAGTCACCTACTGGCCGAAGTAATACTAATGCAGGCGATTGTATCATTAGAGGGGACCAGGAGCTGAGGTTCAACCCTCAGGGTGCACAATTCGGTGAGCACTCCATCTGAGGAATACTTCAACCGAATAACCACTTCAGCAGATGTGAAACAGGCAAATCTAAGAGTAGCTTCCAAACACATCAACAAAGAGGCATTTACCACCTTGCGTGTGGGCTTATTACTGGTCAGTAGGCCTGCTGCAGTGATCCTCCAGTCGTATGTTCTCATCAGTGGCACATGACAGGCAAGCAACTGGTAAAGTAAAGCTGGAAGAAGGTGCATAGGTCCGCAACGAGGCTAACCCTAGAGCTGAGGGGCTATGAACTATGAGGAAAGGTTGGAGGAGCTAAACCTGACCACACTAGAGGACGGAAGAACCAGAGATGATTTGATTACTACGTAGAAAATTCTGATAGGGAGTGTGTTTGTGAAGCGGGTCTCAGGTACACCAGGTCACAGCTGGAAGGTAAAAGCATAGATGAGTCACAGGGATGTTAGGAAATACTTCTTTAGCCTTAGAGAGGTAAGGAAGGGGAACGACCTGGAGAGTTTGAAACCTGTAACAGCTAGCAGAGAGGCTGTGCCAGGAGCTGAGACTCGCCACCTGCAACCACAATTAGATGAGGACACGCCCACACACACACACACACCTGCGCATGTGACGGGCGCCTGTGACAAGCGGGTTCCCAGGGGTCAGTCCTAGGACCGGTACTGTTTCTGGTATATGTGAATGACATGACGGAATGAATAGATTCAGAAGTCTCCCTGTTTGCAGACGTTGTGACACTAATGAGAACAGTTCAATCGGATCAGGCAGGACTACAACGAGATCTGGACAGGCTGCAAGCCTGGTCCAACAATTGGCTCCTGGAGTTTAACCCCACCAAGTGCAAAGATCATGAAGCTCGGGGAAAGTCAAAGAACACCGTAGACAGAGTACAGGCTAGGGGGCCGAAGACTGCAAACCTCACAGCATTCCGACATCTTAATAAAGAATCGTTCAGGACTCTGTACACTGTGTACGTTAGGCCATACTAGAATATACAGCACCAGTCTGGAACCCACACCTGTTCAAGCACGTAAATAAACTAGAGAAAGTGCAAAGGTTTGCGACAAGGTTAGTTCCACAACTCAGGGGTCTGTCCTATGAGGAAAGGTTGAGGGAAATAGGACTAACAACACTGGAGGAAAGAAGGGTCAGAGGAGACATGATAACGACATACAAAATACTGCGGGGAATCGACAAGGTAGACAGTGACAGGATGTTCCAGAGAGGGAACACAGAAACAAGGGGACACAACTGGAAGCTGAAGACTCAGATGAGTCAAAGGGATGTTAGGAAGCATTTCTTCAGCCACAGAGTAGTCAGGAAGTGGAATAGTCTAGAGAAAGATATAGTGGAGGCAGGAACCATACATAGTTTTAAGACGAGGTATGATAAAGCTCATGGAGCAGGGAGAGCAGAGACCCAGTAGCGGACAGCGAAGAGGCGGGGCCAGGAGCTGAGTATCGACCCCTGCAACCACAATTATGTGAGTACAATTAGGTGAGTACACACACACACACACAGCAGCTGCTCCCAGGTAACTTAAACCACCAGGGGTTAAACCCGAGACAAAAGACCAGTATCGAGACTATAATGAACGTGAAATTGATATATTGTTTCAAGCTGATTGGAACTTAGGGAGAACTGCTACCGATTTGCATCTACAAGTAGTCGGCTTTGTTGTTTGAAAGACCACATTGACGTGGGTCAACCCAGCCCACGCCCTTAAGACTGGCCAGTCTTCTTAAGGTAGCCAGAGTGATACCTGCCGGATACCTGAAGATGGGTTAGTCTGCTTAAGGTACCCACCATACTATCTGCCTGATACTTGAAGATTCTTTCTTTTTCACAGTGACTCCGCGGCCCGGTCCCGGACCAGGCCTCTTGTTGGAGCAAGGCCTGAGCAACCAGGCTGTTACTGCTGGCCACAGGCGCTGCCACACACTACAAACAACGGCCCAGCTGATCGGGAACTGACTTGAAAAACTTATCAAGCTCCCAGGGGGTGGCATCCTGGGGGATGAGATCCTGGGGGATGACATCCTCATGGATGGCATCCTATGGTATGGTATCATGGGGGATGGCATCCTGGGGTATGGTATTAAGGGGGGATGGCATCCTGTGGTATGATATCCTGAGGGGTGGCATCTTGGGGATGGTATTCTAGGGGTGGCATCCTCGGAGACGGCATCCTGGGGATGACATTCGGGAGTGGGTGCCATTCAGGGGATGGTATCCTGGGGGATGGAATCCTGGGGGATGGAATCCTGGGGAATGGAATCCTGGGGAATAGCATCTTGAGTGATGGCATCCTGGGGGATGACATCGCTGGACATGGAAAGTGCTAGGATTTAAAATGAGCTGAAGTAGGATGGCAGATCAGTCATTTTATACATCATCTCTCTCTCTCTAATAATAATAATAAATAATAATAATAATAATAATAATAATGTCTTCATTTCTACATGTACAAGGTATAGGCCTAGCTGACATCCATGACATACTACTCTATAGAAAGCCGCTTGTTATGCAGGGCATTTCGGGCAAATTAGGTCAGTTTTGTCCCAGGATGCGACTCACACCAGTCGACGAACTCTCAGGTACCCATTTTACTGATGAGTGAACATAGAAAACCGGTGTAAGGAAGCACGCTCAATGTTTCCACCATAGCCGGGAATCGAACCCTGACACTCAGCGTGTGAAGCCAGAGCTTATGCCACCAGGCCACGAGCCACCGTCTCTCTCTCTCTTGCCTATCCTCTTTCCCTTCCCAGGGGTCTAACCTCCCTCTACCATTTACCCATCCAATTATTTCCTCGCATCCTCCCCATTCCTTCCATTCCTTCCTACCCTCCTTACCCACTCCCTTTACCCCACTTACCGAGAGGAGGGGGGGGGGTAGATGAGTTTGGAACGAAGCATATCAAAAAAGGAAGCCTCCTCCTCTTCTTCCTCCTCTTCCTCCTCCTCCTCCTCTTCCTCCTCCTCCTCTTCATCCTCCTCCTCCTCTTCATCCTCCTCCTCCTCTTCCTCCTCCTCCTCCTCTTCCTCCTCCTCCTCCTCTTCCAACCTCACCACCACTCCCTCTAATTTTGTAAACAGAATGGAAACTAAAGGTAGGTATGTTTCCCTCTCATATTCCATCACACAGGATGAGTTTCCCTCTCATATTCCATCACACAGGATGAGTTTCCCTCTCATATTCCATCACACAGGATGGATTTCATGCATCAGGCGATGAAATCTCTCAGCCTGAGTTGCAGGATTTCGGTAGGACGATGAGGACATCTTCAAGAACTTTGTCGTGAGTTCAGTAACTGCGGGAGCTTCAGATGTTATGCTGCAGCAGAGCCGGAGTTACCATTACCTGTAAATTACCATCCAGCCTGGTTGATCAGGTCCTGGTCCACCGTGACGCCTGGTTGGTCAAGCCCTGGTAAACCACGACGCCTAGTTGATCATGCCCTGGTCCACTGTGACGCCTGGTTGGTCAAGCCCTGGTCCACCACGACGCCTAGTTGATCATGCCCTGGTCCACCACGACGCCTGGTTGATCATGCCCTGGTCCACCACGACGCCTGGTTGATCATGCCCTGGTCCACCACGACGCCTGGTTGATCATGCCCTGGTCCACCACGACGCCTGGTTGATCATGCCCTGGTCCACCACGACGCCTAGTTGATCAAGCCATGGTCCACCGTGACGCCTGGTTGATCAGGTCTGGTCCACCGTGACGCCTGGTTGATCAGGTTCTGGTCCACCGCGACGCCTGGTTGATCAGGTTCTGGTCCACCACGACGCCTGGTTGGTCAGGCCCTGGTCCACCGCGACGCCTGGTTGATCATGCCCTGGTCCACCGCGACGCCTGGTTGATCATGCCCTGGTCCACTACGACGCCTAGTTGATCAAGCCATGGTCAACCGTGACGCCTAGTTGATCAGGTCTGGTCCACCGTGACGCCTGGTTGATCAGGTTCTGGTCCACCACGACGCCTGGTTGATCAGGTTCTGGTCCACCACGACGCCTGGTTGATCATGCCCTGGTCCACCACGACGCCTAGTTGATCAAGCCATGGTCCACCGTGACGCCTGGTTGATCAGGTCTGGTCCACCGCGACGCCTGGTTGATCAGGTTCTGGTCAACCGCGACGCCTGGTTGATCAGATCGTGGTCCACAGCGACGCCTGGTTGATCAGGTCGTGGTCCACCGCGACGCCGGGTTGATCAGGTGGTGGTCCACCGCGACGCCGGGTTGATCAGGTCGTGGTCCACCACGACGCCTGGTCATGCCCCGGGCCTCGGGGGCGTTGTGATTATAACCACTCCATGTGATGGTGTGATTCTACACTTATAACTTGGATAATGGTCTCGCCTTTAAGCGAAAGGTCGAGTCTCATCTGCATTGTCTCCACCTAGTTAGATTCTGCATGGGGTGAGCTATAGCTCCTGACCCTGTCTCTCGGCTCTTATCGTCCGGTTTCAGTGGTTCCTGGTCTCCAGCAGGAGACTGTGATCACAGTAGCCTGCTGCCTGTGCTCTGGTGACAGTGATCTGAGATACAGCTGGTCTCAGCAGCTGGTACTGGTGGATCAGCAAACAAGCCTTGAGGGTGCCTAGCCCCTCACTGTGGGAGGTGACCAGCCCCTCAGGTATTTGACATATGCCTCCCAGGTCACTGATACCACCCACGTCACTCCTCTCTACCACCCACGTCACTCCTCCCTACCATCCACGTCACTCCTCCCTACCACCCACGTCACTTTTCCCTACCACCCAGGTCACTCCTCTTTACCACCCAGGTCACTCTACTACCCAGGTCACTCCTCTTTACCACCCAGGTCACTCTACTACCCAGGTCACTCGTCCAGCACCAAGGTCACTTCTCCCTACCACCTACGTCACTTTTCTACTACCCAGGTCACTCCTTACCACCCAGGTCACTTCTCTACCACTCAGGTCACTTTTCCTTACCACCCAGGTCACTCTTCTACTACCCAGGTCACTCCTCTACTTCCCAGGTCACTCCTCCCTACCACCCAGGTCACTCCTCCCTACCACCTAGGTCACTCCTCCCTACCACCCAGGTCACTCCTCCCTACCACCCAGGTCATTCCTCCCTACCACCCAGGTCACTTCTCTCTACCACCCAGGTCACTTCTCTCTACCACCCAGGTCACTCCTCCCTACCACCTAGGTCACTCCTCCCTACCACCCAGGTCACTCCTCCCTACCACCCAGGTCATTTCTCCCTACCACCCATGTCACTTCTCTCTACCACCCAGGTCACTCCTCCCTACCACCCAGGTCACTTCTCTCTACCACCTAGGTCACTCCTCCCTACCACCCAGGTCACTCCTCCCTACCACCCAGGTCATTCCTCCCTACCACCCATGTCACTTCTCTCTACCACCCAGGTCACTCCTCCCTACCACCCAGGTCACTTCTCTCTACCACCCAGGTCACTCCTCCCTACCACCCATGTCACTTCTCTCTACCACCCAGGTCATTCCTCCCTACCACCCATGTCACTTCTCTCTACCACCCAGGTCACTCCTCCCTACCAACCAGGTCACTCCTCCCTACCACCCAGGTCACTCCTCCCTACCACCCAGGTCACTCCTCCCTACCACCCAGGTCACCACTCATCTTACTAGCGTTAGCATAAAGTGACAAGTGTACACAGGTCACGATGAGTCTTTACTGAAGTCATGATCACAAAGGTCACAACGGGTCTTTATTGACGCCATCATCACACTTGTGACAAGCGTGCAGATCTGAACGCTGCCTGCGCCTTACCCGAACACCGCGCTGCCAGACGCACTACGGCCTTTGAAGTTTTCACTTACTTATTTGCAGTTAAATATACGTTTACATCTAATTAATCTTATCTACAAAAAAAAAGGGTAAGTGGATACATTGTAATTACTTCGTATCATATCATTAATGCGGTCGCCACTACATCTTCTCGTAGATTACAAAAAAAATATCCATCACATAATTTGTGTAGCTGGTACAGCTACAGGACTGAAGGATACAGTCTCAAATATTTTTTTGGTACTTTTTTTTTTTTTTGGGGGAGGTGAGGGAGAATGTAGGACACAATCTCGAAATGTCAGAAAAAAATATGAGAGACACTCTCAATTTTTTTTTTCGGAAACCTTAGGGTTGACAACGAAGTAATTTGGTGTTTCCTGTCGAGTGTTGGATCCTCTCTCTAAGTGGCTGGAGTTTTGGGGCCACCGAACATACGCGTCATTTTATGGGTGAGGACACTAAAAATAGGTTAGATATATGTCTCATTAATTGTATATGTGTTCGTTTGTTTAACAATCTTGAGATACAGCTTTTTATAATAATAATAATAATAATAATAATAATAATAATAATAATAATAATAATAATAATAATAATAATACACTCCTCTCTCGTATTTGTAAATATATTCTTGTCTAAAATGTTTATACTATTTTAATATCATGAGACAAATCATGCAATGACAAGCTAAATGCTGTTGCAGTGTCCACTGATTTTGCAAACGCCTTCAACAAATGCGACCATGGTGTGATTGCACACAGAATGCGTGTGAAAATAATGACTGCAAAAAAGCGGGGGCAGATAGATATAGAAGTTCTTAACAAAGAGAACCTAGAGAGTCATCATAAACAGAGCGAGGTCGGAGGCTGCCAAAGTGAAAAGCTCTCTTCCTAAAGGCATAGTACTCGTCCCACTGCTGTTTCTTATCCTTATATCCGACAAATAAAATCTAGCAGTGAACCTCAGATAACAATATGATATTCAGTGAGGTCAAATTTCAGTTGCTCCGCTGTAGAAGAATGAAGGAAATGAAGACTGAGAAAATAATAGGCTGGATAACAAGAGCTTTCAAGATAAGAGATGCCGAGTCGGTGATGATACTTTTCCAGTTAATTGTTCTCTCCAGCCTGGAAGACTGCAGGCGAGATCGCTGACCTGGAAAACGTCCAGAGAACTTTTGCTGCCCGTATACTACACTCTATCAAGCGTCTGAACTACTTGGGAACGCTTGAGGCTCCTCCATCTGTACTCTGAGAACGTGGGTGAGAGAGTTACATCATAATTAACATCTGAAAAATCCTGGAGGCACTGGGCCCAAGCATGACTTTTCAACGCCCACCTTCCGTGCATAAGGGGAATTATCAACAGTTCTGGCGGTCTTCAAGAGGAAATTTGGCAAGGTTCTTAATATTAACAGTTGAGCTGTGGTTCGTGTGCTGTACTGCGCGCGCCTAGCAGTAACAGCTTGGTCAGTGCCAGATCAGCCGGGCTGTGGTTCGTACGTTGGACTGCGTGCGGCTAGCACTAACAGCCTCGTTGATCAGGCCCTGATCCACCAGGAGGCCTGGTCATGGACCGGGCCGCGAGGGCGTTGATCCCCGGAATGCCCTCCAGGTAGACTCCAGGTAGGTAGTGGTTGATCAAGTCATGATGTACCGGGAGGCCTGGTCTGGGACCGGGCCCCAGGGGAAACAACAGCAGCCAGCTTGTGCTTTTGTTGTCACCAGCGTGAACACTGATATTATTATTATTATTATTATTATTATTATTATTATTATTATTATTATTATTATTATTATTATTATTATTATTATTATTATTATTATTATTATTATTATTATTATTATATTATATTGTATTATCATCATCATAATGTTCTTTGTCATTATTATTTTGAACAAGCATTATAGTCACTGGTGCGTCGACATGTGTCCTCGCCATCCCTCTAGTATTTACAGTTCAACTATGGCAGTTTTGGTCTCTGAGTGGGGGGCGATTTCTCCATTACATCCCATTTTATGGTCTTTCTGATTACCAGCGGCGCAGCCATCACCCTGGCTTCTGAGTGAAAGCTTTCACAAAGTATCGCTTTATTTGGGATATATATTTTTTTATTTTTTCGTTGTTTGGAGGTAAGAGCATATCTGTAATTTGTAAATTTGTCAGTATGTTTGGGGTGAGTGTTTTGATGGATAAGATGGTTGTAAGTTTTGGTGGTGAGGGAGGTGGACCGCGAGTAGTGAGGGGAAAGACAAGCGGTCCATATATATATATATATATATATATATATATATATATATATATATATATATATATATATATATATATAGATGGGGTTGTAAGAGAAGTGAATGCGAGGGTCTTGGCAAGAGGTGTTGGGCTAAAAGATTAAGAAGCAAATACAAAGTGGGAGTTGTCACAGTTGCTTTTTGCTGATGACACTGTGCTTTTGGGAGATTCTGAAGAGAAGCTGCAGAGGTTGGTGGATGAATTTGGTAGGGTGTGTAAAAGAAGAAAATTGAAAGTGAATATAGGAAAGAGTAAGGTGATGAGGATAACAAAAGAATAGGTGACGAAAGATTGGATATCAGATTGGAGGGAGAGAGTATGGAGGAGGTGAATGTATTCAGATATTTGGGAGTGGACATGTCGGCGGATGGGTCTATGAAGGATGAGGTGAATCATAGAATTGATGAGGGAAAAGGGTGAGTGGAGCACTTCGGAGTCTGTGGAGACAAAGAACCTTGTCCATGGAAGTAAAGAGGGAATGTATGAGAGTATAGTTATACCAACGCTCTTATATGGGTGTGAAGCATGGGTGATGAATGTTGCAACGAGGAGAAGGCTGGAGGCAGTGGAGATGTCATGTCTGAGGTCAATGTGTGGTGTGAATATAATGCAGAGAATTCGGAGTTTGGAAATTAGAGGAGGTGCGGATTACCAAAACGATTGTCCAGAGAGCTGAGGAGGGGTTGTTGAGGTGGTTTGGACATGTAGAGAGAATGGAACGAGACAGAGTGACTTCGAGAGTGTATAAATCTGTAGTGGAGGGAAGGCGGGGTAGGGTCGGCCTAGGAAAGGTTGGAGGAGGGGTAAAGGAAGTTTTGTGTGCAGGGGCTTGGACTTCCAGCAAGCAAGTGTGAGCGTATTTGATAGGAGTGAATGGAGGCATATGGTTTTTAATACTTGACGTGCTGTTGGAGTGTGATCAAAGTAACATTTATGAAGGGATTCAGGAAACCGGCAGGCCGGACTTGAGTTCTGGAGATGGGAAGTACAGTGCCGGCACTCTGAAGGAGGGGTGTTAATGTTGCAGTTTTATAACTGTAGTGTAAAGCACCCTTCTGGCAAGACAGTGATGGAGTGAATGATGATGAAAGTTTTCTTTTCGGGCCACCCTGCCTTGGTGGGAATCGGCCGATGTGTTAATAAATAAATAAATATATATATATATATATATATATATATATATATATATATATATATATATATATATTAAACTCGACAACCGGATCCCTTCCTCTTTTTTTCTCCTTCCTTCCTCCCGCTGGATGATATAACTTATACTTTATCCTGAAGATCATATCGCCTGAGCCAACAACTACCGGTCCGGCACTGGCTTCACCAACACACTGCACTCCACTCATGTTATCAGACAGGCTCTTGCCTAACCCTGCGCGGATATATATATATATATATATATATATATATATATATATATATATATATATATATATATATATATATATATATATATATATATATATATATATATATATATATATATATATATATATATATACATACACACACCGAGAGGTGTATGTCAGTGTATACTGACAGACATATACGACATACCAGGATGCTTTAATTCCTATTTTAGGGGTTAAAGTATTTTTGACTGGTGTTGAACGCGTGAACATGCAGCCTTAACGACCCTCGTATTTTCGATAGGATTTGAATCCCATTGGCCTATCATGTTCTACCTCTGTTTTAGATATTCGGGAGCCACCAAAATGGTGGTCCACGATGATAATGATGATGATGAGGATGATGATGATGACGTCCGAGACGGTGCTGTCATTAGTGTTACATCTGTTCAAAACTTCGGCAATAAGGAGCGAGAGATGAATTTTATAATGATTACTATAGGGTTAGAGGGAAAAGCGAAGGTGGGAGGGGAGGAAGCAGGAAAAGGAGGAGGGATGGGAGGGGAGGGGGAAGACGGGGGGGAAAGTCTGACGTTCTCCAGCGTGTCTCTTGACATTAAGTGACGTTATAAATCTGATGTAGTGATATACCTCATATACGTCGTATCATTTTACTGGCCCTATATAACGCTTATGTCCCATGAAGTGTGTAGGGGGGGGAGGGGGCTGTCAGTGGACAACCAGCGAGTGGCTAGTTCAGTCTCGCCTCCCTCACCACACACGAGATCACCACCACACGCTTCGCAACGGGTCTAGTTGCTAGCATCCGGTCTAATTGCTAGTAACAGGTTTAGTTTAACGTTAGCAACGGGTCTAGTAGCTAGCAACCGGTCTGGTTGCTAGCATAAAAGTATGTAAGGACGCTCTGGTGTTACTGTCAAAGTATTACTAATGATTCTCACTGCCAAAATAAAACTTGCCTTGATGCTGCTAAGTACGTAAGGATATTACCTCTCTCAGTGTCAAAGCCAACCTGCTTTAATGCCACTTTCTAAGTCTGTAAAGACAATCACCAGCCATCCGCGTTCACAGGCCAGACTCCCAACAAACAAAACTGGGGTTTGGTCCATTAAAACTTGAGCGTGGCGTCTTTCTTCGCTTTTTCTCTCTCTCTCTCTCTTAGCTCAGCCCCAAGAGTCCAGTTCTCTATCCAACTTGGCTTTTACTATCTCCACTAACAGCCTATGTCTCCCCGAGGCGCTGTTACGCTCTCTAAATCCTTGTAATTCAAGCATTACGGTGACCAAATGACTACAATCACAGAGGCCGGGAAAGAAATTGAGAGAAAGAGAGTAGAGTTGGTTAACCATTATCTTCTGGTCCTCCTGGGGGCCTCCTGCTGCTGCTGCTGCTGCTGCTGCTGCTGCTGGAGGAGGAGGAGGGGGCAGGGGTTGGCTCTCTGCGGTACACATGTATTTGTGACAAGAAAGAATTTTGTTGGACTTGAGTAGTGCAATGTGGGGGTGGAATGGAGGGTTGTGTTGGATTAATGGCGGGAGAAGTATCCAATGTACGGGGAGAGGTGGGTGAGGTGGATGAGGTGGGAGAGGTGGGTGAGAGGGTGGGAGGGCAGATTTTTTATTATCATCATTAGATATATACCAGCAGTGTTGTGAGGATGGCCGCCTTGAATCATGCCAGCAGGACTGGAGTCTCTTACACAGGATATGATTTCCAGCGGAACTAAACGGTGCCCCGTTGCCTGGTGGCTAAAGCTCTCGCTTCACAAGGCGAGGGTCCGGGTTCAATTCCCGGCGAGGGTAGAAATATTGGGCGTGTTTCTTTACACCTTATGTCTATGTTACCCATCAGTAAAATGGGTACCTAGGTGCTAGTCGAATGGTGTGGGTCGCATCCTGGGACAAAACTGACCTAATTTGCCCGAAATGCTCTACATAACAAGCGGCTTTCTACACAGTAGTATGTCATTGATGTGAGCTATGGTCTGTATACCTTGTACATGTATTTGTAGAAATAAAGATATTATTATATTATTAGAAAGCTTCGTGATATTTTTCCCCCCTGGCCTCGACCCACAGCAGTCGGGTAACAGGCAGATGCCTATTTTTGCTTACCCATATGTTTCAAAGTGCCGGGAATCTGATTCGGGACTATGTGGTTACCTGTAGTCAATTTCAAGGGTTATCGCCCCTCAGGGTCTAGTCCCAGACTAGGCTTCCCCGTTGTTGGCCTGATCGACCAGGCTGTTTGCACCAGCGGCTCGCTGACCAAGGTATGCACCAACACCTGGCTGGTCAGGAACTGACTTGATTTATGAAGCTCCTTCTCGAAGACAGCTAATAAGGGATTGTTGGTAATTTTCCTTATGCAGGAAGGGAAGGTGTTGAGTTTTGGTCCCTTTACACTTACTGGGTTTTCTTTTAGTGTACCTATGGCGCCCTTGCTTCTTGCTTTCACCTGCACTGATTGGAGTGTAGATTACAATGTATCTTTATTGCCTGCGTTCCAAGGAGTACTATTCGAGGGACTTTAAAAGGCCTCCCAGTAATTCAGGTGCTTGATTTAATTTATACGAACAGTAAAGGACCTCTGTACGTTCTCCAGCTCTGCAATTTCACCTGCCTTGGAGAGGGTCGTTAGTATAATACAACACCCTAGAGAGCACAAAGATGGCTTGGCATACCTTGTTTTGAATGCTCTTACACACCAATGCAGTATATACTTCCTCCATTTTTCCATAGAGGAGTAACCAAAATCTATCCTCATTGGATATCGTATTGTTGACAGTGACTTCGGGAAGACTTAGTTTATATTAACTTGAAGGTTCACTGTCTCCTAAATGCAGGTCACGCATACAAATTCTTGCATCGTCTGAAAAGTGAGATACGGTGCGACGATTTATGTCCCTGACTGTATCGGATATAAGATTGAGAAAGAGAAATGGGGCAAGTACTGGGCCTTGAAGAACAGAACTTTTCAGTGTGGCAGCCTCTGTTTTCACTCTGTTTACTACTACTCTCTGGTTTCTGTTTGTCAGGAAGTTAAAATATCAATCAGCTCACTTTTCCGGTTATTTCCTTTGCACACATTCTGTGCACCATCACGCCATGGCCACACTTGCTGAAGAAGGCTTCTGCGAAGTCGATAAATTAGACACATGTGCAACACCCAAGTGTTGCATATGTGTCTAATTTAGCAACTTGTCGGTTCTCTGAACCATTCATCTACATTTCTGCGAAGTCAATGTATTCCACAGATCCATTTTTCTTGATTTCCATTGCAACCAAGATCATGTAATGACAGTCCAGCAATTGCGAAAAGCAGGAGAGATTTGCTTTAAGACCATGCAGTCCCGGGGTGCACACTTGTTGACATTCCGTGCATTGGGTAAACGATCTTGATAACGTGGGTTATCAGTCCTTTCGGTCTATAGTTTTCTTTAATTTGCTTTACTGTCTCCTTTGTGAAGTGGGACAATATCACTGTGGGAAGACTTATGTCCTTATGTCCAGGCTCCTTCACCAAAAAAAATAAAGTAGATGAACAGGGACAGGACATGTAAGGAAACACGTCTTAAGTTTCCAACCATGCCGGGGATCGAACCAAGGACACTCATTATGTAACCAAGGCACACCTGTGTATGTATGTGTGTGCGTGAGAGAGAGAGAGAGAGAGAGAGAGAGAGAGAGAGAGAGAGAGAGAGAGAGAGAGAGAGAGAGAGAGAGAGAGAGAGAAAGAGAGAGGGTAGTAAAGGTGATTCAGGGGATGCAATTAGCACCTGCATGCTAATTGACTCATGATCGCTGGTCCATGATACTTAAGGACCGCCCAGTCTTTGTTGACCCCACCTGTCTTGCCTCTCTTGACCAGAATCTATGAGCGTTTGTGAGCTCTCCCCTGACCACCTTAGTCTGTGAGCCGAGTCACTGACCACCTTAGTCTGTGAGCCGAGTCACTGTCAATTCTAATCTGTGAGCTGTCAATGACAGTACTAGTCTGTGAGCTGTCACTGACACTAGTCTGTGAGCTGTGTCACTGACAATCCTAGTCTGTGAGCTGTCACTGACAGTACTAGTCTGTGAGCTGTGTCACTGACAGTACTAGTCTGTGAGCTGTCACTGACAGTACGAGTCTGTGAGCTGTGTCACTGACAATCCTAGTCTGTGAGCTGTCACTGACAGTACTAGTCTGTGAGCTGTGTCACTGACAGTACTAGTCTGTGAGCTGTCACTGACAGTACTAGTCTGTGAGCTGTGTCACTGACAGTACTAGTCTGTGAGCTGTCACTGACAGTACTAGTCTGTGAGCTGTGTCACTGACAGTACGAGTCTGTGAGCTGTGTCACTGACAGTACTAGTCTGTGAGCTGTGTCACTGACAGTACTAGTCTGTGAGCTGTGTCACTGACAGTACTAGTCTGTGAGCTGTGTCACTGACAGTACTAGTCTGTGAGCTGTGTCACTGACAGTACGAGTCTGTGAGCTGTGTCACTGACAGTACGAGTCTGTGAGCTGTCACTGACAATCTTAGTCTATGAGCTCTGTCACTGACAATCCTAGTCTGTGAGCTGTCACTGACAATCCTAGTCTGTGAGCTCTGTCACTGACAATCCTAGTCTGTGAGCTGTCACTGACAATCCTAGTCTGTGAGCTCTGTCACTGACAATCCTAGTCTGTGAGCTGTCACTGACAGTACTAGTCTGTGAGCTGTTACTGACAATCCTAGTCTGTGAGCTGTCACTGACAGTACTAGTCTGTGAGCTGTGTCACTGACAATCCTAGTCTGTGAGCTGTGTCACTGACAATCCTAGTCTGTGAGCTGTCACTGACAGTACTAGTCTGTGAGCTGTGTCACTGACCATCCTAGTCTGTGAGCTGTCAATGACAGTACTAGTCTGTGAGCTGTGTCACTGACCATCCTAGTCTGTGAGCTGTCACTGACCACCCTGGTCTGTGAGCTGTCTCCCTGACCACCCAAGTTTATAAGCAATCTCACTCTGAAGTCTGTAACACAAAAAAAAAAAAATATCCACAACACACACACAAACGGTATATCTATTATCAACAACAGCTCTAAACGCACAAGAAACCTTTGGCATTACTAATGACGGGAGACGATAGGTAACGCGAGGGCTTCGTCAGGAGGGACGAAGCAGCACCAGGAGAATTAGGGAGTGAAGAACGACAAGGAATGAGAGAGGGAGGGAGGGATTGTAAAAAGGGAGAGGTTAGTGGAAAGAGTCTCCCGAGAGCTGTATTCAAGCAAGTCGTCCGTTCCACTAAGTGAACCTTAATGTACACGTAACGATGTCATTAAGGCAGGACGCTAATGACTGGTGAATATGATTGATCCTGGTCGTAAATTTTTCAGGGAATCCAAACCTCTCTCTCTCTCTCTCGACCATACCGCCACCAAACCCTCCTCCGTTTTGATTTTATCATTAGGTATCCCTTGAAAGTTTGCTATTGGGTATCCCCCGAAAGGAATTATTGGGTATCCCACCAAACGTATCACTTGGTATCCCTCAAACGAAGATACGTACAGTAATATTTTGGCATATATTCTTTCTTCCTCTAAGGTCTCCTGGCAATAACTGGAGAAATGTCTCTTGAGATCGATGCCAAACTTATAACACTGGGATCTACAAGTGCCAATTTGCTAATTTTATCACTTAACAAATTAAAGCACTGGTTTCCATCCATGAAAGTAGAGATTCACATTTCTTGTCGGATTTCAAAGCCAGCGGAAGTACTTTAGTCACGTGACTGTGATGGATCTGATCCAGCCAACTACAATTCTATTGCCAAAGCCACCGCTTTCCTCTGACCTCTCTAAGTCTAATATTTTCTTGTTTGTACCATGTGTTGCGAATGCAGCGTGGACAGTATGCTATGTGAGAGTATACTGCAAAAGAGTATACTGGGTGAAAGTATACCGCGTAAGAGTTTGCTATGTGAATATATCGGATTATACTTCGTTATCAGTATTCAAGAGTATTTTATTCCCTAATAATTGACTTGCAACGATGCAATCAGTGATTGCATATATTATTTTTCAAGCTTGTATAATAATAATAATAATAATAATAATAATAATAATAATAATAATAATAATAATAATTATAATAATAAAATTCTGATAAGACAGCACCGGCAGGTGAGGAGAGCATGACTCAGCACTTCAGGGGAACAGCTGATTGTGAACAACAACAAAACAACAAAAAACGAGTACTCTTAATGGAAACACACACACACACACACACACACACAACACACACACACACACACACACACACACACACACACACAGGAAAACAAAGCGACCTCCCACGCCACACACGTTTAGATCCTCGTAAGATATAAGGCTGACAGGTGCGTCTATTGGGTATAAATAGAGCTGACACACACACACACACACACACAACACAGACACCTCAAACCCAGACACCTCAACCCCTGCAACCACAATTAGGTTAGTACAAACACACACACAGACACAATTAGGCGAGTACACACACATATATACTATATTTATTGCGTCTCACACTGCCATGACAACCACTGCAGTCAGGAAGGCAGTTAGGAAAAAAGGCAGGCAGGCAGACAAACAGGCAGAGGTGAGGGAACGAGTCTTAAGGCTTCATGGCACCGTGAGTTGTTATGGTTAGCCAGGCTGTTGCTGCTCGCAACAGGCAGCAAGAGTCGTGTGTTTCTTACTGACTTGGCTAGTTATCTGTGGAATGCCTAGTCTACGCAAACTAGTTTTTAGACGGAAATTGAATTTATGCGTGTGAGGGAAAAAAGACTAGCTTGTGAAAGCTATTTTTATCAGACTACGTTTCGATCTGTTCCTTAACTGATCGAAATGGACCAACAAAAGTTTTTTTTTTTTCGACGGGTGTGTCTGTTCTTTACGTCAGTCGACAGTACGCTGATCCCATCCCTAATCTTTTAGTGAAGAGTCGAACCTGAGTCAGTTAGCTGAGCGTTAGATACAATAGCCACTGAGCACACTGAATCCCTCTCCACCCACCTACTATCATTTTTTCCCCCACACCTACTATTACCCCTCCCCAACACCCCTTTCCCTGTCACCTGCTTACCACCTCCCTCCCTTCCCCACCACACATTATTATTCCCCCCGCCTCACACCTCAATCTCCTTCCCCTACTTGCCTCCTCTACCCCTCCCTCCCCATCCTCTCATTTTCTCTCCTGTATAGTTTCTGTCGCCTCATGACAAAAATCCATTTCCTCTGTGTACTGATTATTATGATGATTATTATGGTGATTATAATGATTATGATGATTATAATGACGATTATAATGATGAAGATGATGATTATGATGATTATCATAATGATGATTATGCTGATGATGATTATGATTATAATTATTATGATGATTATAATGATTATAATGATTATGATGATGATGATGATGATTATGATGATTATAATGATTATGATTATTATAATGATTATGATTATTATAATGATTATAATGATTATGGTGATGATGATGATGATGTAAAAAAAGTAATTTGAATTTTTATTATTAAATTAGTAAGATTATTAACATTTCTATTATTATTTTTATTATTACAATTATTATTTTTTATTACATATACTATTATTATTATTATTATTATTTTTATTATAAGGCAGAAATACATAAACGAAACAAGAGAATTCATCCTTTCTTTGCTGTCGTGTTGTGTTGGAAATTACCCAGAAACGTCCGACAGGTGTTTTAATATATCACACAGGTGTTACCCAGATGAGTAGGTGTGGCAAGTGTTTTCCACCTCTCATATATAATTGATGTCCTATAGATGCCACTGTACCTTTCTGTTTTTATAGCCGTCATTCGATCAGTGAGGTTAAGGACCGATGGGTCTGACTAGAAACAGGTCCTCTTCAGCAGACACTTAGTTTCCCTTTCGGCTGATAGGCACAAAATTCACACCCACCCACTATATATATGTCGTGCCGAATAGGTAAAACTGGTTAATTAGCAAGAACTCATTTAATATTAAGTCCTTTCTAAAATTCTCTCCTATACGTTTAAAGATTTTTTTTCAATAATGTTAATGTAAAAATAAATAATTTTGTACCAAAAGAACCTTAGAAAACTTACCTAACCTTATTATAACAAGCGCAATTAAATTTAGCCTGATCCAACTAAATATATTTTAGATATGTTTACAATAAAATAATAATTAACAAACACAATGAAACATTTTTTTCGTTTGATTCAGAATGATTTTTGCGAAATTATTGCATACACAAATTTTCGCTTGCCCTATTCGGCAAGAAGTGCGTTGCTATTTAAGCCAAAATCACAAGTTTTACTTATTCGGCACGACATATATATATATATATATATTTATATATATATATATATATATATTATCTATATATATATATATATATATATATATATATATATATATATATATATATATATATATATATATATATATATATATATGTGTTACGTAACATATAAACCCCTTTAAATGGGAAGGTTACACAAAGCTTAATCACAATAATATTAATTATATAAAGCCTATTCATGGCGGTAATTACATGTTATGATAACAAAAATCAGTGCTGTACTATACAACTGTTATTAAAAATATTTCCAACACACCTGTGCCAAAATACACATGTACCCTGAAGCTGAAACATTTAAAAAATATAACAGAGGTTCTGTGTACAGCTTGTACTTAACCTATTTGTGGTTGCAGGGGTCGAGTCACAGCTCCTGGTTGCTTAAGATCCATTATACTACATTACCTGGTTGAGTTATATTAAAAAAAAAATAATCAGTTACACAAAATAATGCAAATTAAATTACTCTCAAATAATGCTGACTTTCATCTAATAATATAAACGACACGGAAAAAAAAGTTTTGGCAACATTACGAAACTTTATTAATTCTAAATAAAAAAAATTACCTTGTGTCAAACATAATTTCTACGTAAATAAAAGTAATATTAAACACCGTTGAAAACTTAACTGGAGAAGTGTAATAATGGGAGACTGTGAAGTGTGCGTCAGGACACGATATTATGTATTATTATAATCATGGGGGAGTGCTAAGCCCGTAGGGATTATACAGTGCCTGAGGCCGGGGGGGGGGGAGGGAGATGGAAGGTATTCAGGCTCAATTCAGGAAACTGAAGCACAGATCCAATTCTATAGATCAAGAGCCCGTCAGCAGCGTCAAGGAACCTTCCTTGAGGGGAGAGGCAAGATAGAGTTGACTGTTTCCAGGTTGAGTAATAGCTCCTCACCCGCGTTACTCAACACTTTAACGAAACACCGAACACGGAAAGGAAAATAATACGGATTATATGCAATATGTACAGTTTATATAAGTTTAATATTTTAAATGGAAATTTTTTTTTTTTTACATAGGTTATCTAAGAACAAACTGTCCACGAAACAGCCTATGTTTATGTTTGGTTATGCTAATAAATTGCATGTATTTATACAAAAGAAAGGTGAATGAAAGTTATTTGCTGTCACCTCGGATAGATTAGAGACTCACGATACACAACACGGCACACAACAGATGTGAAAGCTTGTTTGGAATAACAGCGGCTCTGTGTACTGTTGGCGTAGATACAACAACGGTTCTGTGTACTGTTGGCGTAGATACAACAACGGTTCTGTGTACTGTTGGCGTAGATACAACAACGGTTCTGTGTACTGTTGGCGTAGATACAACAACGGTCTGTACTTTCGTAGATAACAACGGTTCTGTGTACTGTTGGCGTAGATACAACAACGGTTCTGTGAGCTGTTGGTATAAATATAAGCGTGGCTCTGTGAGCAGCTAGTGGGAACACAAAAGTAGCATTAGGAATAATATTAGGGAGAGAAGTAAATAATGAAAATGAATATCATAGGAGCGGAGTTAGAAGCCTGAATAATCTAGCATTATGATAACATGAAAGCAGATAAGCATGCTTACGGGACAGCTGGCAAAGTGAACAGACTGTATGATGCTGTAGTCAGTAGTCGTAGCTACATGTACTCTTGACAGTTTGTCAGACATGCAGATGATGATCAAACGAAATGCAAAGTATGTGGCCAACCTTATGGCCACTACCTTGAACACTGTGTGCTTCACTGTCCACTTATTGAGGCATATAGAGATGGACAGTATAATATCATGCGATATATTAAGCCATCTTATTGAAAATAAGATACCGGACATATGAAGTAAATACCTTAGATTTACCTGCAAAAAAATATACTAAATGTAGGTGTACTCCTGCAAACCCTTTGGGGCCTAGTTTCTAGGCCTTAGGTGTATCCATGCGCTCTTCCGCTACCCTCCACAGAATATGCGATGCACAATACACTAGCCGTATCGGCGGCAAAATAAAAAACAACAACAAGAAATCATGGGTGAGACCACAACAACAACAACAACAGTTCTCTAAACAGAAGTTGGAAGAAAACATACCCAAATTTCCTCTGTATCTAAACAGTGACATTCATACAGTACCACAGTAGGAACCTGTGATGTACCTGTGATTGGTATGGCCTCAAGGCCAGTTAGAAGCCACACTTTCTCGTTGATTCCCTGCTCAACCAGCTTGTTGCTGCTAGCGGCCAGCAGGTCCACAGTCATCACTACTTGGCTGACTAGTCACTGGAAGCGGTGTGTGTGTGTTAGTTGTGTGTGTTAGTTGTGTGAGTGTGTGTGTGTGTGTACTCATCTAGTTGTGGTTGCAGGGGACGAGTCACAGCTCCTGACCCCACCTCTTCACTGGTCGCTACTAAGTCACTCTTCCTGCTCCATGAGCTTTATCATACCTCTTCTTAAAGCTATGTATGGATCCTACCTCCACTACATCACTTCCCAGACTTTTCCACTTCCTAACAACTCTGTGACTGAAGAAATACTTCCTAACATCCCTGTGATTTATCTGAGTCTTCAACTTCCAACCGTGACCCCTTGTTGCTGGGTCGTTATCATATCCCCCCTATCTCTCCTGTTCTCCAGTGTCGTCAGGTCGATTTCACTTAACCTCTCCTAGTAAGACATACCCCTTAGCTGCTGGAATAGTCTTGTTGCAAACCTTTGCACTTTCTCTAGTTTCTTCACGTGCTTGGCTAGTTTGGGTTCCAAACTGGTGCTGCATACTCCAGTATGGGCCTAACGTACACAGTGTACAGGGTCCTGAACGATTCCTTATTAAGATGTCGGAATGCTGTTCTTAGGTTTGCTAGGCGCCCGTATGCTGTAGCAGTTATTTGGTTGATGTGCGCCTCAGGAGATGTGCCTGGTGTTATACTCACCCCAAGATCCTTTTCCTTGAGTGAGGGTTGTAGTCTCTGGCCCCCTAGACTGTACTCCGTCTGTGGTCTTCTTTGCCCTTCCCCAGTCTTCATGACTTTGCACTTGGTGGGGTTGAACTCCAGGAGCCAGTTGCTGGACCAGGCCTGCAGCCTGTCCGGATCCCTTTGTAGTTCTGCCTGGTCCTCGTCTGATTGAATTATTCTCATCAACTTCACATCATCTGCAAACAGGGACACTTCGGAGTCTATTCCTTCTCGCTCATTACAGGCGCCCACTCTGACACCTCGCCACGTACCTCGCTGCTGTCTTCCTGACAGGTATTTCCTGATCCATTGTAGTGTCTTCCCTGTTATCCCTGCCTGGACCTCCAGCTTTTGCACTAATCTCTTTTGTGGAACTGTGTCAAACGCCTTCTTACATTCCAAGCAAATGCAATCTACCCACCCCTCTCTCTCTTGTCTTACTGCTGTTACCCTGTAATAGAACTCCAGTAGGTTTGTGACACAGGATTTCCCGTCCCTGAAACCGTGCTGGCCGTCGTTGATAAGCTCATTCCTTTCTAGGTGTTCCACCACTCTCCTCCTGATAATCTTCTTCATGATTTTACATACTATACATGTCAGTGACACTGGTGTGCGCGCCCGCGCGTGTGTGTGTGTAATCACCTAGTTCTCATCTAGTTGTGGTTGCAGGGGTCGAATCATAGCTCCTGGCCCCTCCTCTTCGCTGGTCGCTACTAGGTCACTCCTTTCTCCATTGGCTTCATCGAACCTCTTCTTAAAACTATGTATGGATCCTGCCTCCACTATATCACTTCCCAGACTGTTTCACTTCTTGACAACGTTATGATTGAAGAAATAGTTCCTAACATCCCTGTGACTCATCTGAGTTTTCAGCTTCCAGTTGTAACCGCTTGTTGCTATGTCCCATCTCTGAAACATTCTGTCCCTATCCACCTTGTCAGTTCCTCTCAGTATTTTATATGTCGTTATTATGTGCCCTCTATCCCTCCTGTCCTCCAGTGTCGTCAGGTTGATTTCCCTTAACCTTTCCTGGTAGGGTATACCCCTCCTGTCTTCCTCAGCTTTTGATGGTAGGTCAGTCTCGTATTGTCTCTGGGCCTCTCTCCTTATCTCTGCATATTCATTTCTGGCTTTTCGGCTCAACTCCCTGTTTTCCTGAGTCCTTTGTCTTCTATACCTTTTCCATGCTCTAGCACACTTGGCTTTGGCCTCTTCACACCTCCGGGTAAACCTTGGGATTACTCTGGTCTTTCCATTGTTTCTGTTGCCTCTTGGCACGAACTTTGTGGTGACGTGTTCCATAATTTCATTAACTGTCTTCCCCTCTAGCTCTCTTACCCACTGTACCTCATGCAGTAATTGCCTCATACGTGTGCAGTTTCCCTTTTTGAAGTTTGGCTTCTCCCGTCCTTCTTGTGCTGTCTCACTCTTTATTGTTAACTCTATGTATTCGAAACTCAGTATCACGTGATCGCTAGCGTTGAGGGCCATTTCGTGTGTGATTTTCCCTATGTCTGAACTGTTGAAGGTGAATATAGGTCCAGCCTCGCTGGTTCACCGTCTTCTCTTTCTCTGGACGTGTCACTAACACGCTGGTACATGAAGCTTTCCAGCACCGCTTCCAGCATCTTGGCTCTCCATGTCTCAGGTCCCCAGTGTGACTCCAGATTTTTCCAGTCTATCTCTTTGTTGCTGAAATCCCAGATGATGAGTAGCTTTGCTCTTCTTATGTAGTCCCTTCTGGCCACTTCGGCTTGTGTATTCACATAGTTGTGGTTGCAGGGGTCGATTCACAGCTCCTGGCCCCGCCTCTTCGCTGCCCGCTGCTGTGTGTGTATGTGTGCGTTTATGTTTTTGAAAATCAATATTCAAGCAAATATTACCTAATTTTGTCCTACGTTGTCATTCATCCATTATACTACCCGCCCATCCATCATTACCAAGACCAAGAGCTAGAGCTCACCCCCATCCCCCGCAAACTTAAGAGGTAACTACCTCTGCTAAACTATACTAACATAACCTATGCTAGCATTCAAGTGGGAGACACTCTAGACAATTCAGAGAATTAACTGAAACAAAAACTTCAGAAGAACAATAACAATGGTTCTATGCGCCAGTGTTGATTACCACAGGTGGCCCAGTGTTGATTACCACAGGTGGCCCAGTGTTGATTACCAGAGGTGGCCCAGTGTTGATTACCACAAATGGCCCAGTGTTGATTACCAGAGGTGGCCCAGTGTTGATTACCACAGGTGGCCCAGTGTTGATTACCACAGGTGGCCCAGTGTTGATTACCACAGGTGGCCCAGTGTTGAGCTGGTTGGGGACCAACATACTCATCACACACTTCACTGGTAGCGCCAGCTCATTTCTTTAGTACCTCTCAATTTACTCACACCTCAACGACTCACGCCTCATTCACTCCCCCTAGTGAGTCTCTGGTGCTTCACTACTCTAGTACCTCTGACGACAGTACACTTCTCTAGTACCTCTGACGACAGCACACTTCTCTAGTACCTCTGACGACAGCACACTTCTCTAGTACCTCTGACGACAGCACACTTCTCTAGTACCTCTGACGACATTACACTTCTCTAGTACCTCTGACGACAGTACACTTCTCTAGTACCTCTGACGACAGCACACTTCTCTAGTACCTCTGACGACAGCACACTTTAGTACCTCTGACGACAGCACACTTCTCTAGTACCTCTGACGACAGTACACTTCTCTAGTACCTCTGGTGACAGCACACTTCTCTAGTACCTCTGACGACAGTACACTTCTCTAGTACCTCTGACGACAGTACACTTCTGTAGTACCTCTGACGACAACACACTTTAGTACCTCTGACGACAGTACACTTCTGTAGTACCTCTGACGATAGTACACTTCTCTAGTACCTCTGACGACAGTACACTTTTCTAGTACCTCTGACGAAAATACACTTTTCTAGTACCTCTGACGACAGTACACTTCTCTAGTACATCTGACGACAGTACACTTCTCTAGTACATCTGACGACAGTACACTTCTCTAGTACCTCTGACGACAGTACACTTCTCTAGTACCTCTGACGACAGCACACTTCTCTAGTACCTCTGACGACAGCACACTTCTCTAGTACCTCTGACGACAGCACACTTCTCTAGTACCTCTGACGACAGCACACTTCTCTAGTACCTCTGACGACAGTACACTTCTCTAGTACCTCTGACGACAGCACACTTCTCTAGTACAACTGACGACAGTACAATTCTCTAGTACCTCTGACGACAGCACATTCTCTAGTACCTCTGACGACAGCACACTTCTCTAGTACCTCTGACGACAGCACACTTCTCTAGTACAAGCTTGACGACAGTACACTTCTCTAGTACCTCTGACGACAGTACAATTCTCTAGTACCTCTGACGACAGTACACTTCTCTAGTACCTCTGACGACAGTACACTTCTCTAGTACCTCTGACGACAGTACACTTCTCTAGTACCTCTGACGACAGTACACTTCTCTAGTACCTCTGACGACAGTACACTTCTCTAGTACCTCTGACGACAGTACACTTCTCTAGTACCTCTGACGACAGTACACTTCTCTAGTACCTCTGACGACAGCTCATTTACCAAGCGCCTCTCACGTGAGTATTGCTACAGGTTTGATATTGGTATGTTGTGTGTGGCACCAGACGGAGAGTTAACTCTGTGTCATGGGAAGAGTGAAGCTAAACTGCAGTGTGTTAGAGTAACTTGTTTACTGTTACCGGTACATTTGAGGATACAAAGTGCGTGTCTGGACGCAGTTTGCATCTCTGCAAACAGTGTGGTGGCGGCTGCAGCAGCACAACTTGTGTATGTGTAATTACAGAGTCGTGGTCTGAAAATATTATTTTTAGATCTATATTTTGTCGCCAAAGCGTGTAATTTACATTGCACTCCACATCCATGGCGGAGAGAGGCGCAACACCATTTACATACACAAAAAGACTGAAGAACTAGGCCCTGAAAGGGTTAATGGGAGTCGATCGGGATAAATATTATTAAATTTTCCTATTTTATCTGTTACAAGGAAGTTTACGATTCTTGATCAATATTTTTTATTGTATTTTCATTAATGCAATACCTTGACATATTTAGTTTACTGTACAGTCTATAATATATCCGTCAATATGCGAACACATTGGTTTTGTATATCTACATTTGGTATGTTCATTCAGTCAGAGTAATCTTACGAATTATATCTCTAATAGTTTACGAAAATGTACATAAAAATAATCACTTTGAGACAATCAACAATAACTTGAAAGTTGGGCTCTAACGATCGGTTATTGAATTTTAGTATAAAATCTGATAAGTGATACATTAATCTGATGACCAAAGTTGGCTGACTACCTGTAAATATGTCCATGTAATCATCGCCCCCTCGGCCCGGTCTCAGACCAGTCCTCCTGGTTCACTGCCGAGTCAATCAGCTGATTTCGACATTGTTTACTTTACTGAGAGCGTTTCTCTACTCTCCTCAGCAGTCACCAGCTGCTCCTTTAACAAGGCCCGCTGCTGGAGCGACCTTCTGGATGGCAACTCCTCCAGAAGGAGCGGATCCTGCAGCAATATATCTACCAGAGGTAAGATGGGATCACAGAACATCTTCTATCATTAGTAATGTTCTGTGCATTATTCTCTATCACCTGGTAACGTCGGTGGGAGGGACGACGTCCTCGTAATCACTCCAAAATCGACAATCTAATTCACACTTGAGGAGACTCATGGCAGTTTAACATTCCTCGATATCCTCATCCACAAAAGAGATAACACCATAAAATTCCAAATCTACAGGAAGACTACGAGTCAAGATTCTAAAACTAAATGAGACGTCATCATCGGCTTTTTCTTGAGAACATTTCGCATTTGCAGCCCCGAGTTTCTTGAACTTTTATTAATTTTGGCCACAGACTGAATGAAATGAGCTCTCGCATCATTAATTCTCCAGGTGCACCACCACTTCGAACAAAGCTTCTTTCCAACAGCCAGGTAGCCCTGAACGTCTCCAAAACACTGGCACAAGGCTAGAGACGCCATAGCGTCCAGCACATCCATCAAGCATTTTTCTAGGAGAATCTTGAATCAGTCGACGCTGGGGTTTACATAACCTCAGCGTCGAAGCTAACCTAAATCTAGGAACACATCTCTACGTGCAGTGAGTGACATCGAATTACCACCAGCCACTTGATGAAATGGAGCAAAAGTTCATTTAGTAATGAAGCAGTCGAAAATGCCTTGAAGATTCATTAATCTCAATTTCAGTCACAACTGCACAGAAAGAAGGCAGCTTCATCTCTGAAATATAAGCACCAATCCTTTATACAGCAATAACCCCTGTCATCATCTGATAACTACAAGTAGCTAAACTACTACTACTACTACTACTACTACTACTACTAATACTACTACTACTACTACTACTACTGCTGCTGCTACTACTACTACTACTGATATTACTAGAACAGGCCAGTAGACCTACTGCTGTGTTTACGTTGTTGCTGTACCTCACCATGTACCCTCTGTATCTGCACTGTGTTCCTGTATTGTTTGTATCGGCTTGATAAAGGTCCTGGAGAGTGAAACCAATGGAACCCAGAGGAAATAAGTCACTTTGTCTGACTTTTTTGGTTTATCCCAGGTTCTCTACACATATGCTGCTATGTATGATAATCTATGTAACTTTATCTGTGTATACCTGAATAAATTGACTTACTAACTTAGCTGCAGGAACTCTCTCATTACTTGCTCTTGTGTCATTTCACCTAACCACGCTGATGTCACTTTCGAAAAAAAATGATATTAGAAAATGCAGTTTTCTTGATTGAAGTTCCCCGACGAAAGTACTCATCAAGGCACGAAAGTACTCATCAAGGCATGAAAGTACTCATCAAGGCATGAAAGTACTCATCAAGGCTGCGAGCAACATGATCCTTAGCCCACTGACACTTACCATCTATACTATACATCAGTCCACAAAACTCAATAATAGTACAATAACTCTCTACCTCGACAACCATAATCCCTAACAAATAATGTATTCACCATCGCCACCACCAGACAGCATATGCCGTCCCCGACACCATCAAACAACAGCATGCTGCTGCTACTGCTGCTACTGCTGCTGCTAATACTACTACTAATACTACTACTGCTACTATCACTATTACTACTACTACTACTACTAATACTAATACTACTACTATTAATACTACTACTAATACTACTACTACTGCTGCTACTACTACTACTATTTCTACTGCTATCACTGTTACTACTACTACTACTAATGCTACAACAACAACTACTGCTACTACTATTACTACAACCCCCCTCCCCTGAACAACTATCCCCTAAGCATGACTGTCAATACTAACCAGTAAAGCGTGATGGTTCAGCTGAGTCTCATTACCTGAGCGAGGGAGAGTGAGGTCAGCCCTGGCCCAGGTGACCAATAAAACGCTTACCTCCATGGATCACTAATGTCAAAATAATGATTCGCACCTCGCCAAGACCTTGATTTACTGGGCCGTATCTTCCTGAAGGTGGTGACGAAGGAGAGCAACGAAAAGGGGAGGAGAAGCATTGGGAGGAAGATGAGATGGTGAAAGAGGCTGACGAGGAGGAGGGGGGAGGAGTGATTGCTTTCCCTGGTTGCCCTTACTTCCAGGGTTGTAAGGTTGGCTTCCTGAAGAACAGCATTTGGGTATTTCAGTGGGTTCTTCGGTATCCTGTACTTGACGCATGTTTGATTTATCCTCGACTCTGAAGAACCAGTGTCGAGCCATCTCTTCTCGGAGGCGCGTAGCATCTGTCCTCCCAGTGTGTTTTGTGTGTGCATGTGTGTGTGTGTACTCACCTATATGTACTCACCTATTTGTGGTTGCAGGGGTAGAGTCATAGCTCCTGGCCCCGCCTCTTCAATGATTGCTACTAGGTCCTCTCTCTCCCTGCTCCATGAGCTTTATCAAACCTCGTCTTAAAACTATGTATGGTTCCTGCCTCCACTACGTCGCTTTCTAGGCTATTCCACTTCCTGACAACTCTATGACTGAAGAAATACTTCCTAACATCCCTTTGACTCATAGGAGTCTTCAACTTCCAATTGTGACCCCTTGTTTCTGTGTCCCCTCTCTGGAACATCTTGTCTCTGTCCACCTTATCTATTCCTCGCAGTATTTTATATGTCGTTATCATGTCTCCCCTAACCCTCCTGTCCTGTGTGTGTGTGTGTGTGTGTGTGTGTGTGTACTCACCTAGTTGTACTCACCTAGTTGTGGTTGCAGGGGTCGAGACATAGCTCCTGGCCCCGCCTCTTCACTGGCCGCTACTGGGTCACTCTCCCTGCGCCATGAGCTTTATCATACCTCTTCTTAAAGCTGTGTATGGAACCTGCCTCCACTACATCGCTTCCCAAGCTATTCCACTTCCCGACTACTCTGTGACTGAAGAAATATTTCCTAACATCCCTGTGATTCATCTGAGTCTTCAACTTCCAACTGTGTCCCCTTGTTGCTGTGTCCCATCTTTGGAACATTCTGTCTCTGTCAACCTTGTCAATTCCTCTCAGTATTTTATATGTCGTTATCATGTCCCCCCTATCTCTCCTGTCCTCCAGTGTCGTCAGGTCGATTTCCCTTAACCTCTCCTCGTAGGACATACCCCTTAGCTCCGGGACTAGTCTTGTTGCAAACCTTTGCACTTTCTCTAGCTTCTTTACGTGCTTGGCTAGATGTGGGTTCCAAACTGGTGCTGCATACTCCAGTATGGGCCTAACGTACACAGTGTACAGGGTCCTGAACGATTCTTTATTAAGATGTCGGAATGCTGTTCTTAGGTTTGCTAGGCGCCCGTATGCTGCAGCAGTTATTTGGTTGATGTGCGCCTCAGGAGATGTGCCTGGTGTTATACTCACCCCAAGATCTTTTTCCTTGATTGAGGTTTGTAGTCTCTGGCCCCCTAGACTGTACTCCGTCTGCGGTCTTCTTTGCCCTTCCCCAATCTTCATGACTTTGCACTTGGTTGGGTTGAACTCCAGGAGCCAATTGCTGGACCAGGCTTGCAGCCTGTCCAGATCCCTTTGTAGTTCTGCCTGGTCCTCTTCCGATTGAATTCTTCTCATCAACTTCACATCATCTGCAAACAGGGACACTTCGGAGTCTATTCCTTCCGTCATGTCGTTCACAAACACCAGAAACAGCACCGGTCCTAGGACTGACCCCTGTGGAACCCCACTCGTCACCGGTGCCCACTCTGACACCTCGCCACGGACCATGACTCGCTGCTGTCTTCCTGACAGGTATTCCCTGATCCATTGTAGTGCCTTCCCTGTTATCCCTGCCTGGTCCTTCAGCTTCTGCACTAATCTCTTGTGTGGGACTGTGTCAAACGCCTTCTTACAGTCCAAGAATATGGAATCTACCCACCCCTCTCTCTCTCTTGTCTTACTGCTGTCACCCTGTCATAGAACTCCAGTAGGTTTGTGACACAGGATTTCCCGTCCCTGAAACCGTGTTGGCCGTCGTTGATAAGCTCATTCCTTTCTAGGTGCTCCACCACTCTTCTCCTGACTATCTTCTCCATGACCTTGCATACTATACATGTCAGTGACACTGGTCTGTAGTTTAGTGCTACGTTTCTGTCTCCTCTTTTAAAAATTGGAACTACATTTGCTGTCTTCCATACCTCTGGTAGTTGCCCTGTTTCGATAGACGTGTTGAAGATTGTTGTTAGGGGTACACATAGCTCCTCTGTGTGTGTGTGTGTGTGTGTGTGTGTGTGTGTATGTGTGTATGTGTGTGTGTGTGTGTCGTGCTCTAGAATGGCAATTATTTCAGATATATTGACTACCATCGTTGTCGGTTTCACTCTGTAATCTACAATAGGTTGTTCTGGGGTGAGGGAGGGAAGGGAGGGGAGATGGAGGGAGGGAGGGTAAGGGAGGGGCGGTGGATGGGGAGGGAAGGGAGGAAGAGGAGGAGGGGAGGGGTGGGGAGGGGAAGGGGAAGAGGAGGGGATGGGGAAGGGGAGGGGGAGGGGACGTAGACACGAAATGACACAGCAAAAGAAAAGTTCATGGAATAACTCACGAAACGGTAATGACACGGTTGCAAACAAACCATACCACGGGCGGGGTTAGAACCCGCGATCAGAGAGTCATGAAACTCCAGACCGACGCGCTAGCCACTGGGCCAGGGTACAAGATTCGTCCAACTAGGCATATTTATACACTAAACCTGTACTCCCTAGAACGCAGGCGGAGAGATACGTGGAAAATTCTCGAGGGATTAGTACCAAACTTGCACACGAGAGTCACTCCCTAAGAAAGCAAAAGACTCGGCAGGCGATGTAACATCCCCCCAATGGCTTTTGGCATGTACACCTCATGTAATCTCAATAACCAAATGTAATTCTTTGTATCATGTCCAAATAAAAATTATTATTATTATTATTATTATAATGAAAAGCAGGGGTGCCACTAGCACGTTGAGAGACAACACAATAAATGTCAGAGGCAAAAGACTGTTCAACTGCCTCCCAGCGTACATCAGGGGGATTACCAACAAATTCCTGGCTGTCTTCAAGCAGGCACTGGACAGGCACCTAAAGTCGGTACCTGACCAGCCAGGCTGTGGTTCGTACGTTGGACTGCGTGCGGCCAGCAGTAACAGCCTGGTTGATCAGGCTCTGATCCAACATGAGGCCTGGTCACACACCGGGCCTCAGGGGCGTTGACCCCTGGAACTCTCTCCAGGTATACTCCAGGTATAGGAATGTTAGCATATGACTCTCTCATCACGGGTTCTAACCCCTCCTGTGATATGGTATATTTTCATTGAATAAATTGTACCAAAGCACACACACACACGCACACACACACGCACACACACACACACACACACACACACACACACACGCTATGAATCGACCCCTGCAACCACAAATACGTGAGTACAAATAGGTGAGTACAGAGCGACCATTGGAGAGGCGGAGCCAGGAGCTATGAATCGACCCCTGCAACCACAAATAGGTGAATACACACACACACAAGATACGCACACGCACGCACACACACGTACACGCACGCGCCGCACACACACACGCACACACACATATGTATATAATGTGCGAATAGGTAAAACTGGTTAATTAGCAAGAACTCACTTAAAATTAAGTGCTTTCTAAAATTTTCTCTTATACGTTTAAAGATATATTTTTTTAATTTATGTTAATCTAAAAATTACTAATTTTTTACCAAAAGTACCTTATAAAACTTACCTAACCTTATTATAACAACCACAATTTAATTTAGCCTAACCCAACTAAATATATTTTAGATACTTTAACAATAATTTAATAATAAACAAACACAATGAAATATATTTTTCGTTATGTTCAGAATGATTTTGGCGAAATTATTGCATACACAAATTTTCACTTGTCTTATATGGCAAGTGAGCGTTGCTATTTAAGCCAAAATCCAAGTTTTACCTAATCGGCACGACATATATATATATATATATATATATATATATATAATATATATATATATATATATATATATATATATATATGTCGTGCCGATTAGAAACTGGTCAATTAGCAAGAACTCATTTAAAATTAAATCCTTTCTAAAATTTTCTCTTATACGTTTAAAGATATATTTTTCATTTATGTTAATGTAAAATTTATAATTTTGTACCAAGAGAAACTTTGAAAACTTACCTAACCTTATTATAACAACCACAATTTAATTTAGCCTAACCCAACTAAATATATTTTAGATACGTTAACATTAATTTAATAATAAACAAACACAATGAAATATATATTTTTTCCGTTAGGTTCAGAATGATTTTGGCGAAGTTATTGCATACACAAATTTTCGCTTGTCTTATATGGCAAGAAGAGCGTTGCTATTTAAGCCAAAATCGCAAGTTTTACCTAATCGGCACGACATATATATATGGGCTTCGACACTTAGCAATGTAGTTATAATAAGGTAGAAACCCACCTCAGTCACCTTCCTCGCCGACAGAACAGCCCTCAGAGCCACGGCACATTAAGGCGATTGTTCCACTGCGATTGCAGAGGCGTTTCGACCTAGGGGGTAGACGGTGCGTTGTCCCTCTCTTGGCCCCTGACGGTAAATTGGTCCCGAGTGGCCTGTAAAGTTGAAAGCCTCTGTACAATTCATCTCGGCAATTTGATGCTCATCTTAGGGTTAAAAAATGAGGCTTAACCTCCCTCAGGAGGGGTGATGAGGGCGTGTGTGATGAGTGGGGTGATGAGGACGTGTGTGATGAGTGGGGTGATGAGGACGTGTGTGATGAGTGGGGTGATGAGGACGTGTGTGATGAGGGCGTGTATGATGAGTGGGATGATGAGAACGTGTGTGGTGAGTGGGGTGATAAGGACGTGTGTGATGAGGGCGTGTATGATGAGTGGGATGATCAGAACGTGTGTGATGAGTGGGGTGATAAGGACGTGTGTGATGAGGGCGTGTATGATGAGTGGGATGATGAGAACGTGTGTGGTGAGTGGGGTGATGAGTTCGTGTATGAGTGTGAGGATGAGGGCGTTTATGATGACTGGGGTGATGAGGACGTGTGTGATGAGTGAGGTGATGAACGGAGATGCAGGTTTTTTCAGGAGGGGTGATGAGGGCGTATGTAATGAATGGGGTGATGAGGGGGGAAAAAGGGGAAGGCCGCCATCCCCAGGGAAGGGGGTAGCGTATGGTGTGTTCCGAATAGTAAAAGTGGGGAGAGGGGAAGGGGAGAGGGGAAGAGGAGAGGGGAAAGGGAGAGGGGAAATTTGACCATTTCAAGAGAAATGGTGAGGTGTTTCCCCCTATCGTGGGTCTGGAGACGGCAGTGACACGTTCGTCAGGTGGAATGAGTGTACGAGAGACATATATTCTGGTAGTAGGACATTTATTAATCAATGTCCTAGGACATTTATTAATCAATGTCCAAGGACATTTATTAATCAACGTCCTAAGACATTATTCAATGCCCTAGGACATTTATTAATCAATGTCCTAAGACATTTATTAATCAGTGTCTCAAAACATTTATTAATCAATGTCCTAAGACATTAATCAGTATCCTAAGACATTTATTGATCAATGTCCTAGGACATTTATTAATAAATTTGTTTATCTTGGAGAAAACTGATAATTCCCTGTGACCGTTCCCACTCCCGGGACCAGGGACCAGGGGTTGCCTGCTCAACCGGACTCAACCGGCGGTCCGCCCGCCGGTCCACGTATGCCAGAGGATCCTCTATGGACCATGGAGACTGATAGCGAGTGTAAGCGTATCAGGTAAGCGGAGGCAGGTCCAGGTCAGTATATATACTGCAAGTACGGATCCGCGGCAGAAAATAAACACTACGAAATCGGGTCCAGGGCGCTATATACGCCACCAAGACAGGTCCATTCTAGTACTATATACGCCACCAAGACAGGTCCATTCGAGTACTATATACGCCAGAATGACAGGACCAGGGCAGTATATGCTCCGCTAAGATTGGCCAACAGCAGAATATACGGAAAGTAAATAGAACAAATGTAATAAATTTTAAAAAGAGGTAAAAAACTGAAAGACTTGACTTATTATTATTATTATTATTATAGTAGTAGTAGTAGTAGTAGTAGTAGTAGTAGTAGTAGTAGTAGTAGTAGTAGTAGTAGTAGTAGCAGAGCAGGCAGTAGAGATAGTAGTAGTACGTAGAGAGTGAGAGTGACGGTAGGTGAGTGTAGATAGCAGTGGTGAGTGTGTGTGTGTAGTGTGTGAGGAGTGTTGTGCAGTGTAGTAGTAGTGTGAGTAGACGTGTCGTGCAGTAGGTAGTCAGTAGCGTTGTAGAGGATGTGCTTGCCAGTGGTAGTCAGAGCGTGGGTGAGGGAGGCTGTCGTGTGCGGTGTAGTGGTAGTGCAGGGAGCTTGAGGACTGTAGTGTGCAGTGGTGGGGATAGTAGTAGAGGATGTGTAGCAGTGAGTAGTCAGAGAGAGCTGTAGGAGAGGCACAGCGGCAGTGACATCAGTATACCTAAATGAAGGACTCACGTTAGACCAGCATGGTGCAGTGGCTTGGTAGTTTGAGTACTGTCTTGCCATGGTACTCAACTTTGAGGACTGTCTTGCCATGGTACTCAACTTTGAGGACTGTCTTGCCATGGTACTCAACTTTGAGGACTGTCTTGCCATGGTACTCAACTTTGAGGACTGTCTTGCCATGGTACTCAACCTTGAGGACTGTCTTGCCATGGTACTCAACTTTGAGGACTGTCTTGTCATGGTACTCAACCTTGAGGACTGTCTTGCCATGGTACTCAACCTTGAGGACTGTCTTGCCATGGTACTCAACTTTGAGGACTGTCTTGCCATGGTACTCAACCTTGAGGACTGTCTTGCCATGGTACTCAACCTTGAGGACTGTCTTGCCATGGTACTCAACTTTGAGGACTGTCTTGCCATGGTACTCAACCTTGAGGACTGTCTTGCCATGGTACTCAACTTTGAGGACTGTCTTGCCATGTTACTCAACCTTGAGGACTGTCTTGCCATTGTACTGAACTTTGAGGACTGTCTTGCCATTGTACTGAACTTTGAGGACTGTCTTGCCATGGTACTCAACCTTGAGGACTGTCTTGCCATGGTACTCAACCTTGAGGACTGTCTTGCCATGGTACTCAACTTTGAGGACTGTCTTGCCATTGTACTGAACTTTGAGGACTGTCTTGCCATTGTACTGAACTTTGAGGACTGTCTTGCCATGGTACTCAACCTTGAGGACTGTCTTGCCATGGTACTCAACCTTGAGGACTGTCTTGCCATGGTACTCAACTTTGAGGACTGTCTTGCCATTGTACTGAACTTTGAGGACTGTCTTGCCATTGTACTGAACTTTGAGGACTGTCTTGCCATGGTACTGAACTTTGAGGACTGTCTTGCCATGGTACTGAACTTTGAGGACTGTCTTGCCATGGTACTCAACCTTGAGGACTGTCTTGCCATGGTACTCAACCTTGAGGACTGTCTTGCCATTGTACTGAACTTTGAGGACTGTCTTGCCATGGTACTGAACTTTGAGGACTGTCTTGCCATGGTACTCAACCTTGAGGACTGTCTTGCCATGGTACTGAACTTTGAGGACTGTCTTGCCATGGTACTCAACCTTGAGGACTGTCTTGCCATGGTACTCAACCTTGAGGACTGTCTTGCCATGGTACTGAACTTTGAGGACTGTCTTGCCATGGTACTCAACCTTGAGGACTGTCTTGCCATGGTACTCAACCTTGAGGACTGTCTTGCCATGGTACTCAACCTTGAGGACTGTCTTGCCATGGTACTGAACTTTGAGGACTGTCTTGCCATGGTACTCAACCTTGAGGACTGTCTTGCCATGGTACTCAACCTCTCCCTCTACGGATTTGTTACCAATTGTGTCATTACGATATCGAGAGTCACGAGGCTATTACTATACGCCAGAATATTACCATATGCCAGAGTATCAGTCTACGCCGGTGGAGTATTAGCGCACTACTGAGTATTTACCATACGCCTGAGTATTCTTGAGTACCTGGAGCTCCCTGGTGATCCTGGTACTGAGATTCTGACACCAGTGGGAAGTGTTATTTGGGAGATGACAACACCCGGGGGAGAAGGACACGATGGACGCTGTGGCAGTTTAGTGCCGCTGCGCTACAGGGGAGGGACAGGGGTGCTGCTGCGCTACAGGGGAGTGACAGGGGTGGGGTGGCTGTGTATGCAGGGGTCGTTCAACTACCTCCACGCTACGTTCAAACTGATGACTGAAATACGTCTTACTGCCGAGCACTAGTGGAAGGTCACTCTTCTCTTCTTTATCTCTTCCTCCTCTGACTAATTTCCCTTATTCTGTTTTCTAGTATTTCACCCTCAACCGTTACCCCCACCCCACTCTTCCCCTCCCTGCCTCTTTCTTCCCCTCTTTTGTTGTCATTCTCGTAAGACGACCAAGAAAAAAAAATAATGTGGTGTTGCTCCTGCTCTCTCTCTCTCTCTCTCTCTCTCTCTCTCTCTCTCTCTCTCTCTCTCTCTCTCTCTCTCTCTCTCTCTCTCTCTCTCTCTTCTCTCACCATCATTCTCCCTCCAGCTGCTGCTCTAATTATTTTCCTTCTAGTAGCCTCTCTCCCTCATTCATCCTCTTATGCTTTCTTGCTGTTGCTCTTTCTTCCCTTATTCTCCTTGTCTTCTCTTCTATCATATATATATATATATATATATATATATATATATATATATATATATATATATATATATATATATATATGTCGTGCCGATTAGGTAAAACTGGTCAATTAGCAAGAACTCATCTAAAATTAAGTCCTTTCTAAAATTTTCTCTTATACGTTTAAAGATATATTTTTTCATTTATGTTAATGTAAGAATTTATAATTTTGTACCAAGAGAAACTTTGAAAACCTACCTAACCTTATTACAACAAGCGCAATTTAATTTAGCTACAACTAAATATATTTTAGATACGTTAACATTAATTTAATAATAAACAAACACAATGAAATATATTTTTTCGTTATGTTCAGAATGATTTTGGCGAAATTATTGCATACACAAATTTTCACTTGTCTTATATGGAAGGTAAGCGTTGCTATTTAAGCCAAAATCTCAAGTTTTACCTAATCGGCACGACATATATATATATATATATATATATATATATATATATATATATATATATATATATATATATATATATATATATTCGTGCCGATTAGGTAAAACTTGCTATTTTGGCTTAAATAGCAACGCTCACCTTGCCATATAAGACAAGCGAAAATTTGTGTATGCAATAATTTCGCAAAAATCATTCTGAACCTAACGAAAAAAATATATTTCATTGTGTTTGTTTATTATTAAATTATTGTAAACGTATCTAAAATATATTTAGTTGGGTTAAGCTAAATTAAATTGCGCTTGTTATAATAAGGTTAGGTAAGTTTTCTAAGTTTCTCTTGGTACAAAATTATAAATTTTTACATTAACATAAATGAAAAAAATATATCTTTAAACTTATAAGAGAAAATTTTAGACAGGACTTAATTTTAAATGAGTTCTTGCTAATTGACCTGTACATATATATATATATATATATATATATATATACAGTGGACCCTCGGTTTTCGTTCACGTCCAAACTCGAACAATTATGTAAGTGTATTTTTGTAAGTGCTTTTGTAAGTGTATTTTTGGGGGTCTGAAATGACTAATCTAATTTACATTTGTCCTTATGGGAACAAATTCGTTCAGTGATGGCACTCAAACAGCATTCTGGAAAGAATTTTCAACGAAAACCGAGGGTCCACTGTATATATATATACATAGTGTGTGTGTATTTTTAACATGTTACTTTACCAATGAAAGATGTTTTCGGGGGTCACCGCCCCTGCAGAACTGTCCCAGACTAAACCTCCTGGTACATCAACGTCTGATCAACCTGGTAGTTACTCCTGGTCACGTGCAATCCAGCATATAAACCACAGCCTGGCTTATCAGGAACATTTCTGAGGAACTTACCGAGTTTCATCTCCAAGACAGCTAGAGGTCTGTTGGTAATCCTCCTTATGCTTGATGGGAGGCTGTTGGAATAATCTTGGGCCCCTTACACTTATCATGTTGTCTCTCAGTGTACCCTAGGTACCCTAGCATTTCATTGAGGGTATTTTGCACCGTCTGCAGAGAATCTTGCTTTCAGAGGGAGTGATTTCTGTATGGAGATTTTCCACCAGTTCATCAGTACCTCCGACACATCTACTCCACCAACACATCTACAATCATCAACACATCTACCACCACAATACATCTACCACCACCACCAACACATTTACTCCAACACATCTACCACCACCAACACATTTACTCCAACACATCTACCACCATCAACACATCTACTTCAATAAATCTACCTGTTCTGTTGTAGATTCGCCGGTATAATCGCCCGGCCCGGGCCTTTTCCAAGTGGTGCCCGGCCTTGGCTCCCTCTCTCGAGAGTGTCTCAGACCAATGTCTGCCATGGGAGGAGGTACAAGTACCTCCTCGTCTTCTGGGAGTAGCTGTCCCCAGGCCTAGCCCCATTCCCCGCCCCCACGGGGCTCGGAGGGAGAAGCTAGGCACCTAGGGCTGCCACAAACCCCGCCTACACTGGGCTCGAAGGGTGTGACAGCTGCATAGCAGCAGACGATGTCAGGAGGTGCAAAGACAGCAAGCACTACAGGATCCTTTTGTAGTCACTCCCAGCTTAAGACATTCGTCTGAGCGCTGGGGAAGCTCAAGAATGTCTCTTTCTGTGAGTGTTGCTCCACCATAAGGTCTACTTTACTCTGCTCTTAAACCTCCTTTTATCGTTATTATTTGCATTACAAATACAGTATTATAATTTTTAAAATATAATATGATAAAATTTTGATGAGATTGTAGAAACAAAAACAATAGCAGCAAAAACACCTTTATAATATTACTTTTTTATTAATAATATTATTAATCATGTGATCATTTTAATATTCCTTTTATTGTTATTGTAGATATTTTGGTTATTGTTAATAATATTCCCATTACATTATTATTATGACTATATTTATTACTATTATTATGAGTAGTAATAGTAGTAGTAGTAATAGTTATAGTATTATAAGTAGTAGCAGTAATAGCGGTAGTAGTAGTAGCAGCAGCAGCAGCAGCAGCAGCAGCAGCAGCAGCAGTAGTAGTACTAGTAATAGTAGTAGTATAATAGTAGTAGTAGTAGTAGTTTAAATACTAGCAGTAAAAACATTATACACGAATCATCCAGCGTATGTGTCAGTACCACAGCAATAAGAATAATAACACAGTTAAATGAATGATAATTGAGCATGGATAAGCATGATACACCAAGAAGACTTATAACAACTCAAAGAATGATAAATTGGGGGAGGGGGATTAGAAGTCTATTATTTAAGTCTGAATAATTTTATTAAATGAAAGAGAATGATAGGAAAGCAGGAAGTATGATGACTTAACAAAGAGAGAATGATAACAGGACCGAGAGAATGTTAAGAAGGCAGTCCAGACTGTATCAGACTGTATCAGACTGTATCAGACTGTATCAGACTGAGGCGTCAGATCACTAACAGTTGTTATAGCAATCACACAGTTAGGAATTCTAGGATAACAAGGAGTATCCAGTCATCTAGTCACACGAAGCTAGGAAAGAAGGATTATCCAATCATCCATTTACGTAACTGAAGTTAAGGATTATCCAATCATCCAGTCACACGAAGCAAGGAAAGAAGAATTAACCAGTCTTGAGTCTCGGGTGGGTGGCAGCAAGATTTTCTTTACACAAGTGTTTACTTTCATCAATGCGTCATTTTGACGAACAAAAGTCGCAGTACCGTGGCTCTAACAGTTGACAGCTGGAAAGCTTCAAGCCGACGTTTCGGCCCCTTCATGGACCATCATCAGGTCCCAACGGATAATGCCAATGGACCGAAACCTCGTCTGCAGTTTCCACTTCAAACTAGGGGGGGTCAAACTAGGAGTTAACTGGGAGTCAATACTAGATATATATAACAACTGGGACGAAATCATTTTAATTGTCGATTAAAATGTACATAAAAAAATCTGAGATTATTGATCAGTGGCAAGATTATCACAGTTCAGTGTTCAGTAACATTCGTATGAAAGCAATCAATGTTTTTGTTCAGTAACTTTTGTTCAGTAAGTGACTGTTTAATATTAAACTTAATTAACTGACGAATATAACCTACGTTTAGTGTTGAATATTACTTCAATTAATTGTTGAGCATAACTTAGATTAAGTGTTGGATATGCAACCTAAATTAATTGTTAATTGTAACCTAAATTAAATGTTAAATGTAACCTAAATTAACTGTTAAATATAACATAATTTAACTGTTGAATATAACCTTTATTCGCTGTTGAATATAACGTTATTTAACTGTTGAATATAACGTTATTTAACTGTTGAATATAACGTTATTTAACTACTGAATATAACGTTATTTAACTACTGAATATAACGTTATTTAACTACTGAATATAACGTTATTTAACTACTGAATATAACGTTATTTAACTACTGAATATAACGTTATTTAACTGTTGAATATAACTATTTATTTAACTATGGAATACGTATAACGTTAACTATTGATAACGTTAACTCTTGAATATAACGTTATTTAACTATTGAATATAACGTTATTTAACTATTGAATATAACGTTATTTAACTATTGAATATAACGTTATTTAACTGTTGAATATATCCTAAATTAATAATTCAGTAACAGCTTTAGATAACAAACAAGCTAAATTAATAAACGGTAATAATTTGTATAAAAAGTTTATTAGCAAATAGTTAAACTGTTAGATGTTATTCACAGCAGAAGGTAATAACAAATTAATATTTATATACAGAGAGTTATTATTATTTAGATTATATCTAACTGAAACATACACTTCTAAATCCGTCTGTCAGTGTTTAAAAAAAAAATGATAATTTTGTTTTGTTAACGTATAATGTTATCGCCATTAGCGTCTTTTTACTTTATTATGGTCCGTCTTTCTCTGTTTCTAAATGTTATGTTTACTAAATGGTGAACTGAAAAAGATACATACCGAGATGACAGAATCGCCTTTACATATATATATATATATATATATATATATATATATATATATATATATATATATATATATATATATATATATATATAATAGCTCTAGGACTTTCGTGTTGCAATCTACACATCGTCAGGAGCTTGCAGAAATGAGTAAGAAATCTCAGCCTTAGCAAGGCGTCTTCCTCTGTGTTTCCTTCTTCACAATACATCTTTAATACATCTTTTAGTCAGTCACAGACTTTGCAATACATTTTACATTCAGTAATAAATCTTTCTTCAGACGTCTTTTTCTCACTTTCAAAACTTCATTCATCTCAGCTTCATTCATCTCAGCTTCATTCATCTCAACTTCATTCATCTCAGCTTCATTCATCTCAGCTTCATTCATCTCAGCTTCATTCATCTCAGCTTCATTCATCTCAGCTTCATTCATCTCATTTTGCATCAGGTTACAGATTACCTGGAGTCGCTTCCGGAGGTCACTGCCCCCTCTGCCCGGTCCCAGACCAGGCCTCCTAGTTGCTGGCCTGATCGATCAAGCTGTTAGTGCCCGCTGCCGCCGCACCATAACTGATCAGGAACTGTTTTGAGGAATCAGTAGAGTTCCCCCCCCTGTTTTTTTTTTTTTAATACTATCGTATTAACGAGTCAGACCACAGTTTTAACATTGAATATATACCAGTCAAGTCACAGTTTTAGCGTCACATCTACCAGTCAAGTCAGGCTTAATTCCACATCTACCAGTCAAGGCACAGTCTTATCACATCTACCAGTCAAGTCAGGCTTAATTCCACATCTACCAGTCAAGGCACAGTCTTAACATCACGTTTGCCAGTTAAACAAGTCTTATCACATCCATCAGTCTTCACAATGGGTCTTTAAGGAAGATGAGGTCACCCATGACTCATTTCCAGACATCCTCAGTCTTGACGCCTTCCAGACAACACATATTTTCCAGCTTTCAAGTTGCATCGCCATTATCACCACCACCACCACTGATCCATCACCACCACGGCTGCAACACCACCTTCGAATCACCACTGCTGCACCTCCACTATCATTGCACCACCACCAAAACCACCAACACCACCACCACAACAACAACACCGTTGCACCACAACCATCACCCTGTATGATCAGGCCCATCGTCACTGCACCACCAATAGCACCATCGCTGCACCACCTCTACAACCATCAACGTTGCAATACGACGACCACAATTATTGCACTAACACAGCCACTATCGTTGCACCAGAGCAACTACCACAACTATACCACAATCACTGTCGTTTCACCATAATCAACATCGTTGCACCACAACCACCGCTGCTATACCACAAACACCACCGCTGCACCACCACAACCACCACCTGTGCACCGCCACCACGGTTGGACAACAACTACACCACCATCGTTGCACCACCAAATTTACCGTAGCACCATCAGATATCGTTGTAATATCACTGCTTTATCACCACCACCATTGCGCCAATATCCTCGAAACATCATCACCGCTACACCACAATGTGCATCAGCACCACAATCACCACCACTGCGTAACTACCACAACACTACCACCACCATCTCCGCCACTACCACCACTACTAACAGCCTCAACACTCTTCGCTTGTCACTCTGGCTAGCTTTATCTGATTACAGCTGTAATTGTCCAATAATTACTCCCTATTAATTTATGTTTCTCCTCAATGAAAATATATTTTAATACCCAATATTAAAACTGGCGTCAGGGATAAAGTTTATTTCAAGAGAGTAGCGACTCCAAGAGCGCCGAGGCCCTTAATAAAACTATACATGCAAGGACATTTACCCTAGCCAGTTCTCATGTAAACTAACGCAGTTTAATCATTACCCTCCATGCCAGGATGTTCTCTGAAGCCACACAGCCACGAGACGAGCGAAAAGCTGTGAAAAATTGATAGAGGGAGAGAGAATTGTGTGTAAAGGCAGCGTTGGTTCAGGTACTGGACAGGAGATGGCGCGCGGCGCCGGTGGGCTGGAACTGTTCCTCACAATGCCATTCACTTGTAACTCATAATTCTCAAGCTACGAAAGAATTGTTATTATTGTCTTAAACTCTTACGCGTCTTTTAATATTTTTTGGGCTAATAATTGACCTTGTAAATGTTATTAGTTGAATATGGGTAAAAATTCTGAATGGAGTTTAGAGAGGTGCACGAATTAAATGTTAAGGTGTTTGGAGACGCTGGCACCGTGGGGAGGGAGGCGGGGCGAGGCTCCACAATAGACCAATCGGCTCTCGCCATTAACTGCAATAACAGAGAATCGGGTGCTAATTGACCAATCATTGACCACGCTGGCTCATAATGGCGATAAGAACAGACAGAACAACGTAAAAGCAGTAGAACAGTTCCAGTTTGCCGTATAAGTCCGCATGAAGTCCTAGCGCGGTGAGCTAGCGAGACGACGATACTCTGCGAGTTCTTATAACCCACGATATTTCCGTGTGGAGGCCCAGGCGTTAGTTTGTTGTGGTGCGTCTTAGTGGGAAGTGTGTTTGTTACATTTAAGACATTCTTTGAGCAGAGTGTGAGTAGACTTGATGATGCCACAAGCGCCCACGCCCGTGGTGCCAACACGCCCACGTCTCGGTTTCTCAATAGAATCTCTGGTGGGTTGCGGAGATGAGAAGAGATCAGCTGCCTCGCCGCCTGCGCTGGCTTACACCAAGCTGCCGGAGTCGCCGCCGCATTCCTCGCCGCGAGACTTGGGCAGTCTGGGCCTGCCGCGCGAGTTCTTCCTTGCGCGGGAGCAGCAGATCCGCGACCAGATACGGGACCAGCTTCTGAAGGAGCAGCTTTTCCGAGTGCACCAGGCGAGGCAGGAGTCTACCCACCAGCCGCTGTCTCCGCTCACCTCTCCAGTAAGAACCCACTCCCCCAACACTCACCACCACCACGACGATGACAAGAAACCCTCGTCTCCTCTCACCAGTCCAGTGGTCTCACTACCTCCTCCGAACTTCCTCTCAGGGGCTGGAATGCCTCTGCCCCCTCAGTTGCTGCCTCTCAGTGGCCACACCATGCACCCACACCTGCCCACGCCCCTCATGCCGCACCCGTTACTGACTCAGGGGCAGGTGCCACAGCTAGGAACGCCCTTGCCGCCCTGCCCACGGGACTATCCACTCTACCCCTGGCTGCTATCCCGCCACGGCAGGATCTTCCCACCTGGATTCCCTGGCGGTAAGTGTCTCCCATCACTAACAGTAGTGTCAGGGAACTATTGTATAAGGGAACTATTTTTTCAGGGAGCTTTTTTGTCAGAAACTATATTGTCAGGGAACTATATTGACAGGAACTATATTGTCAGGGAACTATATTGACAGGAACTATATTGTCAGGGAACTATATTGTCAGGGAACTATATTGTCAGGAACTATATTGTCAGGGAACTATATTGACAGGAACTATATTGTCAGGGAACTATATTGAAAGGAACTATATTGTCAGGGGAAAAAACTATATTGACAGGAACTATATTATCAAGGAACTATATTGACTATTGACGGGAACTATATTATCAGGGAACTATGTGTCGGGAACTTTTTCATGGATATATATATATATATATATATATATATATATATATATATATATATATATATATATATATATATATATTTAATAAATATAAATTGCAGCTTGTAATAACAATTACTATTGCTCAGCTTTTCATATAAAATTTATCTGGTTAACTTAAGTGAGTTACTCTTAGTTAAAGTGTTAAAAATTATATGTTTGGCAATAACTAATGGTAGAAAGGTCATAAAATTATCCGATTAGGGAAAATATATGTATTAAATTCTTGATACCTTGATTCTGGTGAAGGACTCTTGATCCAAGGAATAAAATCAACCTTGTGGCAAACCTGATTACCTTCCATTACTTTCCTGTGACCTTCTAAGGGTTTCATCTCCGTAAATTTAGTAGCCAGAGAAAATTATATATTTTATACACATTCTGATAGACAACTGAGTAACGAAACAGCCAGACGCTCAGCTTTTCATTCGTTGGTTGTTGACGAGTGTGCGTGTTCCACAGGACACGATTTCCCCACGTTCCTGCTGCCGTTCCGCAAGCCTAAGAGGATCAGGACGGCGTTCAGCCCGAGTCAACTGCTGAAGCTGGAACAAGCTTTTGAGAAGAACCAGTACGTTGTGGGCGCTGAGAGGAAGCAACTAGCGCAGTCTCTCAACCTCTCAGAAACACAGGTAAATGTTCCCCTAACAGGCAGTACAGTCTCTCAACCTCTCAGAAACACAGGTAAATGTTCCCCTAACAGGCAGTACAGTCTCTCAACCTCTCAGAACACATAATGTCCCCAAGGCAGTACAGTCTCTCAACCTCTCAGAAACACAGGTAAATTTTCCCCTAACAGGCAGTACAGTCTCTCAACCTCTCAGAAACACAGGTAAATGTTCCCTAACAGGCAGTACAGTCCCTCAACTTCTCGGAAACACAGGTAAATGTTCCCTAACAGGCAGTACAGTCCCTCAACTTCTCAGAAACACAGGTAAATGTTCCCCTACAGGCAGTACAGTCTCTCAACCTCTCAGAAACACAGGTAAATGTTCCCTAACAGGCAGTACAGTCCCTCAACTTCTCGGAAACAGATAAACGTCTTCTAAACATTACGTTATGGGCGCTGAGACGAAGCAGTCAGCGCAGCCTCTGAACTTCTCAGAAACACAGGTAAAAGTTCCTAGATGTAGTTTATGATTCTGATATACTGTATCTTCAAAATTTTTTGAGGGGCAGTGTTCGCGTGTTGCTGTTTTGTAACCAATACATTTCGGCTAAAATAATTGACACCAGGTCGATTTGTATTTCTCATACAGCGGTATGCTGACGCATAGAAGTGACGCTGCCCAATAAACTGGGACCACTGATCAAAATCTTATATTCTTAGCATTATGTCTTGTTATTCGCGATTATTACCCCGGACACTCGCAGTCACTCGTGACAGACATCACTCTGGACACTGGCGGTAACTGGTGTAGCGCGGCGGACATCACTTGGGACACTGGCAGTAACGGGTGTAGAGTGGCAGACGTCACCATGGACACTGGCAGTAACTTGCAGTGTGACTGACATCGTTACACAGATAACACGCGCATAGGAAAAAAGAAACTCACGACAACGTTTCGGACCGACTTGGTCCATTAACTATCCACGCAGAAACATATCGCCCTGGATGGACCTAAGGCTCTCACACTGCTCACTAGTTCCTACTAACCACGCATCTTCATCATCCCCTCCATCCCGCTTAATTTCACCCATGACCGCTCCTATCAGCCCACGCCCACGCCCACACTCGGCCTACCAGCTCATACTCCGCCCAACTCTTCACTGGATCCTCTCCTTACTCAGCTTCTCTACAGTGTTCCATCAGACTGCCTCTTAATGTTATGAGTGAAGCTGCTAATCCATTAGCCTGCTCTTGATTACAGCTGAAGAGATCTTGATGCAGTGAAATGGAGCTATCTTCCTCTTCCTTGGATCAAGCCCGATCTTCCTTGGATCAAACCCCAAGCGCTTGTTTTTACCGCTTCCCCATACCTGAAGGATGCTTGCGGGTCAGATCCCAGAAATAGAATAATAATAATAATAATAATAATAATAAATTAAAAAATAAGCTCATCGCTTGTCATTTTTAATGATAATTTAATTAATAGATCGCAAAAAATACAAATTTATCTCCACAAAAATCCTCTCATTCCAAGCGGTTCAAACCTCGTTCTCCCTCGTTCGTGAACGGCATCATAGCTGCGGCAGTCACCAGAGGGATACAGATAATATTTCTCCGCATTATTGTTTCGGTAATAAAATCGATAAAATTTGGTAGTGGTTAGCGAGGCACGACTCCAAACGTCAGCCTGGCCATAAGACGCAGCCTGGCCATAAGACGCCAGCCTGGCCATAAGACGTCAGCCTGGCCATAAGACGCCAGCCTGGCCATAAGACGCCAGCCTGGCCGTAAGACGCTAGCCTGGCCACGGGACGCACTGCCTGCCGTTCCAGAACTTCCTTTATTTACATCTGGTATTCGCCGGCTTCCTTAGCGTATACACACATGTAATGCGGTTGTCTAGGGTGTGTGCTCACTCCTGCTGTTGCTGCTAGCAAATTGTTTCTTAAAAAAATTATTTTATTATACTATTTTTTTATTTTATATTATTATTATTATTATTATTATTATTATTATTATTATTATTATCATTATTATTATTATTATTATTAATAAAGCAGTAAATATTGATAGTAATAGTTTAAAAAATTATCTAATTATTTTATAATTATTTTTTATTATTATGTTGGCATTATCTTCATAACTATTACTTGCATTATTATTATATTATTTTATACATCTACTTCTACTAATAATAAAAATCTAATAAAATTAGTGTAATAAAAAATAATATTAATTCCATTTATATTATTTCTACTGTGGTGACAATGATTGTTACTATTACTACTACCAATGTAATTTTTACCTATCCTAGTATTTTTATTATGAATACACTTACTACTACGACTACTACTACTACTACTACGACTACTACTACTACTACTATCACTACTACTATTACCACTATTACTACTATGACTACTACTACCATGATTACTACTACTATGACTACTACTACTATGACTACTACTACTATCACTACTACTATTACCACTTACTACTACTATTACTACTACTATTACCACTATTACTACTACTATCACTACTACTATGACTACTACTATGACTGCTACTGCTATTACTATGACTACTACTACTACTATGACTACTACTATTACTATGACTACTATTACTACTACTATGACTACTACTATTACTATGACTATTACTACTACTATGACTACTATTACTACTATGACTACTATTACTACTATGACTACTATTACTACTATGACTACTACTACTATGACTACTATTACTATGACTACTATTACTACTACTATGACTACTATTACTACTATAACTACTACTACTACTACTATTTACTACTACTACTTACTATTATTACTACTACTTACTACTATTACCACTATTTACTACTATTACTACTATTTCTACTACTTGCTACTATTACTACTACTTACTACTATTACTACTACTACTTACTGCTATTATTATTTACTACTATTATTATTACTATTACTATTTACTACTACTACTTACTATTACTACTACTTACTACTATTACTACTATTTACTACTACTATTACTACTACTACTTACTGCTACCATTACTATTTACAACTACTATTATTACTATTACTATTTACCACTACTACTTACTACTATTACTACTACTTACTACTATTACTATTACTACTACTTACTGCTATTACTATTTACTACTACTATTATTACTATTACTATTTACTACTACTATTATTACTATTACTATTTACTACTACTACTTACTACTACTACTTACTATTACTACTACTTACTATTACTACTACTTACTATTACTACTACTTACTACTATTGCTACTGCTAACTACTACTACTGTAGTATTACTTGATAAAGTTTCTATTGCGAAATTGTCTTCTCTTCATTGTTACACTATTATTATTATTACTACTACTATTTCCTGCCTTTACTGTTTACTATTACTATTTACGTTTATTGCTTTCTGCTAATACTATTACTAGTACCAATACTCACTAATACGACTACTTGTTATACTATTTTTACCGCTAAACTTACTATAGTACCACTTTCTACTATTATTCCTGGTATTATTTTTATAACTGCTACAGTTGCTACTAGTATTACTGCTACTCTTATTACTAGTATTACTAACGCTATAACCACTCGTATTACTACTGGTATTACTATTACTATCATGTCCTTCACTTTCATTTTCAAGATGAGTTCTGTACAAATTACAAGTCACGCGCTTTGCATATATATATATATATATATATATATATATATATATATATATATATATATATATATATATATATATATATATATATATTTTTTTTAACGAGTCGGCCGTCTCCCACCGAGGCAGGGTGACCCAAAAGGAAGAAAATCCTTAAAGAAAATACTTTCATCATCATTCAACACTTTCACCTCACTCATACATAATCACTCTTTGCAGAGGCGCTCAGATACTACAGTTTAGAATAGTCCCTCCAAACTGTCACTATCCCAGACCCCTCCTTTAAAGTGCAAGCATTGTACTTCCCATTTCCTGGACTCAAGTCCAACTAAATCTATAATAACTGGTTTCCCTGAATCCCTTCACTAAATATTACCCTGCTCACATTCCAACAGCTCGTCAGGTCCCAAAACCATTCGTCTCCATTCACTCCTATCTAACACGCTCACACACGCGTGTATATATATATATATATATATATATATATATATATATATATATATATATATATATATATATATATACACACAGTTACTTTTTGCTGATGATACTGTGTTTATGGGAGATTCTAAAGAAAAGTTGCAAAGGTTAGTGGACGAGTTTGGGAGAGTGTGTAAAGGTAGAAAGTTGAAAGTGAACATAGATAAGAGTAAGGTGATGAGAGCATCAAACGATTTAAATAAAGAAAAATTGGATATCACATTGGAGAGAGGAATTATGGAAGAAGTAAATGTTTTCAGATATTTGGGTGTTGACGTGTCAGCGGATGGGTTTATGAAGGATGAGGTTAACCATAGAATTGATGAAGGAAAAAGGTGAGTGGTGCGTTGAGGTATCTGTGGAGACAAAAAACGTTATCCATGGAGGCAAAGAAGGGAATGTACGAAAGTATAGTGGTACCAACACTCTTATATGGGTGTGAAGCATGGGTTGCAAATGCTGCAGCAAGGAGGAGGCTGGAGGCAGTGGAGATGTCCTGTCTAAGGGCAATGTGTGGTGTAAATATTATGCAGAAAATTCGGAATGTGGAAATTAGGAGAAGGTGTGGAGTTACTAAAAGTATTTGTCAGAGTGCTGAAGAGGGGTTGTTGAGGTGGTTTGGTCATTTAGAGAGAATTGATCAAAGTAGAATGACTTGAAGAGCGTATAAATCTGTAGGGGAAGGAAGGCGGGGTAGGGGTCGTCCTAGAAAAGGTTGGAGGGAGGGGATAAAGGAGGTTTTGTGGGCGAGGGGCTTGGACTTCCAGCAAGCATGTGTGAGCGTGTTAGATAGGAGTGAATGGAGACGAATGGTTTTTGGGACCTGACGATCTGTTGGAGTGTGAGCAGGGTAACATTTTGTGAAGGGATTCAGGGAAACCAGTTAATTGATTTAGTTGGACTTGAGTCCTGGAAATGGGAAGTACAATGCCTGCACTTTAAAGGAGGGGTCTGGGATAGTGACAGTTGGGAGGGACTATTCTCAGCTGTCGTATCTGAGCGCCTCTGCAAAGACAGTGATTATGTATGAGTGTGGTGAAAGTGTTGAATGATGATGAAAGTATTTTCTTTTTGGGGATTTTCTTTCTTTTTGGGTCACCCTGCCTCGGTGGGAGACGGCCGACTTGTTGAAAAAAAAAAATATATATATATGCTAGGAATTCGCAAGAGCAGGCGAAATATTCACAAACACTGATCTCTGGCCGACGGAGACTCGAACCTACGAGAGAGCAGCAGTGCGAGAGGTTAAGTTGATGTGATCAGTCCATCAACCTTGAAGTATTAGTTTGTATTGAAACCTTTGAATTCTTGTTGCTTATATTTCTTGAGATAAATCCGAACAATTTGTTAGCCTTATTATGCACACTTAGGCACTGCTGCCTTTGCTTCAGAATTCGGAATGGGCCAGTAGGCCTCCTGCAGTGCTCCTTCTTTCTTATGTTTCTATAACTCCCGAGTTCTTTTTCACATTCTGTCTGATCAAGTTCTATGTTATTTGGTTTATAAGTGCTGGGGTTATTTTCATTTCCTAGCGTTAGGGCTTTTCACTTTTCTACATTGAACCTCACCACTTTATCTACCACAACACTAGCTGGTCCAAATCCTCTAAATTTCTATTTTTTGTACTTTCATCAAATTTACTGGAGTCACTTTTTTTCCCTCAAAGTCATTAAATGAAATTATGAACAACATGAGACCCAAAACTGATTCTTGCGGAACGCCACCCGTCACTAGGCTCCATACTGACGTCGTTCAATTTATGCTCACTGTTGTGCCTCGATCCTCGAAAGAATATTTTCCTCCTATTCTATGTGCTGCCGGTTTCTTTAATTAACGTTCTGTACTCGCCTATTTGTGGTTGCAGTGGTCGATTCACAGCTCCTGTGACTCGCAAAGCAAACGACATCATGTTCTTTATCATAGTCTTCGCCAAATGCTTTACTGAGTATGACAGGTAAATCCTCCATATTTCTAACTTCTTCATACATACTGTGCCGTATAACCCACACGGGTTTTGCGCTTCACACACACACACACACACACATCGTCGAAGCTTTTGTTCTAAGATCCCAGAGCGCTCACTCACGTGTGTGTGTGTTTCTCGTCGTTTCTTTTCCTCTCTTTCCTCTCTTTTCTTCCCGTTCTCTTTCCCCATACTCCCTGCCATCCTCTTCCCCTTTCCATCTTTCTCTCCCTTTCTTACTATTCCCCTGCCTCCTTATCCTCTTCCCCTTTACTATTCTCCTCTCTTTCAATTCTTCATATCTTCCCCCTCCCTCCCTATTCTCCCCTTCCCACCCTTAATGCCCTCCACTCTTTCATGTACCCTTTTCTCCCTATCCTCCTCTCTTTGCCTTCTCCACATTAGGAGAGAGAGGCAGTGGGAAGGGTCAGCAGTGGACCGTGGACACACACCGTGATTCGAATCTCTGTATATGTGTATATGTGTATGTGTGTGTGTGTGGGTGCGTGGGTGCGTGTGTGGGTGCGTGGGTGCGTGTGTGTGTGGCAGTAACGTCAATCAGTTTTCAGCCTCAGATAGGGCAAAATGGGGTTGAATGGGTGCTTTCTAATCCCACTTAGAGCGAAATTGGGCGTATCTTCCCCATTCTTCGGCGTGATATTCCGAGAATCTGCGTTTGGTATATTATTTTGCAACGTTGAGATGACATGACTCATTGACCATGAACGAGGCCAGACAAGCATGTTGCAGGACAAGCTTTTATTAAGAAGCTTTATTGCTCCAACAAAAGCATTATTATTATCAAAATTATTATTATTAGTAGTAGTAGTAGTATGATATTCATGGGATAGAACCAATTCCATCTATTTATTAACCCTGTTATAATTCACGAAAGCCAAGCAATGTGGCTTAGTTCCATTTGGGTCCACCCATCCCAGCAAGCCACTCTACCCACCCAACAATCTTTCCAAACACCCACCCACCCACCCACTACTACCACCCATCACAGCTACCCACCAACCCCTGCCGCCATAAACCAACATATTGCTGGCAACAGTGGGTAATTGAGCGTAAAATCGGTTTAATCGGTTAGCGTAGAAGTACTGACTGTTGGGGTGGAACTGAGGCTGAGAGATGAAGTGAGAGGAGTGGGGGAGGGGAGGATTTAAGAGCGTGGGAGGATGAGGATGAAGGAGCTGGGGAGGGTGGAAAAGTGGTTGAGGATATAGGAGAGTGTGAGGATGGAGTGAGGATTAGGGAAGCATGGAGTAAGGAGTGGGGTACGAGGAAGAGTGGGGAGGGAGGGAATGATGGAGGAGAGGAAACTGGGAAGTGATGGAGGAGTGAGAGGAAACTGGGGAGTGATGGAGGAGTGAGAGGAAACTGGGGAGTGATGGAGGAGTGAGAGGAAACTGGGGAATGATGGAGGAGTGAGAGGAAACTGGGGAATGATGGAGGAGTGAGAGGAAACTGGGGAATGATGGAGGAGTGAGAGGAAACTGGGGAGTGATGGAGGCGTGAGAGGAAATTGGGAATGATTTGAGAGAGTTATAGAAAGGTAACATGGTTAAAGAGGGGTGACCAGAAGGTTATAGAGAGGTGACCAGGGGTTATAGAGAGGTGACCAGGGGTTATAGAGGGGTGACCAGGGGTTATAGATGGGTGATAGTAAACGTAACATTCATACTCATTTTCCCCATTCATAGATGCATTATTCAGTCATTTCATCAATCCCTTTCACAAGTTGGATGAACTAAGATTTAGAAAGGATATAAGAAAGTAGTTTTGCAACAGAGTTGTAGATGGATACAAGGACGAGATGCTTTTATTGTTGCGACGTTTCGCTCTGTGCAGACCTCTACACACCAAAACGTCAAAATAAAATCTTGTGGTGCAAAGTTGTATATGAATGGAACAAACTGCCAAACTGGGCAAAATGATGTAGTGGCGACAAATACAGACAACAAAACGCTGCAGAATACGTTTTTACTGCTACAACGTTTCACTCTGTTTAAGTGCCGGATAAACCAGGCTGCGATGGTTATGTGGGGGGCCAGCGGTCCGCCAGTAGCAACAGCCTGGTTGGCCAGACAAACAGCAGATAAGAATGTCCGAAGGCCGGGCTGCGAGAGTAGGAAAACTCTGAAAGCCCATCAGAGGTACAGCAAAGGTAAAGGCGGAGGCTCCTACACTGAGCCACTGTCATGATTCTGCCCACAAACACCTCACCAGCACTAACAGATCACTGGCTCACATGTTCCTCATCACACACCTCCTCTACACGTCACATGCTCTCCTCTCACAGCATTATATATTCAACAGTTCGCAACCAGGCGAAATAATTTACAAACATTGTGACTGGCCTGGTGTCCGGGGTATGGGAGTCACCTCTTAGCTGCGGACAGGCGCCCATACTTATCTGGGATCTGGCCGAGTGGAGAAGGCACTACGTACTTACATGCAGAGTATTATAATCAAAACGAAGCGTTAACCCTACAAGGGTCATACAGCTGCAGAGTATGTAGGTTCGAATCCTGCTGTGAACTGAGAGTCCTTGGGTTTCGAGTACAACATTCAGTATTACTGGATGCGCTACTCTTAAGGATTGTGTGGTTCAGTGGACTAGAGCGTCATGTGTTTTCGCTCACCATGAGGTGGGCCAAAGCATCATGGGTTCGACCCCTGGCTAGTGCAGTGTAGTTATTGATCAATACCACTCGTTCGTGGTTACAATAATATATATATATATATATATATATATATATATAATTTACCATGTTCCTGCTATAGACTAAAGGAAACATGGTTTTCGGGTTAAACGTTGCCTGTTTGAAGCTTTCACTCTGTTATAATATATTTTGTATATTTTTATATAATTTTGTCTATTTTATAACTTACGTCCTACCCCTCATTCTTTAGTGCATTCTTATAGGTTGAATTCCTTCTGACGGATTTTTTTTTGTCTCTTTCACAGGTTAAAGTTTGGTTCCAGAACAGGAGAACGAAGCACAAGCGACAGCAACAGGAGGACGAAGGTGGTGAAGGAGGAGACAGGAAGGCCGAGGACAAGCAGAACGAGGAAGGTCTCGTTCTGGAGCACGAGGAAGAGGAGGAGCTCGACGTCGAGAACGAAGCCGAGACTCACTAGTCTCATCCTGGTTCCTGCCTCACACGTCTTCCTTGTTCTGGCGAATCTTCGATTTCGAAGTGATCTCGGTGATCTTCCCGCCCCTACTGCTGTATCTTACGCCAGACAACCCGCCTCCCTGCAGCGGATGTGCCCGTCTCGTTGCACACCTTGAAGGACCTGTACCCACTTCCTTGACAACCCTCCTTGAAGAAGCTGTGTTCCCTGAAAACAGTTGAACCAGTCTCCTTGAAGAGCGCTGCCCATTTCTTTAAAGGAGGTGTACTTGCTTCCGTGAAGAAGTAACGCCTTCCTTAAAGCAGCAGAAATCGCTGTCTTACCAGTAATTCTACCACACCGCAAAACCCACCAAGTTTTACGCATATTCCAAACTTCCAGAGATATACGCGAGGTTGGATACTCCTTCCAGCGATCTTCTGGTATATTCGAATATTTATGTACCCAGATAGATAAGGATATTCTTGACATATCTGTTTGAACAGTCTTAGCTAACTGCAGCAATAGAAAATTTCCAAATATATTTTGATGGGTGAAAGTACAACGTATGTGAATTCATTCTTATTGCGAAATATTCACTTAAGATGTTAAATATCCTTAAAAATTTCAATAATTCATATATATATATATATATATATATATATATATATATATATATATATATATATATATATATATATATATATATATATATATATAAACTGTACAAAGCTTTCAATTAATGTTAACAAATGCGTGGATGATATTCATCTGTTTAATATGTCAAATAAAATTAGGGATTCGTATATCACTTCGACGATACAAAAAATATATCACTATTTTTCAGCAGTTTAAAGTATGTTATGGAAGGGCAGGATTGCCGACAAGTATGGTAACGGAAAGCTATTTGTGGACAAGACCTATATTTTAGAGACAGCGTTTTGCCCACACAAGCTTTATCAGGTCAGTGCATGGCATATGTGATATGACAATGTTTAACAATTATGTGAGGTGGTGGCAAGGTGTGGTAAGGTAGCGGATGACATAGTGGTGAGGATGTCAGGTTTGAGGATTTAAGGTTCCCGTGTCACCTGCACACAGTGTTTTGGAGAACATTTCACGGTAGATGTAGCGAGAGGCCCTGCAGTGCTAAATGCTAGTTTAGCAGTGCTAAATGCTAGTTTAGCACTGTGTGTGTAGTCTTTAAACACCATCTTGTTTTCCTTCCCTCTAACAATACCACCCACTGACAAGTCGGTACCGAGTACCGACTTGATAAAAAGCCTCTGCGTTAGTGAAACGTTGTCTTTAATGTAAAGGTTTTGTATACAAATAATGTCCTGACCTGTCAACACAGTTTAAGGCATCTGTGTGTTCTGTTGATTCTTCCTATGAAATTGTTATTTCTCTCATGTTTATAGTGTGTTAGTCTCCTTCCCAGCCTCCCTTGCACACGGAGGCTCTCCCAAAGTTCCTATATGTGCCATAATATGTACATTGTTTGTAAATAATGCAAAATAATTTATATGTAAATACTTTGTGTATAGGTTTCATGTGTTGTAAATAGTGTCGGTGAATTCTTCGTGCCAGTATCGTGGAGATAAAGCACACAGGGAATAATTTCCTTACTATGCTTTATAATAAACTATTTGTGTCTCCATTTCTACTGTTGTTATATTATCCTAAACTCGGGAAGAACTTTAAGTTCCATGAATACAGATATTGGTATATTAAAGGCATACAATACTGACGAGTAGGAGGGTAAGACCTGTGCACTGTAATTTGGTATCTTTATCGACGAGACTTTTCACCTGGTCAACAGGCTTCTTCAGTTAAAATATGCAGGGGACAGCGGAAGTAGTGGAGATGCAGTTATGAGGTGACCAGTCCCTCAGCCTGGGGAAGCTTGAGATGGTGAGTCCAGTAGCCTTGGTGTGTGTCCAGCACCATAGTTGTGGTTGGCTGGTTTATTAGGTTCAAGGCTTATCTACTACACGGTGGTCATTAATTAAAACGCATATCACCTGAACACCACCAGTCAGGAATAATATAAATTTCTAAAATAGGGATTAAAATAAATTCGGTTTGTACACAGTGAGATATATGTCTCACAGAGTAGATAACTATCCTACGAAGTTAACACTTTCCCCACAAGAGTTATAATAATCCCGAGATATAGAGATAATCCAATTTATATACAGTACTAGCGGAATAACCTGGTTTTACCTGGCTACCTCAACACCTGGGCATACAACAGCAAATCAAACATATGTCGTTTCTCTAAGTTAAAAATGGAGAAAAGTTAACGAAATATGTAATATTTAGTATTAGTTTAGAAGTTCCTCTGATGGACTCTAAAATTTTCCCCTTCTCCACCCGGACACCTGCCTTGTCAGGAGGTGGGTGTGGGGGACTCGCGCCCCCTAGGTGTATTTTAATTATTTATTATAAGAGATGAAAGGATCAATTTCACATGGACATATTTTCTAATCTGCCAATTTATATAATATATATATACATACATAGTGTGTGTGTGTACTCACCTATTTGTGGTTGCAGGGGTAGAGTCACAGCTCCTGGCCCCGCCTCTTCACTAATCGCTATCTGAGTTTTCGTCTATTCTCTTAATACTTGCTCTATTTTATTTTTCTTACATTTCTATGGGGAAATGTTTCCTCTGAACCTATGTGCTTGGATTTCATCGTCTTCTGCAACATTGCAAGCTCTTGACGATGTGTTGATTGCACCACGTAAGGCCTAGATTTACCATTCAGCTCTCCCCGTGGTTGTTTTGGATATATATATATATATATATATATATATATATATATATATATATATATATATATATATATATATATATATATATATACATATATATATATATATCTTCATTAATGTAAATCTGGCACGTGTAAAGTGTGTTTATGTTCCTCATGAATCATCTTAGGTTCTCATCAACGTCAGTTTCTCATCGCTTCCTCTACACTTTATTTAATTTAGATTAGTATTTTTGTAGTATAGGAGAAAGTTGCTAAACCCATAGGGGTCATACCGCCTGTTGTATTGGGAGGCAATGAGATCCGATCCGGGAGGAACGGGAGGATTGATCCCTTTTTTTTTATCCAGAACCGAACACCATCAGGAGGATCCTTCTCTGAGGGGAAGGGGTGGGGGTTAAGTTAGATTAGCTTAGGCTGGGTTAGGTTAGGTTGAGTTAGGTTAGATAAGGCTGGGTTAGGTTAGGTTGAGTTTGGCTAGATAAGGCTAGGTTAGGCAGGTTGAGCTAGGATAGATAAGGCTGGGTTAAGTTAGATTAAGTTAGGTTAAATAAGGCAGGGTTAGGCAGGTTGAGTTAGGTTAGATTAGGCAGGTTGAGTTAGATTAGTTTAAGCTGGATTAGGCAGGTTGAGCTAGGTTAGATAAGGCAGAGTTAGATTACATATATAAAAACATGTATATGTAACCAAAAATAAAAAATAACCAGGAATAGTTCACCTGTGAACGATTATGTGAATACATTTTGCTGTCTGAACCTAACAATTGACTTTAGCAATTTTCTAGCGCTGCTATGCAATAAAAATATTATATATAATTTTCACACACACATACATACACATATATAAATATATATATATATATATATATATATATATATATATATATATATATATATATATATATATATATATATATATATATCCAAAACAACCACGGGGAGAGCTGAATGGTAAATCTAGGCCTTACGTGCTGCAATCAACACATCGTCAAGAGCTTGCAATGTTGCAGAAGACGATGAAATCCAAGCACATAGGTTCAGAGGCTTTTGATAGAGTCCCACATCAGAGACTATTGAGGAAAATTAAGGCACACGGAATAGGAGAAATTTTTTTCTGGATAGAGGTGTGGTTGACAAATAGGCAGCAGAAAGTTTGCATAAATGGGGAGGTAAATCCGATTAGGGAAACGTAACGAGCAGTGTTCCACCGGGGTCAGTGTTGGGCCCCTTGTTGTTCACAATCTACATAAATGAGGGAATAAATAAGCAAGTTTGCCGATGAAACCAAAATAGGCCGTTGAATTCATTCTGACAAGGACATTAGAGCACTCCAGGAAGATTTGAATAGACTGATGCAGTGGTCGGAGAAGTGGCAGATGCAATTTAATATAGACAAATGCAAAGTTCTAAACAATGGACAGGAAAATAACCATGCCACATATAAACTAAATAATATAGATCTTAATATTACTGATTGCGAGAAGGATTTAGGAGTTCTGGTTAGTAGTAATCTAAAACCAAGACAGCAGTGCATAAGTGTTCGCAATAATAGAAGTCCTCAGGTTGTTCTTCAAACTATATATCTTTGGTTAGGCCTCATTAAGATTATGCTGGACAGTTCTGGTCACTGTATTACAGAATGGATATAAATGCACCGGAGAACTTACAAAGGAGGATGACAAAGTTGATCCCATGTATCAGAAATCGTCCCTATGAGGATATGAGGGCCCTGAATCTGCACTCTCTAGAAAAGCTTAGAATTAGGGAGGATATGATTGAGGTGTATAAATGGAAAACAAGAATAAATAAAAGGGATGTAAATAGCGTGCTAAAAATGTCTAACCAAGACAGGACTCGCAGCAATGGTTTTAAGTTGGAAAAATTCAGATTCAGGAAGGATATAGGAAAGCACTGGTTTGGTAATAGAGTTGTGAATGAGTGGAACAAAGTCCCGAGTACCGTTATAGAAGCTAAAACGTTGTGTTGTTTTAAAAATAGGTTAGATAAATACATGAGTGGGTGTGAGTTGGACCTGACTAGCTTGGGCTAGTAAATCTGATGTCTTGCTCCTTCCTTAAGTGGATGTGACCTGAGCCGACTAGGTTGGGTCATTGGCTAAGGCCGGTAGGAAACTTGGACTTGCCTCGCATGGGCCAGTAGGCCTGCAGCAGTGTTCTTTTTTATGTTCTTATGTTCTTGAGATAAGAGGAAATAAACAAGAACTAGTAAGGAAATAGAAGAAAAGTCAGAGGGGTGTGTATATATATGCTTGTACATGAATGTGTAGCGTGACCTAAGTGTAAGTAGAAGTAATAAGACGTACCTGAAATCTTGCATGTTTATGAGACAGAGAAAAGACACCAGCAATCCTACCATCATGTAAAACAATTACAGGCTTCCGTTTTACACTCACTTGGCAGGACGGTAGTACCTCCCTGGGCGGTTGCTGTCTACATATATATATATATATATATATATATATATATATATATATATATATATATATATATATATATACATATATATATATATATATATATATATATATATATATATATATATATATATATATATATATACATAATCTTTATATCAACAATGTATCTCTTATATTTTTTGTACCATATTATGTAATAAAATATACTTATTGGTAAAAAAGAACAAAAAGATGGGGTGGTAGAGGAAGTGGAATATTCAAATGGTTTCAGGAAGAAATCCAAATATTCTTCCTTGCCTTTTATCCACTTCTCCGAGGCTATGGGTCCCACAATTTACACCAGAGGTGGACCCCATCACACACAATATATATATATATATATATATATATATATATATATATATATATATATATATATATATATATATATATATATATCGCCAGGAGCTATGCAATGTTGCAGGACTGGCAACAAATAGTAGGGTTGAAATTCTGAGGAAAGTCAGAAGCGTAAAGCGTCAAGCCATGTCACAACAGTTTACGCTTCTCTCTTGCATCAGAGATTTTTTCCCTACTCCCTGTTGCCAGTCTTGCAACATTGCATAGCTCCTGACGGTGCACAGAGATTGCGGAAGATCTTGAACTAAAGTTTTCTATCCCCATGTGGCTTGTTCTGCTTTGTTAAGATCGCCTGTTTGCAATTGTATTGCATATACATATATACACATATACATACATACATACATACATACATACATACATACATACATACATACATACATACATACATACATACATACATACATATTCATACACACACACACACACACACGAATCGACTAAAAAATATCAGAAAATATGTTATATTTCCACGAATCCCATTATGATTACCACTACCAACACCCCCCACCACCACCACCACAACCCCCCCGCACCACCACAACCCCCCAACCCCCGCACCATCACTACCACCACCCACACCTCAGTTAATATGTAGCTTCTGTCTGAGTGGGTAATATAGAACAACTGTCATGTAGAGACCATTATTGATTCTCGCAGTGTGCATGAATAAGAGAAGTCAGAGAGAGAGAGAGAGAGAGAGATGGATGCATCGTTAGCGGCACTTTGTACTAGCGGCACTCTGGGTGTGGCACACTGTATGGGTGGGGCACTGTGTGGGGGAGGGGCTGTGGAAATATATAATCCATCAGCAGTGCGCCAAGTGTTGCTTTTAATGACTCGTACACCTGCAGCGATCCATGAAGCATTATGGCTTTCCCTTCTGAACCTGCCGATGGCGCTCTATTCAACGCCTTAATATTTCGGATAGTGATGTTTACACACGCACACACACACACGCACAACAAAAAAATAAAAAAAACTTTGCGTTCAACCCATTTTCTCATTTCGTAATGACTTTCTTTGATACTCTAGCACCTGTATCGTTTCACATCCTCATGGCGGACATAGTTAATTAAAAGAAAACAAAAACATTCGCTATAGTTTCGTGTCATCATATTTTGAATATACGAAGAAACTGTAAGAGGATATAAGGAAAGTCTTCCAGTGGGTGATGAAGAATAACACGTCCAATGGTGACTAGTTCCAATTACTAAGATATGGAAAGCATGAACATGTGAAGGACCTGGGTGTAATAATGTCAGCTGGCTAATCTATTAAATAACACAATAAGGCAAATATGGCGAAGGCCAGGAAAATGAAGGGGAGGTGGGAGGGGAGGTGGGAGGGGGGATAAGAACTATCAAAACTAGGAAACTAATGCCAGTGATGACGCTATTCAAATCACTCAAGCGGGAGGCATGGAGGATGATGAGCTTGAAGGTCGATCTTTGAGGAAGGGTTTGGTGGAGGATAGGAGGGAGTTGAGAGTTTGGAAGAGGCTCCTGAAGGATGACCTGGAGGACGCTTCACATAATCCATCTATGGATTAAATGTTGACTTCAGAGGTTGGTCCAAGGCAAGAGAGGTGCAATACCCCACCCATAGTCACCCATTCATATACTCACTGAACCTCACCCCCTCCACTTTCACTACCCTCTTCCTGCACCACCTTCACCACCCCTTCACTCATAACACCCTCAACCACAATCACCCATCCAAGTACTCGCCCTTCCCTCCACCTACACCCTCCACTTGAGTTTTCTGAACTGCTGATTATCTAGTTAACAGAGGAGTGCGCCTCCGTCACTCTCTGAACTGACTTACTGCTTCCTGTAAAGAGTATAAGTTGAGTATAGGTTAGCGGGGTTTAATGTCTATCCACTACACTAGGATCATAAAGGCTGCATGTCACCTGTTCATCACTAGTCAGGTTTATGAGGCTACCTTTTATTCCTCTACTAGGAGACAAGAATTTTTTTTTTACCAGTTTACTAGAGGGTAGGTAGCTTCTCTGTATTGGCAACATCCATTCATAGATTAGAATTACTTATCCTCCACAGTAAACAACACTTGTTGCCACGTAGTTTTTTTTTTTTTTTGAGAGCTATGTTCCTACACACACACACACACACACACACACACACACAAGTCATGAAGATCGGGGAAAGGCAAAGAAGACCGCAGACAGAGTATAGGCTAGGTGGCCAAAGACTGCAAACCTCGCTCAAGGAGAAAGATCTTGGGGTGAGTATAACACCAAGCACGTCTCCGGAAGCACGCATTAACCAGATAACTGCGGCAGCACATAGGCGACTGGCAAACCTGAGAATAGCGTTCAGATACCTTAGTAAGGAATTGTTCAAGACACTGTACACCGTGTACGTCAGGTCCATACTAGAGTATGCAGCGCCAGTTTGGAACTACCTGGTCTGAGTCAATAGAGTGTAGAGGAAGTAAAGTTTGCGACAAGGTTAGTTCCAGGGGCTAAGGGAGAATGTCCTACGAAGAAAGGTTAAGGAAATCGGCCTGCAACACTGGAGGACAGGAGGTTAGGGAGACATGATAACACATACAAAATACTGCGGGAATAGACAAGGTGGAAAGAGACAGGATGTTCCAGAGAGGGACACAGAAACAAGGGGTCACAATTGGAAGTTGAAGACTCAGATGAGTCAAAGGGATGTTAGGAAGTATTTCTTCAGCCATAGAGTAGTCAGGAAGTGGAATAGTCTAGCAAGTGATAGTGGAGGCAGGAACATACATAGCTTTAAGACAGGTATGATAAAGCTCATGGAGCGGGGGGAGAAGGACCCAGTAGCATCAGTGAAGAGGCGGGGCCAGGACTGAGTCTCGATCCCTGCAACCACAATTAGGTGAGTACAATTAGGTGAGTACACACACACACACACACACACACACACAGACACACACACACACACACACATTAATGTTGTTTCTTATACAATGTCTTGTTGTTAGTAGTTCTATACTTTTGTAGTACGTCTTCTACTATCGACTAATGTTTGAGCTCAACCTCCAACCCCAAGGATAACCTCCAGATATGAGATGCAAAGTATCTCCCGTCTCGTCTTTTAATATTTCCCAGTGAGCCCCAACCTCCCGACTCTCCCATTCTTCCCCTCGAGAATTAACTTCCAAGGTCACCCTCAAAGCCCCGAGGGAAGGAGACATTTCCTTAACTCGTCCTCCAAGCCTCAACCTCCCAACTTTATTCTCCACCACGCTCTTCCCCTCCCACACGACGTACAAAATACTGAGAGGAATTTCATAATAATAAGATATTATCTTCTTTAGAGTATAATAATAAATATTAAAAGGACCCCAATGGAAATAAGTCATTCTGTGTGATTTTTTTTTTTTTTTTTTTTTTTTTGGGGGGGGGTTATCCTAGGTTCTCTACACATATGCTGCTATGTATGAAAATCTATGTAACTGTATTTGTGTATACCTGAATAAACTTACTTACCAGGGACAGAATGTTTCAGAGATGGGACACAGGAAATAGGGAACACAACTGGAAGTTGAAAGCTCAGACGGGTCATTGATATGTTAGCAAGTATTTCTTCAGCCTTAGAGTTGTCAGGAAGTGGAATAGTGTGGAGAGTGAAGTGGCAGAGGCGAGATCCACACGTAGCTTAAAGAAGAGATACGATAAAGCCCCTGGAGCAGGGAGAGAGAGGGGACGTAGTAGCGACTACCGAAGAGACGGGGCCAGGAGCTGTGAATCGACCCCCCTGCAACCACATATAGGTGAGTACACACATTCCTTCGTTAGGAGTCTGGCACTGAGCGAGGGGGCTGTAGACAGCTGCAGGACAGGGTAATGCGGGACAGGGGAAGTTGGGATGGACAGTTTGGCAGGGGTGGACTCCCCCTTCATCGTTAGCCTCCCTGCATCAGAAGAAAGTCTACAGGGTGAAAATCTGGAAGGCCTGTGGCATGTTGCAGGTGGCTCGTGCAACACACTGTGTGGGACAAGTCTACATGGGATGAAAACCTCCTGGAAGATAGAGTGCAACTCATCCCGTGTGACGTCCGCAGCACACTGCGGATGTATATGTAATTTGGGGACCCGCCAGATGGTGGCGGTTTGATTGCTTCTAAGTTTTCTTGGTTACTTTTTTGGGACCTTATGATGCCTTGATGCCTGGAATTGAACCTGATTACCTCCCATTCTTCAGCCGCTGGATAACCCCTTTGAGATTAACGCTTCCCACATAATAAGACAATAACAACTTGGCACGCAACCAATTGATCCCGTATTTGATCCCCGGGCAAGGCGGGACAACAACAACTAATAATAAGAATAAGAATACGAAGAAGAAGAGGAAGAAGAAGAAGAGGAAGAAGAAGAGGAAGAAGAAAAATCCACACATAAGTACATTACAAAAACAGGCCGTGATACGTCTGGCAATGAAGGCGAGGAGAAAACACGCAACGTTCAAATCTGAACGTTGATCAATCTTGGTGTCCTGTGTGTGTGTATAATGTGTGTGTGTGTGTGTATGTAATGTGTGTGTGTGTGTGTGTGTGTATGTAATGTGTGTGTGTGTGTGTGTGTGTATACCTTTGTATAATTTGAAGAGTTTAGTTCCCTTTTGACCCGGCCATGGAGCCAGGCCGTTGAGTGTTGCCTGGTCAGTGTTGTGCTGGATGGTCGCTGTTGCATGTCATTACAGCGGGTTACCTGAGAAACCAAAGATAATTTCGCATTTCCTCTTATTCTCACTGGTCCAGCGTGTCGGAAACTATGGTAAGATTGAATAGTCTGGGACCCGGATGTAGTACATAATACCATTCTCGGCTGTCTTTGTCCCACACCGAACCCATCTGTCCTCACGAGTTTATTTAAAACTTTTCCAATTATCACTCTCTAGTATGTAATGTGTGTGTGTGTGTGTGTGTGTGTGTGTGTGTGTTACTTACCATTTTGTCCAAGGCACATGTCGATTAGACACTAGGCCTGTTGTATGTGTGTGTGTGTGTGTGTGTGTGTGTGTGTGTGTGTGCGTGTGTGTGTGTGTGTGTGTGTGCGTGTGTGCGTGCGTGTGTGCGTGTACAGGTGTTACCTGAGACAACACAAAGACTCTTAATTTTCACTGATTCTTTCCTCCTAGTGAGTGTCGTGTAACTAGTTGTCATATATTGTCAGTTTCTGTGGCTCTCGTATGTTAGTCATACTATTATATACTCATGTTACTCGTGCTGTCATCACCAACATCCCGAATAACCCATACGGGTGTATGACTTCACGATATATAAAAGTTGTAGAACTCTTTACAGTCAGATTATACGACCTACTCTGAGTGTACGTTCAGAGCCCCGACGATACGCTCTCTCCTGAAGGACGTAGAATGAGGGAGGAGATATAACTCAGATATATACGTAGAAAGCAGATATAAGCAATATTGCATAGGTAGGGTTTACCTCCAGTGCAGCTGTGGGGGACCCATAGCCTCGGAGAAGTGGGTAAAATGACCTCAGGGAAAACATTTTGACACTCTCCCAGAGGCCGTATGAATATTCCACCTCTCCTACCACTCCGTCTCTCACAAATGCAGAAACAGGCAAACACAAAATTATATAAAAATATATGCTGAAGGTAACCCAGACAAAACACGAAACATTGGATTCAAGAAGGTTAAAAATCAGCTTCAGAATGAGAGGTCAGGTTAGGTCAAGTTTGTCAGGAAACAGGACGTTTCCTGACGCGGGTCATTTGATGACCCACAGCTGGAGCTTGTGGTCATCTGGTAATGGTTATGATTACAACCAATACAGTATTTACCGGCATATAAGGGGTGCTATTGTTTTCTAAAGAAAAAAGTCTTGGAAAATCAGCCTGCGCCTTATACGCTCAAAGTCAGGGGGTGAAGGGTAGGCTTTGGGTTACGCTTTAGCAGCTGTTTACTAACGTTACGTTACAACTGCTTGGTAACATCGTGCCAGACTAACGTTACGTTACAACTGCTTGGTAACACCGTGCCAGACTAACGTAACGTGTGCGTTACAACTGCTTAGTGCGTAACTATCACTGTTGCCAACTAACGCTACGTTACAACTGCTTGTAACATCGTGCCAGACTAACGTTACGTTATAACTGCTTGGTAACACCGTGCCAGACTACCGTTACATTACAACTGCTTGGTAACACCGTGCCAGACTACCACGTTACAACGTTATTGCAACTGTTAGCCTGTTGGCTAACTACCGTGCCGGACTAACGTTACGTTAAACTGCTTGGTAACACCGTGCCAGACTACGTTACTAAACGCTGTAACACCGTGCCAGACTAACGCAGTTACAACTGCTTGTAACATCGTGCCAGACTAACGTTACGTTACAACTGCTTGGTAACACCGTGCCAGACTAACGTTACGTTACAACTGCTTGGTAACACCGTGCCAGACTAACGTTACGTTACAACTGCTTGGTAACACCGTGCCAGACTAACGTTACGTTACAACTGCTTGGTAACACCGTGCCAGACTAACGTTACGTTACAACCTGGTAAACTGCCGATAACGTTACGTTACAACTGCTTGGTAACACCGTGCCAGACTAACGTTACGTTACAACTGCTTGGTAACATCGTGCCAGCAAGCGGCCGACACTCGTGCGCCTTATAAGCCGGAAAATACGAGATATAAAAATGAGCCTGATGAGAAATGTCACTAACATTTATAGTGACGTTGGTGGTGATGCTGGTAGGGGATGTAACGTCGATAATGACAGTGTGAAGAAGTAGGAGGAAGAGGAGGAGGAGGAGAGGAAGAAGAATAAGAAAAAGAAGAGGAAAAGGAAGAAAAAAGAAATGACAAAACAATAATATAATAGTAAAAACAATATTATCTTGACGGTGATACGCAATGCTGAAATGTTTTGGGTGGTGGGTGGTGTGGGTGGTGGTGGTGTGGGTGATAAATGGTGTGGGTGTGGGTGGTAGATGGTGTGGGTAGTGACTACTTGTGTGATACTGAGTGGTGTAGGTACTGGGTATTTTGATAGTGAGTGGTGTGGGTAAATGAATGCGAGAGTGGTGGGTGGTGGGTGGGTAGTGGGTGGTGTGGGTAGTGGGTGGTGTGGGTGTGGGAGTATAGCAGCCCAGGAATATAATGGTCTCAGCTCCCTCCCATCCGGGTCACATATCCGTGAAGTAACAAGTTTCCCGTGAAACTTGATCCAGGTTATATTATCGAGGTGGGAGGGCGAACAGGCAAGGAGGGACTAGAGCCAGGTAAGCCAGCTTCTCTCTCTCTCTCTCTCTCTCTCTCTCTCTCTCTCTCTCTCTCTCTCTCTCTCTCTCTCTCTCTCTTTTCTCTCTCTCTCTCTCTTCTCTGTCTCTCTCGTCTGTCTCTCTGTCTGTCTGTCTCTCTCTCTCTCTCTCTCTCTCTCTCTCTCTCTCTCTCTCTCTCTCTCTCTCTCTCTCTCTCTCTCACTCACTGTCTCTCTCTCTCTCTCTCTCTCTCTCTCTCTTCTGTCTCTCTCTCTGTCTCTGTCTCTCTGTCTGTCTGTCTCTCTCTCTCTCTCTCTCTCTCTCTCTCTCTCTCTCTCTCTCTCTCTCTCAATAAACACAATGGAGTATTTTCTTATTCAGTATATGACGTTCCAGCAGGAACCTTATACCCTAACAGGTTTTCCTCTGGATGCCACCAGCAACAGTCGACTAAATCACAAGTATGGGACCAGACCGCTGGGGCGGTAACCTCCGAAAACGACTACAGGTAAGAACCTAACCTAACCTAACGTTACGTTACGTTACGTTACCTTACCATACCTTACCTTCAAACACCACAACAATTACATCTGCGAGGAAACTGACAAGACAAGAGATGCCAAGCCAATGATGATCCTTTTTAAATCACTTGTTCTCTCTAGGCTAGAATACTGCTGTACATTAACATCCCCATTCAAGGCAGGTGAAATTGCAGATTTAGAGAATGTACAGAGAACCTTTACTGCACGTATAAGTTCCATCAAACACCTTAACTACTGGGAACGCCTGGAAGCACTAGACTTATATTCACTGGAGCGCAGGCGAGAGAGATATATCATAATCTACACCTGGAAGATTCTGGAGGGACTGGTCCCTAATATGCACACAGAAATCACTCCATACGAAAGCAAAAGACTTGGAAGGCGGTGCAACGTACCCCCAGTGAAAAGTAGGGGCGCCACTGGTACACTAAGAGAAAACACAATAAGTGTCCGGGGCCCAAGACTGTTCAACAGCCTCCCACCAACCATAAGGTGCATTACCAGTAGACCTCTGGCTGCCTTCAAGAGGGAGCTGGACAGATACCTAAAGTCAGTGCCAGATCAGCCGGGCTGTGGTTCGTACGCTGGACTACGTGCAGCCAGCAGTAACAGCCTCGTTGATCAGGCCCTGATCCACCGGGAGGCCTGGTCATAGACCGGGGACGTCGATCCCCGGAATACCCTCCAGGTAGACTCAAGGTAGACCATACCTTACCTTACCATACCTTACCTTACCATACCTTACCTTACCATACCTTACCTTACCATACCTTACCTTACCATACCTTACCTTACCATACCTTACCTTACCATACCTTACCTTACCATACCTTACCTTACCATACCTTACCTTACCATACCTTACCTTACCATACCTTACTTCACCTTACCTAATCTAACCTACTTTTTGCCACTTTAGAGCGGCTCTCAGTCACCATCTTGAGTTGGTCTCTCAGTAAACGCATAAATTGACTTTTAAGTGAGACTATAAGAAGTGACTGTACTTTTTTGGAATAAAATTAATCAACATTAAATGCTGTGACGTCAACGGTGATTTGCAAGAAGTTGAATGGGTCGTCTTGCAAGTACTTGGCCTCACGTAAATGTATTATGTATTGTATACACAAAGGAAGAGTAGATTACTACGACATGTCGGTTTCAGCTGTGTGTTATTTTCTGTATTGGGTGGGAGAGAGAGAGAGAGAGAGAGAGAGAGAGGGGGGGGAGACTGCTGTACTTGCATCTTTAATTCACCAGGATCGTGTAAACATCAAGAACGAGTGAAACTTTGCAACCTCTCTTGATGTGGTAAACATCGTATGCCTTGCATATATTTCGCTCAGTGTTGACCTTCATCAAGCCACACAACTCAACGCAGAGCGAAATGTTGTTCTTCTAAATGCTTGATCTGCAAAGTCAGTCTTCAGTGTTGTCGGCAGTACCCCATTTATTGGGCTCATTGGTGTTAACCACCAATGATACTTTAATTTCTAAAATAGGAATTAATGTTAATAATCAGTGTATATACACTGAGAGATATATACTCAGAGATACACACCTCGGGATGCAGCTGACATTGTTGAAAGAGAGAGAGAGAGAGAGAGAGAGAGAGAGAGAAGAGAGAGAGAGAGAGAATGTCTCGGTGTACATGCACAGAAATATACACCTCTCAGTGTACATACACAGAAATACACACCTCTCAGTGTACATACACAGAAATACACACCACCTCTCAGTGTACATACACAGAAATACACACCTCTCAGTGTTTATACACAGAAATACACACCTCTCAGTGTACATACACAGAAATACACACCTCTCATTGTTCATACACAGAAATACACACCTCTCAGTGTACATACACAGAAATACACATCTCTCAGTGTACATACACAGAAATACACACCTCTCAGTGTATATACACAGAAATACACACCTCTCAGTGTACATACACAGAAATACACACCTCTCAGTGTCCATAACCTTGACGAAGGTGCAAGAAACACCTGCTTGAGTGCCCTCAGGGTTATATAGTAAGCCCTTAAGCGACCCCGCCCAGCCCCAAGCAGCGATGCTTGGCCCTCAAGTGCTGCTTCTCACCCCTGAAGCAGGGACACTTGGCCTGAAGTACAGATTAAGAGGAGGAAGGTGTAGTGGGCGGGCACCAGCCCTGAGGGCCGACACGCGGCGGGGCTTGATGGTACGCCCCTCGGCTCTTATAACCCCTTGTTAACACGCCCACACTATGTTTACCCCCACGCCCACACCCTTAACGCAGCAACGCCCACACTCTTCACCCCCGCTGTGATTGTTTGCTCAGCTGTTGAAGAACTTGGGTGAAATGGCCGTATCCCAGACAGGTTGCGGAACAAGCTTTATTGGGACGACATTTTGCTCTGCGTAGAGCTTTGTGAAGCCATGGTAATATTCTGCGAAACGTTGCAAGCTTGTTCTGCAACTCGAGTGTCTGGCGTCATAGGGAATGACTTCCTTCGTGTGTTATTGTCTGTGGTCAGACAGCGGACGCTGATTGGGTGCTTAATGTTTATTATGTGGACAAGAGGTATTTTATGGGAGCCGTTTGGTGCAAAATTGATGTAGCTCTGTGGGGAATATAATACGTTGTAAAACTATAGGGGGCAGGTGATGGTGGTGCTGTTAGAACGGTGATGGTGGTGCTGTTAGAGCGGTGATGGTGGTGCTGTTAGAGCGGCGATGGTGGTGGTGATTGCCTTCGTGATAGTGATAAAATGGTGGTATACCTGGAGAGTGTCCCGGGGGGGGTCAACGCCCCCGCGGCCCGGTCCATAACCAGGCCTCGTGGTGGATCAGGGCCTTATCAACCAGGCTGTTACTGCTGGCCGCACGCAAACCAACGTACGAACCACAGCCCGGCTGGTCAGGTACTGACTTTAGGTGCCTTCTTGAAGATAGCCAGGGGTCTATTGGTAATGCCCCTTATGTGCGCTGGGATGCAGTCGAACAGTCTTGGGTCCCCGACACTTGCTGTGTTGCCTCTTAGTGTACTCATAGCACCCATGGTGGTGGAAGGCTTCGTTTAGTGTTGTCATTTTGCCACCACCATCGTCAGTCTTCCAAGTTTTATCACCCAATTGTTTTTTTCGAGACGTTTTTACTGGCTATGGATAATACAAAACGAGAAAATTACCCAAACACTTTAATCTACCACAGCATCAGAGACTCCACAACACATCCAAGGCTCTACAGCAACATCCAAGGCTCTACAACAGCATCCAGAGGCTCCGCAACTCATCCGAGGTTCTACAACAGCATCCAGACGCTCCACAACAGCATCCAAGGCTCAACAACAGCATCCAAGGCTCCATAACAGCATTCAGAGGTTACAGAACAGCATCCAGAGGCTCCACAACAGCATCCAAAGGCTCCACAACAGCATCCAGAGGCTTTATAACAGCATCCATGGGCTCTACAACAGCATCCTGAGGCTCCACAACAGCATCCAGAGGCTCCACAACAGCATTCAGAGGCTCCACAACAGCATCCAGAGGCTCCACAACAGCATCCAGAGGCTCCACAACAGCATGCAGAGGCTCCACAACAGCATCCAGAGGCTCCACAACAGCATCCAGAGGCTCCACAACAGCATCCAGAGGCTCCACAACAGCATCCAGAGGCTCCACAACAGCATCCAGAGGCTCCACAACAGCATCCAGAGGCTCCACAACAGCATCCAGAGGCTCCCCAACAGCATCCAGAGGCTCCCCAACAGCATCCAGAGGCTCCCCAACAGCATCCAGAGGCTCCACAACAAGCCTTCCCCAACAGTCATGTTAATACTGAGACAGTTGTGACCACACTGTTTTGAATGGTCATTAATCTCACACTATCAGGACGCATCGCTGGGCCGTCTCCGCTGCACCCAGACCTTGATAGCACGACCATCTTGTTCTCAGGCCTTATAGAACGACCATCTAACCTCCAGGCCTTGATAGGACGACCATCTTGTTCTCAGGCCTTATAGAACGACCATCTCACCTGCATGCCTTGATAGCACAACCATTTTGTTCTCAGGCCTTATAGAACGACCATCTCACCTCCAGACCTTGATAGCACGACCATCTTGTTCTCAGGCCTTATAGAACGACCATCTCACCTCCAGGCCTTGATAGCACGACCATCTTGTTCTCAGGCCTTATAGAACGACCATCTCACCTCCAGGCCTTGATAGGACGACTATCTCGTTTGTTCTCATGCCTTGACAAGACGACCATTTCACCTCTAGACCTTGATAGGAGACCATCTTTTGAGATGGATGACCATCTCACCTGCAGGTCTTGACAGAAAGACCATCTTACCTCCAGGCCTTGATAAGACGACCAACTTGTTCTCAGGTCTTGACAGGACGACCATCTCACATCCAGGCCTTGACAGGACGACCATCTTGTTCTCAGACCTTATAGAAAGACCATCTCATCGCCAGGCCTTGACAGGACGACCATCTTGTTCTCAAGCCTCGACAAAACGATCATCTCACCGCCAGGCCTTGACAGGACGACCATCTCAGACCTTATTTAGACGATTATCTTAACTCCCAACCTTTGTTAAAACGATCATCTCACTCGCAGACTTTTTTTAAAACGACCTTCTCCTCCCATCACCGGTGATGCTGAACGCCCTTATTCTCTGACCTTGTTAAAACCCCGATTTTATTAAGATTCTGATCTTGTTAAAATCACTTTAGTAAGCTTCTGACCTTGTTAAAACCACGACCACGGTAAGACCCCTGACCGTGTTAAAACCGCGTCTTTGGTAACACCCTGACCTCGTTAAAACGCCCTTGCTAAAAACCCAGACCTTGTTAAAAACCACGATCTAGGTAAGATCTTGACTTTATTAAAACGACAACCCTGTTAAGACTCTGACCTTGTTAGGTGGCCAGTAAAGTCCTCTAGTTTGATTAGGTGACCATAACCCTTAAAAAGTTCACCCGGACCTTGTTAGGGTGACCAACTCACTAACCTTGTTAACTCTGCCATCTCTCTCCCAGCCTTACTAGGACGACCACCTTGAGCGAAACGTTGTCTAAGCAAAAGCTGGACTTCCCACAATTTTGTCTTCCAACAATTTTAACTTCAAACAACAATTCTTGACTTCAAACAACAATTCTTGACTTCAAACAACAATTCTTGACTTCAAACAACAATTCTTGACTTCAAACAACAATTCTGACTTCCAACCGTTCTGATCAACAGTTTTGGACTTTCATTTGTGGACATCCATCTTTTTGGACATACAACCATTTCCTGGACTTACAACCATTTCCTGAACTTACAACCATTCTTGATTTCCAGTCCTTCTGGATTTCCAGTCATTTGGACGTCCAATCATTCTTAAATCCCAATTATTCTGGACTTCCATCCTTCCTGGACTTCCTAAGTCAGCATTCCTCTTGTGTTATGAAAATCTGTCCGACACAAACACACAGACGTAAATCTCTACGATATAAATAAAGAAGATATCAGCGTAAGCGAGAAAAAAAAATGAAGTGAATTCATGCAGAATATTACGTATTTCCGAGACGAACCTCCATTCTAAAAAGTTGCAAATTCTTAACAACAATCAGCAGCTTAGAGAGTTGAAAGGTGAGGCTTACGAGGGGATTGCTGTCCGTGAACAAGTCTCCGTCGCGCTGATGTACGTAACTCTTACGTACTTGAGAGTTTTAAGATATTAGTAATAAGATCTTTTGTATTATTGACATTCATATATATCACTGACAGTCTCGCACACACACACACACACACACACACACACACACACACACACACACACACACACAGTTACAAGTCAGTACTGTTTTAAAGATGAAGAATGCTCTAGTGGGCCAGGGAGTACCTGACTATCAGAAAGAGAGTAAGAGTGAAGAATGAGATATGAAAATGGGAGATGGCAACCCGTACTAGGATAGCTAATGTTCCCAATGTACGTGAACGATCCACCAGAAGGTATTGAGTCTAGGTCAGGGATTCTCAACTGTTCCTCCATCATTAACCCCCTCGGCTTGATGTATTTCACCATTTAACCCCTTAACTTCCATACAAAAAAATTATCGCCATCATAAAGGGACAGAAAAAGAAGAAGGTCAGAAAAAATAAATTATTCAGGTTTTGCACAAAAATATTTACCCCTTGCCATGTAATTTTTTACCCCCAAGGGGTAAATTTACCCCTGGTTGAGAATCACTGGACTCTAGGGTGTCACCAGGGAGACGTCAGCAGACTATAGTGGTGGTCTAACAAGTGGCTTCTCGAGTCCATCACCGAACAAGTGCAAGACTCTGCGCACTAGAGAAGGTGAGGGCGAACCGGACACAGTACACCACGGGCGGAGAGAAGCTACAAATATCAAGGAAAGGAAAGGACATGTGGGTAGATATAACACCAAACATATCACCAGAAATACACGTATAACATCAGCAGTATATGCAAATTTAGCAAACTTAAAAATAGCATTCAAGAACTTATATAGAGAATCCTCTAGATTCTAGAGTCTTATATTAGAACATATATTAGGAAAATCATTGAGTATTCGGACCTAGCATAAACCCACACCGAAAAGGGTTGCAAGAAAGCTAGTACCAGAACTGTGAGTAAAACACTGAGGAGAAGTTGAAGGACCTAAACCTGACGACCTCAGAGAAAGAAGTACAAGAGAGGATATGATTACAATGTACAAAATCTTAAGATAAATTTCTATGGAAGATGTGGACACATTGTTTGAATTAAGAGGACCAGGATCACTGAGACAGAGGTGGAAGTTGAAGACACAGATGAGCCATAGAGATGTCAGGAAGTATTTCTTTACTCTCAGAGTAGTTGAAAAGTGGAATGGCCAGGATGAGGCAGTGGTGGAGGCTAACTCAATACACAGCTTCAAGGGTAGATATGATAAAGACCAAAAGGTCGATCAAAGTGGTCTAGAAGGCGTAGCAAGTGGCTGAGTCTCGAGACCCGCAAGCACAAGTCGGTGAGCACACACACACACACACACACACACACACACACACACACACACACACACATACACACACACATACACACACACACACATACACACACACATACATACACACACACACACACACACACACACACACACCTATCAACAATCTCCTCTGGGATGGCCAGACGAGGTTGCATCGCCGATGCAGTTCAGCCAGGAATCACGACGCTCTGAGTGGCTAGTTACTCTGATGGATGATGCCAGCTAATCTAGAGAGATAATCGGATGAGAGCGTGAATCTTGCGGACACTCGTCCCACAAGATGTCGCTCCGAAAAACAAGTTAAAAAACATAATCTTTTCTCGCCTTTGATTTAACATGACCAGGCTTGGCACTGCTCCAGTTTACAGGTGAATGTACAGGTAGACTACATGTACAGGTACAGTACATGTAGAGTACATGTAGAGGCGAACTGTAGCCTAAGTGATACATGTGCAGTCTGAAGATATTAAACAAACTAGCTGCTCAGCACTGCGATCCTCTGGGTTAAATACGATCATTACAGTTTTCTGTGTAAGGAAAGAGTTCAACTTCAGATCTCAAATCAAAAGTGTAAAGACGAGATTTATCAAGCTCTGACAGAGCAAAACGTTGTTCCAGAGCAAAACGTTGCTCTGCAACGTGTGCCTTTTCTGCAACATTGTCGACAGTACGACATTCGGATCCAGTCTAAGGACGAGCGTCATCATTAATTATAGTTAAGAGTTTGAGGTTTCAGATGGTGGTGATAGCAGAGCGCTTCATGCGCTGTTATGACACCAGGCTCCGTCACCGATGAAATATTCATTTTGACGCCATAAGCGGTTTAACGAGGTGTTCACTTTCAGTGGTGGATTACAAGTGCAGGCAGCAGCGATATAATTATAGAGGCCAAGATGCACTCGTCTGATAGTTGTTGTTGTGTGGTGATGGTGGTTGGGATGTTTCATAATAGTGGTGGTGGTGGTGGTAGTGGTATGGGGGTACGACTTGCTTCTGCTTCCAAAGCCAATGTTGGCAAACATGTCACGGTTATAAACGGAAAAATCTCAAGGCTTTTCACCAATCGAGGGATTTGGCAAAAGAAGAAGTGTAAAGATGCTTCCATCTTTACCGAATAAAGACATCTTGTAGAGATATATTTACAGTCTCCACGAGAAGCAAATTATGATGATAAACATGAAAGGCAATACTTGATTACCAACCTGCATGCCAAATGTCAATTAATCAACCCGCAAAGGATAACTACTCTATACAATAAATAAAAAACAATACATTACACAAAAAAAGTCTTGAAGCCTCCACAAGTACTTACAAAGGCATGCAACTCACTTGTACATGACGCCAGCTGGTCCGCGTAGTGAATGTGTGCGTAGATACCACCTACTTTAACAAATAAATCCACAAAGTACAGTGAGTGAATAATGACGCGACAACTCTCTAGGAAGACCTTATCTTCGTACTGGTCATAGACCGGGCCGCGGGGGCGTCGACCCCCGGAACTCTCTCCAGGTAAACTCCAGGTAAACACCAGACAAAACTAGAGACAAAGGCCACACTGGGCAGTGTGCAGGCGCATGTACTGTTATGGAGACACTGAACAACAGAGTGCCGACCCCTGTTCCACACTGGACTCGACTGCTAACACCTGTGTCAACATCCAGGACTAATTTAAACTTTGTTTTAGTAAATTCTGTATAGGACAAGTCCTTTGTAAAAATTGTCTTATACGTTCAAAAAATATATTTTTTTAATTTATGTTATTGCAAAAAATAGTAATTTTGTATCAAAAGTACCTTAGAAAACTTACCTAACCTTATTATAACAAGCGCAATTTAATTCAGTCTAATCCAATAAGTTTACAATAATTTAATAATAAACAAACACAATGAAATATATATTTTCGTTAGGTTCAGAATGAATGATATATATATATATATATATATATATATATATATATATATATATATATATATATATATATATATATATATATATATATATATATATATATATATATATATATATATATATATATATACGTACATATACACAATAAAACTAGTGCTGACGGATACTGGAGGCATTGAACTCGTGGATTTCGGTTACACACACTCTCCATATGTGACCCATGGTGCTCTCCACGCGTGAAATTTTGAGGTGACACGCGGCCAAAAATGTCTCGATGACAGTAATCCCTGAATAATCTCCTCATAATCCTGACAGTGCTGGAAAAAATAATAAAATGTTTGCACAATTCATTCGTCACTGTTTATTGTAGTGATGCACACAGATATATGTGAGAATTCAAAAATCACACATATAAGCTACACTGTAATGGTTTTTGTTTTGTTTTTGTGATTGAATTCATATCTTCACAAATAGCTCATTACAACTGTAACCAGATATAAACACATGAATGGTTCATTACCTCTGTAACTTGGCTTAAGTATAAAATTTCGGGGCCCAGTTTCTGGATCCATTATGTGTGTCTCTCTCTAGTATTCTGACTACCTTTCACAGGATGGATATTGTGTGCGTAATAAAGCTACTGAACTAACACACACACACACACACACACACAGACACACACACACACACACACACACACACACATACATTTGCCGAACTGGAAGTGAGCGTCACTTTTGTAACGGAGTTGCGAGCCGGAAGGAGCCTTACAAAGGTGCTACAATCAGGCATTACACAGGAATTACACACGACTCTCACTCCTATGGTAAAAGGTCGCGCTCAAGATAAATTGTGGCGCTCTACATTGACCTTTATCAACTCAAAAAACACGGCGGATTATTGTCATAAAGAGTATGGTAATATACACATGCAACACCTGGGTATCTTAATTTATCTTCACCAGTAAAGATACCTTGGCGACGCGCCTGTCTTATTCAGGAGAGAAAACCTTATGACGACGTTTCGGTCAGACCGACCATTTACAAGTCACACTAACACACGAAGGTGAGGGAGCCAGTATATGTAGGAGAGGGGGGGACGACTGGGACGGGATAAAGAGAGGGAGAAAGAAGCGGGGAAGTAGTAGTAGAGGTAATACTGGTAGTGGAAGTAATAGTAATAGTAGTGGTAGTAGTAAGTAGGGAAAGTAGTGGTCGACTGAAAAGGGAGTGAAGAGAGGTAGTGGTAGTAGTAGTAGTCGTAGTAGTAGTAGTAGTAATGGTGGTAGTAGTAGTAGTAGAAGAAGTAGTAGTGGTAGTTGTAGTAGTAATGGAGTAGTGGTAGTAGTAATAGTAGTAGTCGTAGTAGTAGTAGTAATGGTGGTAGTAGTGGTAGTTGTAGTAGTAATGGAGTAGTGGTAGTAGTAGTAATAGTAGTAGAAGTGGAATAAATCTAAGGACAAGAAAAAGGAGCCCTGCAGGAGAGATAATGGTCCACAAAGGCCATTATACCATTTATTATACCAGTGATCTAATAAGGGGTATGGCGTGCTGCGCTTTACTACCAAACACAATGTGTAAATAAAGCGAGGCTTCTTTTCCGCCATGTTTGTGGGCAAGTTCTGCCAACCAGCACGACTCCTACCCTCAATAAACCCCCGGCTAGTCGCTATTTATCTCCCCAAATCATCTCAATTAACGAATTTCTCTACACTGGCTCTTCTGAAACGAGTCTTCATCTTTTCCCCCCATCAAGGGCAATTTTCAAGCCACTCATTAATTCTCGTCATTAATTTGGGCGAATCAGGCGACCATTGGCGTCGATAATTCAGCTCGAGGGATCATTAGTGTTTACCAATCAGAAGGGAGTTGTAACAATGGTTGATTTTAAAAAGCCCTTCGACTATCTGAGGGTCGTATAGTCGACCCCCTTGTAGTCGAAACTTGTATACTGCCACCCGCGTCAGGAAACACTTGTCCTGTTTCCTGACAAACCTTACCTAACCTAGTCAAGGGATTTCAACATGTTCTTAACTTATATACGTCTTTATACCACCAGTTATGAATTCTTAATCTCTAAAATTAAAATAGGGAGTAAAATATACTCTCAGCTCATGTACACTAAGATATATACATCTCTTGGTGTATAGGCTTTGCGGATACTAACTGACCTTTGGGACTATCTATTACAAATAATCGCTAACGGATTGCGTTACCATGGTCTAAGGATGATCTCGGATCCTTCAAGGAGGGGGACAGACCTGAAGCTAGTGAAAGGGGTCTTTAAACTGGTGAAGGAATCCTGTTGCAGGAAATTAAAGCTACTCCCCCCTTTTCCTTGGCCCAGACCTGATTACAATCACATTTTCTAGGCTCTTTATAATCCTTACGATCATATAGCCAGTTTAGCGATTTCAGATGAGATTAATAACTAGATGTGTTTAAATTGCTACACGATCCGACAGAGGCATCCCCGGTATCGAACAACCCCAGCCCCCCTCTACCTCTACGACCCGAGAGCATCTCTCATAACAAAATAACCTACACCTCTCTCATACTGATTCCCATAAAACACACCCTGACTTTCCCAGAACACACATTGTATCCCCAGAACACACCCTGACTTTCCCAGAACACACACTGACTCCCCCAGAACACACTGACTCCCCCCAGAACACACTAACTACCCAGAACACACACTGATTCCCCAGAACACACATTGACTCCCCAGAACACACACTGACTCCACAGAACACACTGACTCCCCAGAACACACTAACTACTCAGAACACACACTGACTCCCCAGAACACACTGACTCCCCAGAACACACTGACTCCCCAGAACACACTGACTCCCCAGAATACACACTGACTCCCCAGAACACACTGACTTCCAAGAACACACTGACTCCCCAGAACACACATTGACTTCCCAGAACACATTAACTACCAAGAACACACACTGACTTCCCAGAACACACTAACTACCCAGAACACACACTGACTCCACAGAACACACTGACTCCCCAGAACACACTAACTACTCACAACACACACTGACTCCCCAGAACACACTGACTCCCCAGAACACACTGACTCCCCAGAACACACTGACTCCCCAGAATACACACTGACTCCCCAGAACACACTGACTTCCAAGAACACACTGACTCCCCAGAACACACACTGACTTCCCAGAACACACTAACTACACAGAACACACACTAACTCCCCAGAATACACACTGACTCCCCAGAACACACACTGACTCCTCAGAACACACACTGACTCCCCAGAACTCTATGATTCAAAACATGATACTGACCACCCAAACAACATACTGATTCCTCCATGTTGACTCCTTAAAAACACATTATGATTCTCCAGAATACATAATGACACCAGTAAGCACATATTAACTTCCCCCACAATCAAAAATAATGATTCCTGGAAACATTAATACACACCATTAAAATAATGTACCTTGATGTTTTCAAGGTTGAGGGACTGACCACCTCGAAATTTCCAGGCTGAGTGACTGACTACCTTATCTTTACCGCTTCCACTCCTGATGCGTCCAATTTTAATCATCAGAATGTTGCAAAAGTGTCTTATATTAACATACATCGACTCGTAAAGCACATTCACTGATAAACACCAGTTCAAAGTAAGACTTTGAAACAGAGTGGGTTTACCGCAGTGCCAAAAACATCGTGAATATAAAGGAGAGATTTTGTATTTATTCTGATGAGTATTTCTCTCCTGATGTGTGCTCACGGAGCTATAGGATTTATAAATAGGCGTCTCGTGGTTTGGTTGTGAACGCACTCAGCTCACATACTGCGTGGTTCAATCCCAGGCACGGCGGAAACATTGGGCATGTTTCCTTAAACCTGCTGCCCCTGTTTACCTAGTAGTAAGTAGGTACCAGGGTGTTAGTCGACTGTTGTGGGTGGCATCCTGGGGGGTGGTAGTATACCTCAGATAGAGCTGGGCTTTCTAATGAGCTGAGGCAGGATAAACAGCTCATAGCCTGTAAAATATATTTTGTTTAAGAAAATAACCTCTAGGCAAACACACTTAGAGCTTAATTTAATCCCATTAGACTCATTCTGAGATTATTTAAACTCTTTTTTGACTGGTAGTGAACAGGTTTCAAGCAAGCTTTAATGATCCTCGTGATACGCTTTAAGCTCAATTAACCAGGTAACAAAGCTGAACTGCCAACAGGATCGAAAGACACAGGAGCAAAATGAGCTTTAATCGCGATAACGTTCCACTCAGCGTAGAGCTTTATCAAGCCACTGACGTCGTTAAGCTCTACTTAGAGTGAAACGTTGTTGTTACGATTTAAAGTTCCTCTACAAGTGTCTTCAGTTCGCCGAGAAAATAACAAATTGTCTTCAGGGAAATAAATGCAACGGAGGTAAATATTAGCAGCAAAGAGCTTGCACGCTCGTTAACATTGACTTCGAGGTTAACACAGTCAAGCTCAACGCCGATGATCATTCACCTGCTAGCCATGTTAATTTTGGCTAGCTGGCTCTGATAAATGACGTGAGGTGGCTAGTTTGACCCATCTTCCCCTGAACGAGACTCCCCACTTGGCTAATTTCAATGATCTCCCGAGACATAATACCTGGGGAAGCCCGTACAATATATTCCGAGATATTATTAAAATTATACAAGCATGCGTTGTATTTATTGGGTAACTCTGTAATCAATCTACGTAATACATAATGTGACATATGTGTATAATAGAAGGTTACGAACACCGAGATGTGCATGTCTCTTAGTGATTCGTGAAATGGTAATGACACGAATGTAAACAAACCAAGGAATGGCCTGGAGTTACAGGATTCACTCACTATGGGTTCAACCCCCACCCGTTCCGTGGTAATGTCTCTCAGTGTATGTATATAGAGGTTGCTGTAGTCTCTGTTTAGGGGATTAAAGTTTTACTGGCTGGTGGTGAGTTAAATGCAGCCTTAACGACAATCGTGTAGTCGATTGGTTTTAAACTTAATTAGCCGGTTAATCAAGCTATGGATGTCCACAAATTCTATGCACCCTCAAAGCCATTGATTGTTTTCATCGGTTTATGACGCTATTTGTAAATTGCTTTCAATAAAATCTTGTTTATTTACTCACTACGTGCTTGCTTGCTTGCTTGTTTGCTTGCTTGCTTGCTTGCTTCAATTAGAAGTTCGTAATTAGAAAGTACTGTTAGTGTCTCAAAGTTTTTTGTGAAGGATGTTAACAGCAAATTTGAATAATTACAGAGATTATTTTTTCCTTAGCAGAAATTGTCTCCTAAATTTAACGAGACATCCTCATAATGTCTTGAAAACATCTCGTGCACAGATCTTAGACTCAGTGTTATGCTTCTCATAATCGCATCATTCTCCTCTCTCTCCTTCTTCCCCTCTCCCTCCGTCTATCCCTCGTTCCCATTTTATCCCATTCTTTCCCTTTCCCTTCTCCTGTCCCACTTCACCATTCCATCACTCCTATATCCTCACTTTGTACTCTTCTATCCCTTCTCTCCCTACCTACGTCCTCCCCACCTCCCCCTCCTAACCTCGCCTCTCCCCCCTTCCCTCAACACAACTGTCCCGGGATGAAAAGCGCAGATATTGTCCTCACCAAGTCATCCATTTCCTTCATTAGTTGATAAATGGATCTAAGGATGGAGTGGAAGAGAGGCGAGACGTAACCAGTGGCTCCGATCTGTATCTTACCCTCAAAACATTACCCCAGTTTCTCTACTCCTTTTATCACCTCAAAGGTTGACAGGAAGGGAGGGTGGGAGGAAGGGAAGTTACGAAGGAAGGGAGGGAAGGAGAGAGAGAGGGAGGATGGGATGGGAAGGGAAGTAGGGGAAGAGGTGGAGAATGCTGACTGAATTAGGAAAAGGAGAGATGGAAGGGATATGGATGGGTGGACAGGGGTGAAGAGAAGGAGGATGGAGATGGGAAGGGGGCGATGGACAGCAGAAAATACAGAATGATGAAGCTAAACAGGAAATAAGAGGTACAAAGACGCAAGAGAAGAACTGGGAGAAAAACACGTGTGTAGATGGAAACAATGGAAAATGAAAAGATGCAAACAAAATACAAATAGAGAATATAGTGAAAGAGAAAAGAGTGGAACCCAGGAAAGTAGTGTAAACAAAGGAGAGAGAGAGAGAGAGAGAGAGAGAGAGAGAGAGAGAGAGAGAGAGAGAGCAGAAGAAAGTGGTGTAATTGAAAGACATGTACCTCCAGGTAGACTCCAGGTATAAAACATGGAGCCTTCACTTTGACAACATTTCATTTAAAAAATTATCTTCAAGTCGTGACCTGGAAAAGCTCTCCACAGAGCCAAATGTTATATAAACACATCATCACGCTGTTCTAAACTTCTTTGCACTGTCCTGCTGGAGAGCGTTCTGTCCTCCGATCAGAGGGGACGTACAAGTGGTTTAGAGACGGGCAATGTGTTCTGAGGCGATGGTTTCTGCTAAGGGGTTACTACTAAAACCAGCAGGACACCCATCCTTCATCCTCGTAGCTCCAGGATCAGGATTCCTTAAGTGGGTATTAGTCGACTGTTGTGGCTCGCATCTTTGGGAAAGACCTGACCCAAGTGGGATTAAAAGACATTGCTTGAATGTTGTTAGACGTAAATACATGATACCTGAAGGCTACTTATAGAGGTCGACGCCCCCGTGACCCGGCCCCACAGCATGCCTCTTAGATAAAACAACATAACACTCTGTAAATTATATTTGCTAAGGCTCCCAAAATATGGAATTACTAATCGAAGAAAAGGCTTCTTATCCTCTTGTATTCCTTCTAATTCTTGTCCTCTTTCTCCTCGTTTTCCTGTGCCTCGGAAAATAGCATATTACTCTCATTCGGATTTTCCTCTCTTAGTTACGTGTACAGTACACACGGACGATTTAAATTTCATTGGTACGGTATGTTGTGTTCCCTCTAATCATACCACAACAAGCAGCATCCACTACCACCAGTCATACCACAACAAGCATCATCCACTACCACCAGTCATACCACAACAAGCATCATCCACTACCACCAGTCATACCACAACAAGCAGCATCCACTACCACCAGTCATACCACAACAAGCAGCATCCACTACCACAAGTCATACCACAACAAGCAGCATCCACTACCACCAGTCATACCACAACAAGCGGCATCCACTACCACCAGTCATACCACAACAAGCAGCATCCACTACCACCAGTCATACCACAACAAGCAGCATCCACTACCACAAGTCATACCACAACAAGCAGCATCCACTACCACCAGTCATACCACAACAAGCAGCATCCACTACCACAAGTCATACCACAACAAGCAGCATCCACTACCACCAGTCATACCACAACAAGAGGCATCCACTACCACCAGTCATACCACAACAAGCAGCATCCACTACCACCAGTCATACCACAACAAGCAGCATCCACTACCACAAGTCATACCACAACAAGCAGCATCCACTACCACCAGTCATACCACAACAAGCAGCATCCACTACCACCAGTCATACCACAACAAGCAGCATCCACTACCACCAGTCATACCACAACAAGGGGCATCCACTACCACCAGTCATACCACAACAAGCAGCATCCACTGCCACCAGTCATACCACAACAAGCAGCATCCACTACCACCAGTCATACCACAACAAGCAGCATCCACTACCACTAGTCATACCACAACAAGCAGCATCCACTGCCACCAGTCATACCACAACAAGCAGCATCCACTACCACCAGTCATACCACAACAAGCAGCATCCACTACCACCAGTCATACCACAACAAGCAGCATCCACTGCCACCAGTCATACCACAACAAGCAGCATCCACTACCACCAGTCATACCACAACAAGCAGCATCCACTACCACCAGTCATACCGCAACAAGCAGCATCCACTACCACCAGTCATACCACAACAAGCGGCATCCACTACCACCAGTCATACCACAACAAGCAGCATCCACTGCCACCAGTCATACCACAACAAGCAGCATCCACTACCACCAGTCATACAACAACAAGCAGCATCCACTACCACTAGTCATAACCCAACAAGCAGCATCCACTACCACCAGTCATACCACAACAAGCAGCATCCACTACCACTAGTCATACCACAACAAGCAGCATCCACTACCACCAGTCATACCACAACAAGCAGCATCCACTACCACTAGTCATACCCCAACAAGCAGCATAAACTACCACCAGTCATACCACAACAAGCAGCATCCACTGCCACCAGTCATACCACAACAAGCAGCATCCACTACCACCAGTCATACCATAACAAGCAGCATCCACTACCACTAGTCATACCACAACAAGCAGCATCCACTACCACCAGTCATACCACAACAAGCGGCATCCACTACCACTAGTCATACCACAACAAGCAGCATTTACTGCCACCAGTCATACCGAAACAAGCAGCATCCACTACCACCAGTCATACCACAACAAGCAGCATCCACTACCACTAGTCATACCACAACAAGCAGCATCCACTACCACCAGTCATACCACAACAAGCAGCATCCACTGCCACCAGTCATACCACAACAAGCAGCATCCACTACCACCAGTCATACCACAACAAGCAGCATCCACTACCACTAGTCATACCCCAACAAGCAGCATCCACTACCACCAGTCATACCACAACAAGCAGCATTCACTGCCACCAGTCATACCACAACAAGCAGCATCCACTACCACCAGTCATACCACAACAAGCAGCATCCACTACCACTAGTCATACCCCAACAAGCAGCATCCACTACCACTAGTCATACCACAACAAGCGGCATCCACTACCACCAGTTATACCACAACAAGACGCATCCACTGCCACCAGTCATACCACACCAAGCAGCATCGACTACCACCAGTCATACCACAACAAGCAGCATCCCCTACCATCAGTCATACCATAACAAGCAGCATCCACTACCACTAGTCATACCCCAACAAGCAGCATCCACTACCACCAGTCATACCACAACAAGGGGCATCCACTACCACCAGTCATACCACAACAAGCAGCATCCACTGCCACCAGTCATACCACAACAAGCAGCATCCACTACCACCAGTCATACCACAACAAGCAGCATCCACTACCACTAGTCATACCACAACAAGCAGCATCCACTACCACCAGTCATACCACAACAAGCAGCATCCACTACCACTAGTCATACCCCAACAAGCAGCATCCACTACCACCAGTCATACCACAACAAGCAGCATCCACTGCCACCAGTCATACCACAACAAGCAGCATCCACTACCACCAGTCATACCACAACAAGCAGCATCCACTACCACTAGTCATACCCCAACAAGCAGCATCCACTACCACTAGTCATACCACAACAAGCAGCATCCACTGCCACCAGTCATACCACAACAAGCAGCATCCACTACCACCAGTCATACCATAACAAGCAGCATCCACTACCACTAGTCATACCCCAACAAGCAGCATCCACTCCCACTAGTCATACCACAACAAGCAGCATCCACTGCCACCAGTCATACCACAACAAGCAGCATCCACTACCACCAGTCATACCACAACAAGCAGCATCCACTACCACCAGTCATACCACAACAAGCAGCATCCACTACCACCAGTCATACCACAAGCAGCGTCCTCTACCACAAGCCATACCAAAAGCGAGGTCAACTACTATTACTATTATTATTCACACCACAAATGAAGAAAAAAAACATCTATCAAAAAAAAAAAAATAAACAGATTTAGATTTTTGCCGACGAAGTGCCTAGTTTATTGTTCCCACCATATCCATCCTGTGGATAGTAGTGACTAGTTTAATATGCATCTCATATCCATCCAGTGGACGATAGTGGCTAGTTAATTGTGCTTCCTCGCAACCATCCTGTGCATGGGAGTCGGGAGAAGATGGTTACACAGAGACCTAGAAGCCAGATATAAGACAGAAGCACCACACAAGATAAAAGTATCCTCGCTGAGGAGAGGCTGCCA
>WNWK01001317.1:165000-215000 GCA_009830355.1 Cherax destructor
AACAGTGGTCAAGACAATAGTGGTCAAGACAACAGTGGTCAAGACAATAGTGGTCAAGACAACAGTGGTCAAGACAACAGTGGTCAAGACAACAGTGGTCAAGACAACAGTGGTCAAGACAACAGTGGTCAAGACAACAGTGGTCAAGACAACAGTGGTCAAGACAATAGTGGTCAAGACAACAGTGGTCAAGACAACAGTGGTCAAGACAACAGTGGTCAAGACAACAGTGGTCAAGACAATAGTGGTCAAGACAACAGTGGTCAAGACAACAGTGGTCAAGACAATAGTGTCAAGACAACAGTGGTCAAGACAACAGTGGTCAAGACAACAGTGGTCAAGACAACAGTGGTCAAGACAACAGTGGTCAAGACAACAGTGGTCAAGACAACAGTGGTCAAGGCAACAGTGGTCAAGACAACAGTGGTCAAGACAACAGTGGTCAAAACAACAGTGGTCAAGACAACAGTGGTTTTCAAGATAACAGTGGTTAAGACAACAGTGGTTTTCAAGATAACAGTGGTTAAGACAACAGTGGTCAAGACAACAGTGGTCAAGACAACAGTGGTCTTAAGAACAACAGTGGTCAAGACAACAGTGGTCAAGACAACAGTGGTCAAGACAACAGTGGTCAAGACAACAGTGGTCAAGACAACAGTGGTCAAGACAACAGTGGTCAAAACAACAGTGGTCAAGCCAGCAGTGATCAAGACAACAGTGGTCAAGACAACAGTGGTCAAGACAACAGTGGTCAAGACAACAGTGGTCAAGACAACAGTGGTCAAGACAACAGTGGTCAAGACAACAGTGGTCAAAACAACAGTGGTCAAGCCAACAGTGGTCAAGACAACAGTGGTCTTCAGGACAACAGTGGTCAAGACAACAGTGGTTTTCAAGACAATATGTTGGCTTAGACTTGGGGAAAGGCAGTTCGAAACTCAGGGATACGCGATGGCCTTCGTGTCTTGCTAGAAGCTTGGAGGAGGAGCTTAGAGAAAGAGCTTGGAAGGGTAAACTTTGGAGAGGCAACTTTGAGATTTTCTGAGGAGCTTGTAAGTTTAAAGGGGGAACTTGAAGGAGTAGCTTCAAGATGACCTTGAAGGAGTAAAGCTGAAGCAGCAGATTAAAGGAGCTTGGCGTAGAGCTTAGAGAAAGAGAGAGCTTGGAGGGGAAGCTATTATTAAGCTTAGTCAGTACATGGGGTGTGAGGCTGTCAGTCATACCTGGCAGGGGGGTGAAGAGGCAGTAGGGGAGGAGGGGAAGGAGGAGGAAGGGACTTGAGAGATCATTACCCCCATCCTCCTTTCCACCACCCCCTCAACCATCCCCTCCCCCCACCCCCCTACATCACGATGCTACGATACAATTAGAAGGTAAGTTATGTTCTTTACCTTCCCCCCCCACTCATCTCCCCTCCACCACCCCTCCACCACCCGTCCACCACCCCTCCACCACCCCTCCACCATCCCTCCACCACTAACTACATCATTACACCATCAATTAGGAGTTAGTTATATAGTTTGCACTCTGTGCCGCCAACCGCTGATATAACCGTGAAATTCTTCCAATTTGTGAGACGTGGAGAGTCATGGTGATTGTTGGGGCCCTCTGACGAGACCAGTCGTAACTACCTTGTTGGGGGTCTCTCCCCGGGGAGGCTAACTATCCTAACTGCTGCAGGGATGATTAATTCCTCCCCGGGGAGGCTAACTATCCTAACTGCTGCAGGGATGATTAATTCCTCCCTGGGGAGGCTAACTATCCTAGCTGCTGTTGGGATGAATAATTCCTCCCCGGGGAGGCTAACTATCCTAGCTGCTGCCGGGTTGGTTAATTCCTCCCTGGGGAGGCTAACTATCCTAACTGCTGCAGGGTTGGTTAATTCCTCCCTGGGGAGGCTAACTATCCTAGCTGCTGCTGGGATGAATAATTCCTCCCTGGGGAGGCTAACTATCCTAGCTGCTGCTGGGATGATTAATTCCTCCCTGGGGAGGCTAACTATCCTAACTGCTGCCGGGTTGGTTAATTCCTCCCTGGGGAGGCTAACTATCCTAGCTGCTGCTGGGATGATTAATTCCTCCCTGGGGAGGCTAACTATCCTAGCTGCTGCTGGGTTGGTTAATTCCTCCCCGGGGAGGCTAACTATCCTAGCTGCTGCTGGGTTGGTTAATTCCTCCCCGGGGAGGATAACTCTCCTAGCCGCTGCTGGGTTGGTTAATTCCTCCCCGGGGAGGCTAACTATCCTAGCTGGTGCTGGGATGATTAATTCCTCCCTGGGGAGGCTAACTATCCTAGCTGCTGCTGGGTTGGTTAATTCCTCCCCGGGGAGGCTAACTATCCTAGCTGCTGCTGGGATGATTAATTCCTCCCCGGGGAGGCTAACTATCCTAGCTGCTGCTGGGTTGGTTAATTCCTCCCCGGGGAGGCTAACTCTCCTAGCCGCTGCTGGGTTGGTTAATTCCTCCCCGGGGAGGCTAACTCTCCTAGCCGCTGCTGGGTTGGTTAATTCCTCCCCGGGGAGGCTAACTATCCTAGCTGCTGCTGGGTTGGTTAATTCCTCCCCGGGGAGGCTAACTATCCTAGCTGCTGCTGGGTTGGTTAATTCCTCCCCGGGGAGGCTAACTATCCTAGCTGCTGCTGGGTTGGTTAATTCCTCCCCGGGGAGGCTAACTCTCCTAGCTGCAGTTAAAGTGTTTATTCATGGAGCACCTGGACCGAATTCGTAGCGTTATTATATACCACTAGTACGTGCACTCAGTACGTGCACTCAGTACGTGCACTCAGTACGTGCACTCAATACGTGCACTTAGTACGTGCACTCAGTACGTGCACTCAGTACGTGCACTCAGTACGTGCACTCAGTACGCGCACTCAGTACGCGCACTCAGTAGCACTTGCAGAAAGAGCTTAGGTCTAGGTGAAATCCCATAGACCTTAATGAGTGCATACAGGAGGCAGTACAGCACTGACAAAAAAAACAAAAATAATGTATGTAGACCATAGCCGCTAACTTCCCACTTCATAAAAGTCTTTGAAATGGTGATGAGATGCCAAATTACAGGTTTTATGGAACAGCATGTCGAACCCAGGCCAGCAGGGATTCAGAGCAGGGAAGATCATGCTTGTCACAACTACTGAACCCTTATGACAGGATTACGGAGGCGTCGGAAGAAAACCAAAATGCAGAGGTGGTGTACGCAGATATCGGGAAGGCACTTGACAGATGAGACCATGAAGTGAATGTACATAAAATGAGGGCAGTGTTGACGGTTCCATTCAGGGCAGGAGAGATATAAGAGCTGAAACAGTTACAGAGATCATTTACGGACAGCAAGGAGCCAGTAAATCATTTACATTTCTGGGAGCTTCTCAGAGTCCTAAATATGTACTCCTTGGACAGGAGGAGAGAGAGATATACATGATAAAATATCTCGGAGAGCTAAAATATCAGGCGTTCGATACCCGGCTAGTCGCAGTATTGTTATTTGCTTACAACCACTCGTTCGTGGATGCCTTAATATAATAATATATGTGGAAGATACTTAAGGGTCTAGTCTCAAATTTTCACATTGCCATAACATACGTGAGTGAGAGACATGGGAGAAAATGTAAGTAAAATAAACCCAATGAAAAGTAGGGGCGCCGTTGGTACACTAAGAGAACATTGTAACAGCATCCGTGGTCCCAGGCTAATTAACATCTTATCAAAAAATATCAGAAACACTGCTGGGACAAGTGTAGAAGTATTTAAAAGGAAACTGGACAAGCATCTCCGCCAAGTACCAGATCAACCAGACTGTGATGGATATGTGGATCGGCGAGCAGCCAGCAGCAACATCTTGGTTGACAAAGCAAGCACCAGACAGGCTTGGCCCATGGCCGGGCTTCGAGAGTAGGGAAAACTCTCGAAATCCGTCAAAGGTATATTCTCTTGGCGAGGATAACTACCACAGCTGCTGCTGGTTGTTCCTCCGGTTAAGACTAATTACCCCAGCTCATACTAGGAAAAGAACTACTGGCCCTCAAAGTAGCATTGTAGGCCTATTGGTCTATATCAAGCAGATATTACCACCCACTCAGCTGAGGAGCGATAAGTACACAGAAAGAACTCAATAAGTGTTAAGGTACCACGACTCTTCAGTACCCTCTTTTCATGCATACGGGAGATCGCTAACAAACCCCTGGGTGTCTTAAAGAAGGAACTTGACAGATTCCTCAGAACTGTGCCTGATCAGCCGGGCTGATCAGGAACTGCGGGCGGCAGGCACTAACTGCTTGATTGATCAGGCCAGCAACCAGGAGGACTGGAAGCCACTCCAGGTGAATGTTGATAAACTTATTTATGGAAATGGACACAAGAGTAATGAGACTATAATTAGGGCTACGTTTCACTCTCCAGGATTTGTATCAAGATTGATGAAGCTCCTGGAGATCGAAACGTAGCCGAAATAAAATGTAGCAATAACTGCTCATGTGATTTTACTAATAGTGATGAACATGGCTGAATTAATAAGTCACAACATATGCCAAAGATTTTTTTTATTTCAATTTCTTTTACTGGATCTCCTCTTCCTCCTCCTCTCTCTCTCTCTCTCCCAGATCCTTTATTCATCTTCTTCTCCCCTTCCTCTCCCTTTTCATTCGCTGTATTCACTACTTCCTCCTTTCGTCACCTCCAATCCCACCACAACATTCTATTTCCCTACGGGAGAGTATAATCGCCTCCAGCTCACGTCTTCCGTCAACATCGCTGAAGAGCTGACAACTATGTACACACACGGTGCTCTAGCGAGAACAAGAGAGCATCGCTTAGCAATCCTATTACGATATACCTCCAGGTGTATATAACCCTCAGGGGTTGGAGATCCTGTATGTAAGCCAGCCGAAAGGGATCAAAATCAGTGTCTAATTCTTCACAAAAGAAATGATACTACTACACGAGAGAAGGTTCTAATACTATACAAATGAAGTGTCGAATACTACACAAAAGAAGGTTCTGATACTACACAAAAGAAGTGTGTAATACTACACAAAAGAAGTGCCTAATACTGCACGACAGTAGTTTGAGGTGGTGTGTGTGTGTGTGACCACCCGACACTTGCTGGTCAGCTGAGGTCGTTAACAAGACTTCCCAGGCTGACCACATGGTGATTAATGACTCTGAAAATTACGAGTGCCGACCAACATTCACACGGTTCGTTTAATCCCTTCGAATCGGTTATTTCGGCCCTCCAGGTGGCACCGAGAGGCACCAGGTGGCACTGAGAGGCACCGGTTGGCACTGAGAGGCATCGGATGACACTGAGAGGCACCAGGTGGTACTGAGACGCATCAGATGACATTGAGAGGCACCGGTGGCGCTGAGAGGCACCGGGTGGCACTGAGAGGCACCAGTGCACAATGAGGTAACACAAACAAGACTTGGACTTACACTATCTACCTGCACAAGTAACAAGTTCAACCAGGCAACCTCCTGGTTGCCTCCAACAACCAGGAGTCCTGTTCTGGGACCGGGCGGCGGGGGCAGTGACCCACAGGAAGCGACTACGGGCAACCTACAGGGAATTAAATACTGTTAGTGCAGATGTTTACATAAAAGTTATAAGACATGTTACCTTGCCACATGTGTCAGTTAATCACTGTGTAAAAACACCCCTGGAGGGTGTTACAGGGGTCAACGTCCCCGCGGCCCAGTCCTTCACCAGGCCTCTCGGTGGATCAGGGCCTGATCAACCAGGCTGTTACTGCTTGTCGCACGTAGTCCAACATACAAACCACAGCACGGCTGATCAGGTACTGACTTTAGGTATTTGTCCAGCTCCCTCTTGAAGGCAGCCAGGGGTCTATTGGTAATTCCCCTTATACTTGGTGGGAAGCTGTTGAACAGTCTTGGGCCAAGGACACTTACAATGTTTTCTCTTAGTGTACTAATGGCGCCCCTACTTTTCATTAAGGGTATGTTCCACCGTCTACCCAGTCTTTTGTTTTCGTATGGAGTGATTTCTGTGTACAGATTTGGGACCAGTCCCTCTAGGATTTTCCAGATGTAGATTATGATGTATCTCTCTCGCCTGCGCTCCAGTGAGTACAGGTCAATTGACTCCAAGCGTTCCCAATAGTTAAGGTGTTTGACGGAACTTATATGTGCAGTAAAGGTTCTCTGTACATTCTCTTGATCTGCGATTTTTACCTGCCTTGAAAACTTTTAGTGTACATCAGTATTCCAACCTAGAGATGATCATCATTTGTATGTCATCCCGTATTTTAAAGGTTCTCATTATCCATCTTATCAGTTTCCTCGCAGATGTGATGGTGACACTGTTGTGATCCTTGAAGGTGAGATCCTCTGACATTAACACTCCCAGGTCCTTCACACTAGTTTTTCACTCTATTGTGTAGTTAGAGTTTGTAGTATACTCAGTTCTAGTTATTATTTCCTCCAGTTTTCCATAACGGAGTAGTAGTTGGAATTTGTCCACATCGAACATCATATTGTTTTCGGTTGACAATTGGAAAACTTGGTTTATATCTTCTTGGAGATTTACCGTGTCCTCAATGGATGACACTCTCATGCATATTCTAGTATCGTCTGCAAAGGATGACACAGTGTACATCTCTATGTCTGTAGATGAATGGTTCAGAGAACCGACAAGTTATAAATTAGACACATATGCAACATTTGGGAATCTTTATTGAGGAAACGTTTCGCCACACAGTGGCTTCATCAGTCCAATACAAAGTAGAAAGGTGTAAGGAGAGGAGGAGTTTGAGGTAATCAGTCTCTCGGCCTGGAGTCGATGTGTTCAGTCCATCAATCTTGTAGGAAGTACAGCACAGGGCCGTAGAGGTGACTTATATGCTGTAGTCAGGTGAGGCGAAGCAGGAGGAGGCGGGGTCATAGTGGTACCATCCACTAGTCGAAGTAGGTCTTCGTCCAAAGGTTGGACAAGTGTTGAAGAATTCGTTTGTATCAAGATCCCAAGATGTTGCTGTGTCAGACAGGATGTAGATGAATGGTTCAGAGAACCGACAAGTTATAAATTAGACACATATGCAATATTTGGGAATCTTGATACAAACGAATTCTTCAACACTTGTCCAACCTTTGAACGAAGACCTACTTCGACTAGTGGATGGTTCCACTATGACCCCGCCTCCTCCTGCTTCGCCTCACCTGACTACAGCATATAAGCAACCTCTACGGCCCTGTGCTGTACTTCCTACAAGATTGATGGACTGAACACATCGACTCCAGGCCGAGAGACTGATTACCTCAAACTCCTCCTCTCCTTACACCTTTCTACTTTGTATTGGACTGATGAAGCCACTGTGTGGCGAAACGTTTCCTCAATAAAGATTCCCAAATGTTGCATATGTGTCAAATTTATATCTCTATGTCTGATATGAGGATGAGGAACAGGATGGAGGTGAGTACTGTGCCTTGTGGAACAGAGCTCTTCACGACTCACGAAATCGTAATGACACGATTGCAAACAAACCATACCACGGGTGGGGTTCGAACCCGCGGTCAGAGAGTCTCGAACCCCACCCGTGGTATGGTTTGAGAGCTCTTCACTATGGCAGCTTCCGATTTAACTCTGTTCACCACTGCTCTTTGTGTTCGATTGGTTAGAAAGTTGAAGATCCATCTGCCTACTTTGCCAGTTATCCCTTTAGCACGCATTTTGTGTGCTATTACACCATGATCGCACTTGTCAAAGGCTTTTGCAAAATCTGTGTAAACTATATACTATGTATTCTGTTTGTTTTCCAGTACCATAGAGGTCCAGTAGCTGCAAGAGACAGGATCGACTTGCTCTAATCCAATGTTGTTCTGGATTGTGTAATTGTTTGGAATCCAAGTGATTTGCAATCATACTTCTTAGAACTCTTTCAAAGATTTTTATGATGTGGGACGTTAGAACTATTGGTCAATAGTTCTTAGCTACTGCTTTGTTGCCACCTTAATGGAGTGGGACTATATCCGTTGTTTTAGTGATTGTGGAATTTCACCAGTGTCTATGCTCCCTCTCCATAGCATACTTAAGGCACGCGAAAGGGGTTTCTTGCAGTTCTTAATGAACACAGAGTTCTATGAGTGGGCCTGGAGCTGAGTACAAGGGCATGTTCTCAATGGCTTTTTCAAAGTCCATTGGAGTTTGGCTTATGTCAGAAATTTGGCACACATTGACAGGGTTTTGAGGCTCATTCATGAAAAAATCATTTGGATTATCGATCTTTACACTGATTAATGGCTTGCTAAACACAGAGTCGTACTGAAACTTCAGAATCTCTCTCATTTCTTTGTTGTCATCTGTATAAGTTTCATCTTGTCTGAACATAGGCCAGATACAAGATGTGGTTTTTGACTTGTTTTTGGCATATAAAAAGATATATTTTGAATTTCTTTCTATTTCACTAATTGGTTTTAGCTCCTGTCTCTCCTGGAAGCTGCATGAATTAATAAGCTCAATATTTTCCACTTCCCTGGTCATTATTTCCTTCTTTGTTTCTGATAATCTAGACCCCTTTAGGAGCTTAGTAGTTCTTTGCCTTCTCTTGTAGAGGAAGCGTTTCTCTCTCTCTCTCTCTCTCTCTCTCTCTCTCTCTCTCTCTCTCTCTCTCTCTCTCTCTCTCTCTCTCTCTCTCTTTCTCTCTCTCCAGTTTATTTCTTCTGTTTTTATTTCATAGGGGAATATACCTTGAGCATACTTCAGCTGCCAGAAAGTTGATGCTTTCAAAGCACTGGTTAGGATCCATGTTATTTAAGATATTTTCCCAGCATGTTTCATTTAGGACATGGTTCACCTGGTCCCAGTTGATGTTCTTGTTGAAGTTGTATTTGGGGAAGGCACCCTTGTAGCTGTATGTATTTTGTTGGTCTGGACCCCTGTGCATGTAAGTCTGGAATTCGATTAGACTCTGATCCGTAAGGCACTGACCGAAAAATTATCTTCTGTGTCTAACATCTACCACCAGTTTCTACCTGCGTCCATCATCTACCACCAGTGTCTTCCTGTGTTCATCATCTACCACCAGTTCCTACCTGTGTCCATCATCTACCATCATCTGTGTCTAACATCTACCACCAGTTTCTACCTGCGTCCATCATCTACCACCAGTGTCTTCCTGTGTTCATCATCTACCACTAGTGCCTACCTGTGTTCATCATCTACCATCATCTGTGTCTAACATCTACCACCAGTTTCTACCTGCGTCCATCATCTACCACCAGTGTCTTCCTGTGTTCATCATCTACCACCAGTGCCTACCTGTGTTCATCATCTACCACCAGTGTCTACCTGCACCCATCATCTACCAAGAGTGTCTGCCTGTTGGGAAAACATTCGTCCAATATTTCGTTGCCCGCCATACACAAGCACTTCCCCGCATGTCATCTTAGTCTGCCTGCTGAGTTGACCATTCTAGCAAGGGATGGCTAAGTGCCGAAGCAGTCTGACGTTTCAGTAGTAGGAACCGCCCAGTACACCAGACCCCTCTCGAGCCTCTGGCTGGCCCACACCATACCATGTCTGTGTTTCTGCATGGGCTTATGGTAGATGTAGTAGAGAAAGGGATCTCGCTCTCCACTCTCTAACAAAGTATTCACAATTCGGTTTAACTCGTCCCAAAAGCACATAACCAAAACAAAACAAGCAAAAAAATGCATCATCCACAGCGTCAACAGGTACAACTAATACCATGGGTCTTCCCGATTATATAATCATATGGTTGCTTGCTTTATGAAATTCAAAACATGTCTTTCGACATTATGAAGTTCATTAAAGCTGCATAAATCCTGTTTACCAGCAGTCAAAAATATTCTGATCCCTAAAATAGGAATTAAAGTAAACTCTCAGTGTATATTCACCACTCAGTGTACATATACACAAGGGTATATACACCACTCAGTGTATATACCCTGTGAATAAGTTAATGGATAGGTTAATATGATGTAACTCCTATCGAATACACCTGCTCACTATCAGCTAAAGAATACTGTAATCCTAACACGGGGATTACATTAAACTCTCAGCGTATAAACTGAGATTCCTCTATTATAATCATGTGAAAACACTAAATCCGTAGAAGTCGTATAGCGCCTGGGGTTTGGGAAGGGATAGAATAAATCCATTTTCCTGGAACAAGAAATCCGCGAGGCAGTCAAGGTCACGTTGCTGAGGTCATGGGAAACACCTTTCTCAGATTACCTTACTGGTGGTGCAGAAATATATATTTTTTACCATAGATCTCTGACAGTTCAACTTAAAAAAAAATTCGCAAAACGAACGAGTATGAAGGAAAAAAAATAGACACTTTATACCTAATAAATATAAATAAATTTTCTCTGTTAATAAAAAAAAATGGAAATTATTATACTTAAAGAAACACTTTTTTAAATTTCATTTTAGTTCTTATAAAATGTTTACATTATATTAAATAAAAAAATATATATAAAGCTAATATTATTACATAGTTGTAACTCTCAGTGTATTGATGTAATATATACAGAGTACAAATATTATAACTCGTGTCGGGACTCTCTCCTGGTGAATAGTATTAAACTAATCTCTCAGTGTATATTCATCGACCTGGACATGCCTAGCGTTGGCCAGTAGGCCTACTCCAGTGCTCCTTCCTTCTTACGTTCTTATCTCAGCGCATATACACCGCGAGATTTATATCAGTGTATACACACTGAGAATGTTTGAATCCCTGTATTAGATATTAAAGAATTCTTGACCAGTGGTGTAGAGACGACAAGCAGTCTTAATAGCCCTCGTGGAGTAGATAGATTTCAAACCCAGAAACTCAGGATAGAATTAAATAATCCTGATTCTGAAATCTTGTGTCACAATGGATATTATCTGCTCAATGAGTGAAAGTTCCTTGATGCCTTGAGGGCTCTTGATCCAAAAAAGTGATAACTCATCAACCCTTTTCTAAGCCTTAATGAGACTCGTTTTGAAAAATAAAATAAAATCCAAGATTTTATGGTATTTTTAAGTTTAACAAGGGGAGACTTTCCTATTTTTCGGATCATTCTCAATACCATCTCATAAATTTTCATTTATAACTCGAGAATGCCTTATTCGATCGGCTTCAAATTTTATTATTATTATTATTATTATTATTATTACTACTATTATTATTATTATTATTATTATTATTATTATTATTATTATTATTATTATTATTATTATTATTATTATTATTATTATTATTATTATTATTATTATTATTATATTATTATTATTATTATCTAAAAGCAAAACAAGGGTAAATTACCTTTAGTGAAGTAGGTGGTATGAGGTTCACAAGCCTCGCTGCCTGGGCCATGTGACAGCCAGGTGCGTGAACCTCTCCGTGCAAGGTTCACCCACTGCCATGTCAATTGTCTGGCAGTACCAGACAATTAGCATGCTACCACAGCAGTACCAGACAATTAACATGCTAACACAGCAGTACCAGACAATTTACAGGTAAACACAGCAATACCAGACAATTAACATGTATACACAGCAGTAACAGACAATTACCAAACAGCTGCTTCCGGTAGAGGCAATTTATATCACGATCTGAGTCGTAATAAAAATTATTACACTCCCACCAGAGACAGTGAGAATTGCAACACTGCATAGCTCCTGGTGAAATATATATATATATATATATATATATATATATATATATATATATATATATATATATATATATATATATACAAATTGTGGGACCCATAGCCTCGGAGAAGTGGATAAAAAGGCTTCAAGGAAGAATATTTGGATTTCTTCCTGAAGCCATTTGAATATTCCACTTCTCCTACCACCCCATCTTTTTTTTTTTACCAATAGGTATATTTTATTACATAATATGTTACATATATATATATATATATATATATATATATATATATATATATATATATATATATATATATATATATATCTATATATATATGTCGTGCCGAATAGGTAAAACTTGCGATTTTGGCTTAAATAGCAACGCTCTTCTTGCCGAATAAGGCAGGTGAAAATTTGTGCATGCAATAATTTCGCAAAAAATCATTCTGAATCTAACGAAAAATAAACATATTTCATTGTGTTTGTTTATTATTAAATAATTGTAAACTTATCTAAAATATATTTAGTTGGATTAGGCGTTTTAGTTGGATTGCGTTTGTTATAATAAGGTTAGGTAAGTTTTCTAAGGTGCTTTTGGTACAAAATTATTAATTTTTACATTAACATAAATGAAAAAAAATATGTAAGAGAAAATTTTAGAAAGGGCTTAATTTTAAATGAGTTCTTGCTAATTGACCATTTTACCTATATATATATAATATATATATATATATATATATATATATATATATATATATATATATATATATATATATATATATATATTTTATATATAGAGAGAGAGAGAGAGAGAGAGAGAGAGACAGCCGCCGAATGTCCTTATAAAAGATGCATAGTTTTCATATTTACTGTTGACTTCATAAAGCTCACCCCTATTATTTTATTTCATGGACGAAACGTTGTATTCTTACCACTTGTGGGCATCTACGCCTTCCGTCAATCTTCCTCTCTTATCAGTATATACAATCTGTATCCTCTGTACTTGATACAGATCTTAACAGATGTTTTTTTAATATTTCATTTTTACATTTCGAAGCTCAGCTCTATCTAACGTATATTACCAACCCCCCAGGATGCCACCCACACGATTAACATCCAGGAACCTACTTACTGCTAGGTGAACAGAGACATCAGATATAAGGAACGGTTCCACCCGTGCCGGGGATCGAATCATAGACACTCAGTGAGCAAAGTGGGTTACCAACCAAGCCACGCGGCAATAAAGGCTCTTTAAATGCGACTTCTCTTCACTACTGTCAACACGACATCTGGATCCAAATAATGAAATGCTGAACCAACGATAGACTTCGTGGTCCATTGAAACATCTCTTTTTTTTTCCTTTTCCTTAAAAAACTCACACTCCTTTGAGATCTTATGTTGACTTCCCTTATAATACAACCCTCCCTTATATTCAACCATCACGCCCTTCCCTAAGACCTTCCCCTACAACCCTTCCCTTATATCCCTCCCACAACCATCCCCTCTCTCCCCTCACCCTCCCTTCCTTCCACCTCCCGACACTCCATCGTGGGTGTCCTGGCCTCTCACCGGCTGAGGTCCTCTTGGTTCTAATGACCTTTTTGTTCCATTATATTGTTTACACCGCCTTGATAAAGCACAACCACTCACTCTGTTGGAGAGCTCAAGGGTGAGGTCTGTTGCTGTAGGAGCCGGTCTGTTGCTGTAGGAGCCGGTCTGTTGCTGTACGAGCCGGTCTGTTGTAGGAGCCGGTCTGTTGCTGTAGGAGCCGGTCTGTTGTAGGAGTCGGTCTGTCGCTGTAGGAGCCGGTCAGCTGTTAAAGGAGCAGGTCTACTGGTGTAGGAGCAGGTCTGTCATGCCCATCTTTTGAGAAGCAGGTGCTCATCACCTGCTCCCGAACGACTGAGGGACTGATCACCTCTTCTTACTGCCTTCTGTATATATTTCCAGTCTTCGGATTATGTCCATGCACTGCACTGATAAAACCACTGGATGGCCAAACATCCAAGGTGTCGCACACCTGTCTAATTCATCATCAGGTCTGTCTTTTGGATAGACTGTCGCCATGAGGACGTGTGTTCTTACGGGAGTAGGACAGTCACCGAGGAAGAGCGGTCCGTCTAGAGCAACGAGTAATGAAAGAGAAGATTCTAGCGTCAGTTTATAATATAAATATGAATCCATGGGAAATATATCGCCATAACTTTATTGGGTCATCCAAAAATAACAAAAAAAGACACAATACCAAGGTTAAAATCAAGGTCACCTTGACTTGATTGGGTCATCTAAAGTTAAAAATCAAGGTCACATTGACTTGATTGGGTCATCTAAAGTTAAAAATCAAGGTCACATTGACTTGATTGGGTCATCTAAAGTTAAAAATCAAGGTCACATTGACTTGATTGGGTCATCTAAAGTTAAAATCGAAGTCTCATAGACTTTATTGGGTTATCCTACGTTAAATAAAAATTCTATTGTCTTTACTTAGTAATCCTGGGTTAATTCTACATAAAATAACAATGGTCACAGACCGGGCCGCGGGGGCGTTGACCCCCGGAACTCTGTCCAGGTAAACTCCAGGTAGGCCTACACTATGTACGCGTCACTACAACCATTGCACAATACCACTGTAAAATCTTTTGTAGATTTCATGAATTAGGCCTATTTTTTATGAAGTTCTTAGTGATTAAGAGAAATATCACCGGACGATTAATAAAAATTAGGGGCCCAGGAGCTGGAATAAGACACATGTGCAACACTTGGGTATTTTTATTGCATAAATATTTCGCCTGTACAAGAGACTTCGTTAGGTAGAGACAGAAGAAAATGAGAGTCTCCCTTCAAGAGGGAGAGAGAGGAGACATTAATGCCGTCAAGAGCTCTTGATTCAAGGAGCAGGAGCAACCATTTCTCCCCTTGGGATAAAGCCTTATTGCATATTACCTCCTAGGAGGTGTGAGACCACTCTCCTTGCGCGTTTAGGGCTTCCCCGGTGGTTATTATATTACAGGAGCGTGAGTACACAGTCGTGGTGAAGGTGAGGACTGGAGCCCAGGGCAGGTGATGACTCGTATTGGATATTAGATTATTTCTTATGGGTGTTTGAAGTGTGACCAGGTCACTCCTGGGCCACACCTTGGATGTTGCTCACACCTTCAGTCACTCCCTGCATGTGACACACACCTTCAGTCACTCCCTGCATGTGACACACACCTTCAGTCACTCCCTGCATGTGACACACACCTTCAGTCACTCCCTGCATGTGACACACCTTCAGCCACTCCCTGCATGTGACACACACCTTCAGTCACTCCCTGCATGTGACACACACCTTCAGTCACTCCCTGCATGTGACACACACCTTCAGTCACTCCCTGCATGTGACACACACCTTCAGTCACTCCCTGCATGTGACACACACCTGAGGACACAGTGGAAGAATTGTGACGGAGAGAGAACGGTTGAAGGATGACAGTGAGTGGAATGGACACTGTATGCGCTCGTGCGTGCTCACTTACATGTGCTTTCGTAAGTACTCGCCGCCTACATGTATTATTTGTACTCACCTATGTGTTTCCTGTGTGTACTTGCCTATATGTGCTTCCTGTGTGTACTCACCTAAATTAAGTTCAATGCAATTCAACTCAATTCGAGTTGATTTCCACATGATGCTTTGCTTATACAGGATTGGGTTGACGCGTGAATGAATGCAAAGCCCAAGATTGTGCAGAGGATACCGGTGTTTGTTTTCCCTCAAACATGAGTTCGTGTACACTCATCTACATGGTCGTTCGTATCCCTTTCTTCCATCATCTTTTCAATCCACTACTATTCTAATTCGTCCGTCTTACTGTCTAACAATCTTCCAATCCCCATCACGCGCCCAACACACCTATGCAAAAATAAGGGAGGAGGAGGATAACTCCTGCGAGGTAAACCCTGATGGAACACTCTCGTGCTCTAATTCGTTGGAAACTCAACTCTCGTTACGTGCAGTTCGAGGACAGGCTTAGGCAGGAGACATCTTCCCCGAGGAAACAACGCCCAGCCTGCCGTAGCAGGGCGGGGTACACGGGTGCTCGGAGCTGATGTTAGGCATGACACTTCTTTCCACAAACAAGTCGTTGAGGGCGTTAACAGCCGTCCGTCACCGCCGCCACCAGATAAGACGGTGCTACCCAAGGGTGGTCTGCTGGGACCTCCCCAGCAGGGTTGTGGACGGAGGAGGGGGGGGGAGTGAGACAACCTGTTGGATGACACCAACATTGCCTCATTTGACTAAGCTAATGGTCCAAAAGAAGCGTAACTAACAGTTGATAAGAGGCAGGAACCCTCATGTGGACAGATTAGATTTCAATTTCTCTGCCGAAGCGGCTAGTTTATCGTGCATCCCATATCCATCCTGTGGAGTGTAGCGAAACAGCATATGGTTACACATAAAGCCTTGGAACTAGGCTCCAAAAGTACATCTAGATTTATATCATATCTGCTGCAAACATATCACAAAGGCTATTGTATATTCTCTGTCTCCATATTCCTCAATAAGTGCAAACAGGAAGGCGAAGAATCACTGAGCTCCTCAAGAACGCCAGATTATCTGAAACATGGAAGGAAGTGCTAACCAGGGAAGTGGAAAATATTGAGCTAAAGTTACAGGACTCATCCAGGATCCAGGAGAGACAGGAGGAGCTAAAACCGATTAGTGAAATTGAAAGAAATTCGAAATATTTTTTTTCATATGCCAAAAACAGGGCAAAACCCACTTCTAGTATAGGGCCCCTGCTCAGACAAGACGGATCCTACACAGATGACAACAAAGAAATGAGTGAGATACTGAAATTTCAATATGACTTTGTTCAGCGAGCCACTAATCAGTCTAAAGATAGACAATCCAAACAATTTTTTCATGAATGAGCCTCAAAACCCTGCCAATGTATGCCAAATTTCTGACATAACCCTAACTCCACTAGACTTTGAGAAAGATATCAACGACATGTCCATGCACTCAACCCCAGGCCCAGACTCATGGAACTCTGTGTTCATTAAGAACTGCAAGAAACCCCTCTCACGGGCCATAAGAATGCTATGGAGAAGGAGCATAGGCACAGGTGAGATTCCACAGTCACTGAAAACAACGGATATAGCCCCACTCCATAAAGGGGGCAGAAAAGCTAAGAACTATAAACCAATAATTTTAACGTCCCACACCATAAAAATCTTTGAAAGAGTTCTAAGAAGCAGGAATGCAAACCACTTGGACTCCCCAAAATTGCACAACCAGGCAACATGGTTTCAGAGCAGGTCGCTCCTGCCTCTCGCAACTACTGGACCACTATGATATGGTCTTAGATGCTCTGGAAAACAAGCAGAATGCAGATGTAGTATACACAGATTTTGCAAAAGCCTTTGACAAGTGCGATCATGGTGTAATAGCACACAAAATGCGTGCTAAAGGGATAACTGGCAAAGTAGGCAGATGGATCTTCAACTTTCTAACCAATCAAACACAAAGAGTAGTAGTAAATACAGTTAAATCGGAAGCTGCCATAGTGAAGAGCTCTGTTCCACAAGGCACAGTACTCACCCCTATCCTGTTCCTCATTCTTATATCAGACATAGACAAATGTAAACCATAACACTGTATCATCCTTTGCAGATGGTACTAGGATCTGCATGAGAGTGTCATCCATTGAGGACACGGCAAAAATCAAAGAAGATATAAACCAAGTTTTTCAATGGGCAACGGAGAACAATATGATGTTCAATGAAGACAAATTCCAACTACTCCATTATGGAAAACTGGAGGAAATAATAACTAGAACTAAGTACACTATGAACTCTAATTACACAATAGAGCGGAAAAGTAATGTGAAGGACCTGGGAGTGGTAATGTCCGAAGATCTCACCTTCAAGGACCACAACAATGCCACTATCACATCTGCGAGGAAACTGATAGGATGGATAATGAGAACATTCAAGACAAGAGATGCCAAGCCAATTATGATCCTTTTAAAATCACTTGTTCTCTCTAGGCTAGAATACTGCTGTACATTAACATCCACTTTCAAGGCAGGTGAAATTGCAGATCTAGAGAATGTACAGAGAACTTTACGGCACCTTAACTACTGGGAACGCCTGGAAGCACTTGACTTGTACTCACTGGAGCGCAGGCGAGAGAGAGATATCATAATCTACACCTGGAAGATCCTGGAGGGACAGGTCCCTAAACTGCACACAGAAATCACTCCCTAAGAAAGCAAAAGACTTGGCACCCGATGTAACATAACTCCAGTGAAAAGTAGGGGCGCCACTGGCTGTTCAACATCCTCCCACCAGAAATAAGGGAAATTATCATTAGACCTCTGGTTGTCTTCAAGAGGGAGCTGGACAGATACCTAAAGTCAGTGCCAGAGCAGCCGGGCTGTGGTTCGTACGTTGGACTACGTGCGGCCAGCAGTAACAGCCTCGTTGATCAGGCCCTGATTCACCAGGAGGCCTGGTCATGGACCGGACCGCGAGGGCGTTGATCCCTGGAATGCCCTCCAGGTAGACTCCAGGTAGGTAGGAAAACCAAAATATACTGGGTATATTGACCTCCAACCGAGGTCAATGTCCAAACTACTTATCGCAAAGGCAGTAAGTTATACTGAATTTATTAGGTTAGCGAAGGTTAAATGTACATTTTAATTTTATGTTCCCATAAAATTTATATTCCCTCTAAGATCATAATAATTTTTTAAATGCTATGTACCCAAAGTCTAAATAAAGTCTGGCTTTGTCCCGTGGGTTCTAGACACAGGTATGGGTGACAACCCCCTGTCACTGGATGGGTGTGGGTTAACTCTACCACAGGATGGGTATTTAAATCAATATAAAAATAAATATTCCCAGCCTCGAGTCAGGTGATAGTGACCTAGGCCCATAACGAAGACTTCCAGCGGGGAAACACTTAGTGTGTGTTATCACCTCACGTAAACAACGCAGTGATGGCTGGCTTGGCTTCTCTCTCTCAGGGGAGCCCTGGGATATTTCTTTCATGAATGGTGTGTATATAAACAACAGTGATGGGTAGACTCATTTCTTGTAGTTATTATGGGCTGGTTAATCCGCCGAGACAAGGAAGGGTCGTTACTGTCGTGAATGAGAAAATTAAGGGGTAAAAGGTGATATTTTTTTTACAGAAGGGCCTCCTTGGTCTCTATAATATACCTCGCAATTTTTTTTTTTCAAGATTTTGCTGCCGAAGCGGCTAATTTATTGTGCACCTTTAGTAAAAATATATAAATTATATACACTGATAGATCTAAGCAGGAGTCTGCTGGCAGGACTGCATCTGCTCTTGTTGTCACCTCTCTAGATAAGAACTATAGCAACCATGTTGAGTTGAGCATAAAAATAAACACCGGGCATCATTACTGATTCTGTCAACACTGAAAGCTCTAACAACATGTTCTTCGATTCTGTGTCATCACTGAAGGCTCTAACAACATGTTCTTAGGCGAAGCCCAGGTATAAATACCCGAAAATCAGAAAAAAAAAAATCAATGACAAACAATTTAATTTGCAGTGTAAATACTGATGAGGCAACCACTGGTGTACCAGTGTTGGGTATAAGTGATCAAACAACACTGGTGTACTAGTGTTGGTATCAGTGATCAAACAACATTGGTGTACCAGTGTTGGGTATCAGTGATCAAGCAACACTGGTGTACCAGTGTTGGGTATCAGTGATCAAGCAACACTGGTGTACCAGTGTTGGGTATCAGTGATCAAACAACACTGGTGTACCAGTGTTGGGTATCAGTGATCAAGCAACACTGGTGTACCAGTGTTGGGTATCAGTGATCAAACAACACTGGTGCACCAGTGTTGGGTGTCAGTGATCAAACAACACTGGTGTACCAGTGTTGGGTATTAGTGACCAAGCAACACTGGTTCACCAGTGTTGGGTATCAGTGATCAAGCAACACTGGTGTACCAGTGTTGGGTGTCAGTGATCAAGCAACACTGGTGTACCAGTGTTGGGTATTCATTAACAATTTTTTTTCACGTTACTTCTGAGCCCAGGATGATAAATTTATTAATTATAATTGCCTTATCACTGCTATTCATCACTGCTCTGCCTCTCCCCTCATCCTACAGCATCATTCATCTCCAATCTCATAAACGTCGCCCCTCGCGGTTTCATTATCATCGTCATCATCATCATCATCATCATCATCATCATCATCATCATCATCTTCATCTTAATCTTAATAAGTCTTATGATTGTTAATGATATATATATATATATATATATATATATTACCTGGAGAGTGTTCCGGGGGGTCAACGCCCCCGCTGCCCGGTCTGTGACCAGGCCTCATGGTGGACCAAGGCCTGATCAACCAGGCTGTTACTGCTGGCCGCACGCAACCCAACATACGAACCACAGCCCGGCTGCTCAGGTACCGACTTTAGGTGCCTGTCTAGCACCTTCTTGAAGACAGCCAGGGGTCTGTTGGTAATCCCCCTTATGTATGCTGGGAGACAGTTGAACAGTCTTGGGCCCCTGACACTTATTGTGTTGTCTCTTAACGTGCTAGTGGCACCCCTGCTTTTCATTGGGGGGATGTTACATCGTCTGCCGAATCTTTTGCTTTCATAGGGAGTGATTTTCGTGTGCAAGTTTGGTACTAATCCCTCTAGGATTTTCCAAGTGTATATAATCACGTATCTCTCCCGCCTGCGTTCTAGGGAGTACAGGTTTAGGAACTTCAATCGTTCCCAGTAACTGAGGTGTATATATGTCGTGCGGAATAGGTAAAACTGGTCAATTAGCAAGAACACATTTGAAATAAGGACTTTCTAAAAATTTATCTTATACATTTAAAATTATATTTTTTTCATTCATGATTTTGTAACAAAAGAACTTTAGGAAACTTACCTAACCTTATTATAACAAGCTCAATTTAATTTAGCCTAATCCAACTAAATATATTTTATACAAGTTTACAATAATTTAATAATAAACGAACACAATTAAATATGTATGACAGATGACGGACCACCAACAAATCCTTACCTGTCTTGAAGAGGGAACTCAACAAATTCCTCAAAACAGTTCATGATCAGCTAGGGGTTGTGGTGCATACGCTGGACTGCGGACGACGGGCAGTAACAGCTTGATGGATCAAGCCAGTAACCAGGAGTCCTGGTATGGGACCGGAGCGCAGGGGCGGTGAACTCCGGAAGCGACCCCAAGTCATCTTTGCTATCCTTCACTAGACCTCTCATCTAAAATAAGAACGAAAGAAGCTTAGTCTATCAAATTTTTAACTGGAAGATTGTTATATACAGTGCAAGAAACATGGGTATGGAGTGACCACTGTCACAGCGTTGGTATGGAGTGACCACTGTCACAGCGTTGGTGTGGAGTGACCACTGTCACAGCGTTGGTGTGGAGTGACCACTGTCACAGCGTTGGTATGGAGTGACCACTGTCACAGCGTTGGTATGGAGTGACCACTGTCACAGCGTTGGTATGGAGTGACCACTGTCACAGCGTTGGTATGGAGTGACCACTGTCACAGCGTTGGTATGGAGTGACCACTGTCACAGCGTTGGTATGGAGTGACCACTGTCACAGCGTTGGTATGGAGTGACCACTGTCACAGCGTTGGTATGGAGTGACCACTGTCACAGCGTTGGTATGGAGTGACCACTGTCACAGCGTTGGTATGGAGTGACCACTGTCACAGTGTTGGTATGGAGTGACCACTGTCACAGCGTTGGTATGGAGTGACCACTGTCACAGCGTTGGTATGGAATGACCACCACCACCACAGCGTTGGTATGGAGTGACCACCACCACCACAGCGTTGGTATGGAGTGACCATTGCCACAGCGTTTTTATGGAGTGACCACCGCCCACGGCATAGGTATGGAGTGACCACCGCCCACAGCATGGGTATGGAGTGACCTCCGCCCACAGCATGAGTATGGTGTAACCTCCGCCCACAGCATGGGTATGGGAAGTGACCGCCCACGACACGGGTATGGAGTGACCACCGCCCACAGGACAGCGCACTAACGTCGTTCAAGTGGGTCTATTATCATGGTGTTATCTGCTGAGGAACGCGAATTAAGGTGATTGATGAGGTATGGTGTTTGTTTGGGTTGGTGGGAGGGTGGGGGGGGGGGGGGTTATTTGAGGCAGCAGCTGCGGGGTTACTTTCAACCCACTGTCCTTACTAACCTTGTAAACAGACTCACCGCTGGCAGAAATACTGGTGGGGAGAAGAAGTAGGGAGGATGTGGATGGCTAGTTGGAGTGGTGGGTTTGGTGGTGGTGGGGAGGGAGGAAGGGAACAGAATGGCTTAGAGGCTTCAAGAAGTATTGTAGGAAGGTTAAACATGGCTTGGTGTGGCTGGAGATGAACTTGGGAAACACCAACAGTATGGACACACAAACATTCCATGGACAGCCACAGACCATCCAGATGACTTACTACCTACAATATTTATTTTCATTTCACAATTTGAGGAAAATTGGATACATCAGTAATGTGCTTCTACCTATTCTAAACGATAGTTATACAGTGGGAACAAAAGCCAGCTATATTCCCCTGTCATTCCCCGTCGCAGACGATGGATCTCGTACATAAGTGTCGAAATCTGCGCTGGGAGACTTAAGTATTAGCATTATCAACGAGACGTCCAACTGAAGTCACTATTACTTGGGAATTACCGTCTCTCAGAATGGGCTGTCCCATAAGCAGGAGCTGTGGAATTTTTGTGAGAATATCTCATCATAACAGAGCGAGAGCAACACAAACTATACATAGAGAAAATATGAAACACAAGAAGTCTGCTCTTGAAACAAGTGAGAGCTCTGTCTACAAAACAGAACCAGGAACATCCAAATTAACACGAAAAACGACCACAATAGTGCTCAGAACAAAGGCTTGTCATCACCACACTGCAGAAGCTAGAGATCTGGTGGACTTAAGTAGAACTGGGCATCAGTACCTGACCAGCCGGGCTGGTCAGGTCCAGCTCCAAGCTCTATGGCCGAACTTCACTTCCTTCAAGACTACAGTGCTATTCACCAACTCCAAGGCAGAGGGACTGATTATCCCATCTTTTGTATATAATTCTTCACATTATGTCCTTGTATTATGTTGATAAAGCCACTGGAAGGCGAAACGTCTACAATAAAGATACCCAGATGTTGCACATCTAATTCTTCTTCTTGTCGGTATCGTATACCATTTATGTACAACTGACCAGACTGCATGCGGCCGGCAGTAACAGCCTGGTTGATTAGGCCCTGATCTACCGCGAGACCTGCTCATGGACAGGGCCTCGAAGGACCGGTCCATGATACAGCAACATCTTGTGATCTTGATACAGGGAATTCTACGCTTGCCTACCTACAGGCAAGACCTACTTCTACCTGTGGATTTGTCCAAGGTGACGCCGCCTACGACTGCTTCGCCTCACCTGTCTGCAGTATGTAGTAAACTGATTACATCGACTCAAGGCTGAGGGACTGATTACCTCAAACTCCTTCTAATCTTCAACCATTCTTCTCTGTACTGGACTGAGGAAGCCACTGGCTGACGAAACGTTTCCACAAGAAAGATGTGAAAGTGTCACACAAGTGTAAGTAGTGTAGTTGGGAGGGAGGTAACGAGTGGGGTTAGAAGGAAGAGGAAGCAAAGGTATTTTAGGTTACATACACAGGACACTTCACACTTCACTGATACTTATTCCATTGACAACAATGTGTGTGTGTGTGTACTCACCTAATTGTACTCACCTAATTGTGGTTGCAGGGGTCGAGTCTCAGCTCCTGGCCCCGCCTCTTCGCTGTCCGCTACTGGGTCTCTGCTCTCCCTGCTCCATGAGCTCTATCATACCTCGTCTTAAAACTATGTATGGTTCCTGCCTTCACTATATCTTTCTCTAGACTATTCCACTTCCTGACTACTCTGTGGCTGAAGAAATGCTTCCTAACATCCCTTTGACTCATCTGAGTCTTCAGCTTCCAGTTGTGTCCCCTTGTTTCTGTGTTCCCTCTCTGGAACATCCTGTCCCTGTCTACCTTGTCGATTCCCCGCAGTATTTTGTATGTCGTTATCATGTCTCCTCTGACCCTTCTTTCCTCCAGTGTTGTTAGTCCTATTTCCTCAACCTTTCTTCATAGGACAGACCCTGAGTTGTGGAACTAGCCTTGTCGCAAACCTTTGCACTTTCTCTAGTTTCTTTACGTGCTTGACCAGGTGTGGGTTCCAGACTGGTGCTGCATATTCTAGTATGGGCCTGACGTACACGGTGTACAGTGTCTTGAACGATTCCTTGTTTAGGTAACGGAACGCTAATCTTAGGTTTGCCAGTCGCCCATATGCTGCCGCAGTTATCTGGTTGATGTGTGCCTCCGGAGACGTACTTGGCGTTATACTCACCCCAAGGTCTTTCTCCTTTGCCGAGGTTTGTAGCCCTTGTCCACCTAGCCTGTACTCTGTCAGCGGTCTTCTTTGTCCTTCTCCGATCTTCATGACTTTGCATTTGGTGGGATTGAATTCGAGAAGCCAGTTGCTAGACCAGATGTCAAGCTTGTCCAGGTCTGTTTGAAGTCCTGCTTGGTCCTCTTCCGATGTGATTCTCCTCATTAATTTCACATCATCTGCGAACAGAGACACTTCTGAGTCTATCCCATCCGTCATGTCATTTACATATACCAAGAATAACACTGGTCCTAGGACTGACCCCTGCGGTACGCCGCTCGTCACAGGCGCCCACTGTGATACCTCATCACGCACCATGACCCGTTGTTGCCTCCCTGTGAGGTATTCCCTGATCCATTCCAGTGCCCTTCCTGTTATACATGCTTGTTCTTCCAACTTCTTTACTAATCTCATGTGAGGAACTGTGTCGAAGGCCTTCCTGCAGTCCAGGAAAATGCAATCAACCCACCCTTCTCTCTCTTGCCTTACCTTACCTGTGTGTGTGTGTGTGTGTGTGTGTGTGTGTGTGTGTGTGTGTGTGTGTGTGTGTGTGTGTGTGTGTGTGTGTGTGTGTGTGTGAGTTCCAACAGCAGGGTAATCATTAAGACATAATCTAGAGAGTGGTGGCTGTTGGTTCGAAGCTCATTAGTAGTGTTGTGGTGAATCAGCAGCCATGGCCGCCACAATAGTAGTATTGCAGAGCTGCGGCAACAGCATCAGCACCAGAAATAGCAACAGCATCAGCATCAGTAGGTTACGTAGCAGGAGCAGCAGTAGCACCGCCCTTATCACCCTCACTGCCGACACCAGCACCACCACCACCGCCGCCACCACAATCAACAACAACAACAAAGTGGAAAGCAGTATCTTCCTCGAGCAGCAGCAGCAGCAGCAGCAGCAGCAGCAGCAGCAGCAGCAGCAGCAGCAGCAGCAGACAACAGCAGTAGCAGCAGCAGCAGCAGCAGCAGCAGCAGCAGTACGTGAGGAGGCATCAAGCACCACAACTTCTGCCTCATTTGTTTGACAAGTCAGCTATTACCAGAGATGGGTGTGTGGGCTGAACATATTGCAAGGAGCGTACACCCCTGAGTCACCCCTTGCATGATGGCCAACATGACCTGTTTCTGTCTCACCCAGATGCTGTGTCTCCTGACACGAGGCTCTCATAATTAACCCACAAAACTCAAGACGAACGCAATACGACTCTGGGAAATGGGAAGTAATCATTCTTGATATAAATAAGGATGCCAAAGATGGCTTCCAATCTGCGAATCAACAATCCTTTGCCTACGTACGAGTAACTGAAGACTTAATAAAGGTAGAAATTTATTGGGTAAGAGACTTAAATATGATCCCACTAGAATACCAATTAAACTATTCCTACACAGGAGAAAAGGTGGAACCGACTGTCGTACTGCCGACGCTAAATAACAAGCTTATAATAGAACAACGTTTCGCTCTGTATGGCATGACAATGACGCGAAAGAGGTCTTAGCTGTCACAATAGAAGTTTGTCAACGTGTCATTTTCAAGGTAAAAATAAAAGGTTAGTGGGTCTGTTGAGCTTCGTTTTAGCTTAGATATTGTGACTTTTGTTCTTCGTTTGGTACTATTGATCGTTGATGTTACTGTTCATTGACGATAAATTATTGATGGTGCTGTTGATCACTGATTATGCTATTGATCAATGACGTTACTGATCACTGATGTTAATTATCATTGATGATGCTTTTGACTATTGATGCAAATGATCACTGATGTGTGTGTTTGTGTGTGTGTGTGTGTGTGTGTGTGTGTGTGTATGGTTGGGGGGTGTAAGCACCCACCCCATAGCAGTGTTCTAAGATAATGAGTGTCTTCTGGGGAGATTCAAGCAACAAACTACACTGGGAACTTCCTGGAAGTGCCTGACCAGCTGGTTCCATCGGCCGATTAGCCGACCTTTCACTGGCTGGCAACCTTAATGTGACGGTGATTGGGTTGACAGCCTCATTATTGAGTCATGTTTTCTCGTGATTAGACAACAGGCTGGGTTCATGATGCACCCGGGGGATGGAGGGGTAGAGGAGGAAAGGGGGGTCAGACTACACTACAAATCGCCCCATAGTTGTTCTATCCTATTAAATTCTTGGCCCAAATTTTCGTAAAACTTTACTTAATATTTCCCAAAAATTCCCCTTTAACCTCTTCTCATCTCCAAACACCTAAATACCGACGTTTCCACATTTCTCTTTTCATTTCCCAAGTGTTCACTCGACATCCACGCCGTCTTCGGCTCTCTCTTTCTCAGATGCCTTTACATGCAGATTCTCCCACCTCTTATAACTTGAAGTCACTGAGATTCTTTCATTCATAACAACAGTCAGGCATTTCCTAACGTCCTATATTAAGCAAGTTAATATCAAGTGATGTTTTAATCAGTGTTTATTCCATTGTAGCTTTTAAATCTCTCTCTCTCTCTCTCTCTCTCTCTCTCTCTCCTTTATATATATATATATATATATATATATATATATATATATATATATATATATAATATATATATATATATATATATATATACTCCAGTACCTTGATTGATACAGCATTAACGTGTATCATACACAATACACGTGTATAATACACGTGTATGATACACGTGTATGATACACGTGTATGATACACGTGTATGATACACGTGTATGATACACGTGTATGATACACGTGTATCACATATTTGCTGACAAATATGTTGTGTTTTATGGTCCAATATATCCTGTACTAAACTATAGGATATTAACCTCAAAAAGTTGGGATAATATACTGTTTTTTTGTTATGTTCTCCTTCAGGTGGTTGTCTTGCTGGCGCCGTCTCTCTGGAATACGATATCGTAATCGAGGCTTTAGATTTTTTGATTGTCCTATGAGCTGACACGTATTCTCACACGCACGCACGCACACACACACACACACACACACACACACACACAGAGTGCAACGAGAATGACTAACATATGTGGGTTCTGCCTCTCTATCTTTACGACCTCGGGTAATTGGATTACACCACTTTGTTATCGCCTTTATTGCCATCTGTGTACACAAGCGTTAATTTACCTGCTAAAAACCTCCATATTAACACTTAACATAGAGGAGGCAGAGAGTCAATATCCACCCTTGTACTGCTGCTTCCAAGGATGATTATCTTACCATACGAAGAGGCTTGATCAGGCGTGCATGGCTCCACTAAGTGATTAGAAGGAAAGCAATTACCAATTTTACGCTTAATCAGACTCAAAGAGATACTGTCAGCGCTCATATCGTGTAGGTGAGAGCGAGACAATGAGCAGGTGTGAGAGTACCTGGAAGGGAGACACTTTTTATTATGCTATGATCTCCAGAGAAAGATTTCAATACTGTATTTTCTGTGTTCGGAAAATTTTTTGCCGTTATGCTTTAGAAATCTAATTAGCAATGCATCTTTTTTTCTGCACGTCCACGACAGGGAAAGCTACACAGTGACGGGTTGCAAAGATGGTTAGACAGGTGGATACCTAAGTGCAGTGACAGCAAGTGCACAACTATGGAAACTGGGGGAAGAGAGAAGACTAGAAACGAGGCACAGAGGCTGCAAAACCCACACAAGGAGCAGCAAGTATCAAACATGGCGCCAGAAGAGCACCTTTACCAAGAACGCCAATGATAGGAAACAAACATAACTGTGTCCCAGGTCATGAGTCACGTATTAGGACACCAACATGGAGCCGCCCACACCTAATCAAACACGAAACAAATATAGTGAGAATTTTTCAAGAACCTGAAAATAAATTCCAGGAAATCACCATATTGAAGAAGGCAGAACTAGTATATTCTTCCAGCTCAAGAAGTCATATTGCATAACTTAACGATATTGGTACTCTGTCTTAAACAGAGATTTTCTCACATTCATCTAACATACATTTGGATTCTAATGCTCAACACCATAACGGTACAAGCTAAATCTTTTATTTTCCTCTCGTCCCCTTGACGCTGATATTGATGGCGGGTATCGAATTGCATTCTCCATACTACGTACGTGAATGGTTGGCAAGCGAGGGAGAGATAATCCTAAGTAGTGAACGATTACAGCTTAGGCTGGTTGGTTATTCTACATGGTAAAGATATGGATTTAATTTTGGGGCTGACGTGGTTAGTTTATTGTGTACCCCATCTCTATCCTGTGCACGGTAGCCACTAATTTATTGTGCACCCGGTGTCCAGTCTAGGGACGGTCGCTGTGCGTTTATTGTGCACTCCGTGTCCATCTTGTGAACGGCAGCAGCTATTCAAGATTATTATTATTATTATTATTATTATTATTATTATTATTAATTATTATTATTATTATTATTATTATTATTATTATTATTATTATTATTATTATTATTATTATTGTTGTTGTTGTTGTTGTTGTTGTTGTTGTTGTTGTTGTTGTTAAATAGTGGTTGTAAGCTAACAAAAAAACTTATATGAAAAATATTTTATCCCCACAGGGGGATTTATAAATCTCCCCTGTGGGTAATCCCCCCGTGGGTAAATCCTTGTATAAACAAATGATAATTAACTATCAGTATCTTTCTTGCTGCCCCTTATTACTATTATTATGACTTAGAAAACGGAGAGAGGGTGGGAAAAAAAATCTACAATATGTGTAATTCCAGCTTCCGACAAACCCATATTTATGCTCATTACGTACATTTGTTGGGTGCTCTTTGTGTGAGCAGAGAGTCGAGACCTAACTCACCGTCTCGAGGATCACGACCGAGTAACTACTCATCCTCCTATCGCCAAAAAAAAAAAAATCTTTGAAACATTTCACATTATTCCGGTAACTGATGACAGTGTGACAAGAGGCGAAACAGCAACGCTGAACCCGGAGCGAAATACGAGTCGTTATCGGAACTGGGAGTAATAATACCAATAATAATAACGGTATTGGTGAGTCGGGCGAGGCAAAGCGAGGCGCCTTATCTGTGTAACCAGGGGGTTTGAGGGCGAGTTTTTACTCGTGTGATCCCTATCCTCTCCCCTTCCCCTCCCCATCATCCATCTCCCTCCTCCATCACCCCTCCCTCTTCCCCATCACCCCCTCCCCCTCCTCCAGCACCCCTCCCCCTCCCTATCACCCATCCCCTTCCCCATCCCCCCTCCGCTTCAAAACACACCCAAAGAGGGAATAGAGGTTTCACAAACCTCTAAACTGAGCGAAACGTCGCAATACAACTTAAGTCTCTTTACGAGACTCGGGGCAATCTATAGTGGAATCGTTGTGGCCGTGAGATCTTCTTGAAGATTGCAGGACCGAAACCTTTCGTAACAAAAACTCCGAAGTGTTTGCTCTTGTGTCTTAACCAGAACTCGTCGGTTTCCACCACTCTCCTCTCCCTCTCTCTCTCCCTCTCTCTCTCCCTCTCCTCTCTCTCTCTCTCTCTCTCTCTCTCTCTCTCTCTCTCTCTCTCTCTCTCTCTCTCTCTCTCTTATTCAGTACTGTTGATAGTGCAACGAGGTACTTATTACCAGCTTCTATGTAACTATCATGTTACAGTGGTGCATGAGGCCTGGTCTCAGACCCCCTGAGGCCTGGTCTCAGACCCCTGAGGCCTGGCCTCAGACCGAGCCGCGGGGGCGTTGACCCCCGAAACCCTCTCCAGGTAAACTCCAAGTGCAGGGGTAGAGGTGTGGAGATGCGGCTTCGAGTCCATAGCTTCAAAACTTGATACCTGTGTTAATGTGTGAAATCTTAAAAAAGCGCACGAGATTATCTTTCTTGTTTTGGCACGTTTAATGTGGGATATAGCCGGCATATAGAGGTATAGCAAAAATATTTGCGTGAAAAAGTCTCGAGAGACAGTTCAGGGTATTGACTGAGGGAACGTTTCGTCACAAGTGGATTCTTCAGTCCTAATACAGTGTTAGGAGCCAGAGAATTCTTAATCAGTAAATGTCTTGAACTGTGTCTGTGTGTCTTTATGTAGATATCATCGGTACTGCCGTACCTCTCCCGCCATTGTGGTGATAGTCGCCTTGGAGGTAGAGATGGTCGAACTGGAGGTAGTGATGGGCGCCTTGGAGGTAGAGATGGTCGACCTGGAGGTAGTGATGATGGAACTGGAGGTAGTGATGGTCGCCTTAGAAGTAGTGATAGTCGCCTTGGAGGCAGTGATAGTCGCCTTGGAGGTAGTGATAGTCGCCTTGGAGGTGTAGTGATGGTCGCCTTAGAAGTAGTGATAGTCGCCTTGGAGGCAGTGATAGTCGCCTTGGAGGTAGTGATAGTCGCCTTGGAGGTAGTGATAGTCGCCTTGGAGGTGTAGTGATGGTCGCCTTGGAGGCAGTGATAGTCGCCTTGGAGGTAGTGATAGTCGCCTTGGAGGCAGTGATAGTCGCCTTGGAGGTAGTGATAGTCGCCTTGGAGGTAGTGACGTAAGTTAATGAGGTTGTGATGCCACGAGCTTCATGTAATGACTGGGTAATAGTCTCTGGTGTTTACCAGCGTCGCCACCACCGCAGTGCTCCCCTGTGGTTACACCACCCAGGAAGTGGGCTCTTGGGAGGATTATGGGGGATTGTTAGTGGGTAGGTGGTGGTCAAGGAGAGGGGATAGGAAGTGGTCAGAGGTAGTATAAATCGGGGGGATGAAGGAGCAGGAAGTGAGGGGAGCATGAGGTGGTGACCTGGTAGGAAGATGGTGCAAGAGGCTAGAGGCGATGGGTGGGGCAACACGGGAAAATGAATGAGGGAAAATAGGTAAGGACACGAGCAAGTAGAAGGAAAGTATATTTCGAGATTTAGGGAAGAGAATAGAACAAATCTGAGGAAAGAGATGGAGCAGATGACGATGGGTTGACTGCAGTGATAAAGTTGACATCTTGGGGATATAAGCAAGATCTAACTGCGAATGCAAGGAACTCACTGTACTGATTACTATTTAGTTCTTTGTTAACAACAACGCCTTTCAAAACTAGTAGTACAGTTATCTTCTTCTTGGATGGCCTGACCCCCAACACTACATACAATCTTTGGACAAGATAAAGAAAGCACCGTGTGAAGTGAGTTGCTCAATTCAAGCCTCGGCTCCCGGCCACATGCCAGCAGTGAAGAACCAAGTGCTCTACCACACTCACAATTTGTTACTGTGACTCAAAAACATGATTATTTAAACATCCACACTGCTTTGAAGATGCTCATAATGAATCCTTGAGGAGAGGATATGGTTAACCAGTTAGGAAACATCACGACTGTTAGTGGGAACCACTATCTGCTTCATCACTGGAGGGAATGATGTCGGGAAGCGTAGGAGTGATGACCTGCTCAACCTACTTGCCATGGTCGGGCCGCTGAGGAAACTCATCATATGATGACAGATGAGTGACATTAACCAGCCTTGATGCATCGTGGATGGGACGGTCAATCAGCTGAGTCTTCAACACCGGGGGATTTACCTTCGCCTTTTATGTAAGTTTAACGTTCTGAAGGTTTCCCCACTTGGTACTAATCCCTCTAGGATTTTCCAAGTTTATATTATCATGTATCTTTCTCGCCTGCGTTCCAGGGAATACAAGTCAAGTGACTCCAACCATTCCCCGGAATTTAGATGCTTTATCATACTTATGTGTGCCGTGGAGGTTCTCTGTACATTCTCCAGTTAGTAATATCACCTGCCTTGAAAAGGACCGTTAGTGTACAGCGATATTCCAGCCAAGAGAGAAAAAAAATGATTTAAAGAGAATCATCATCCCTAGTTTTGAAGGTTCTCATTATCCATCCTATAATTTTTCTAACAGATGTAGTAGATACATTGTTGTGATCTTTGAAAGTGAGATCCTCTGACATTATCACTACCAAGTCTTTCACAAAGTTTTTCGCCCTATTGCGTGTCTATAAACAGAGTTAGTTATCTTGTTGATATTATTATTTTCTTCTTGTGCCACTAAACTACTCTCTCTACTTTCTACTACTACTATTACTTCTACTACTACTTCCACTACAAGCCTTACCACTACAACTACTTCTTTTTCTTCCTCTCTTGGTCCCGTCCCTGTCCCCCTCGCTTATATATACTGGCTCTCTCACTCTTTTGTGTCAGTGTGACTTTGTAAGTTGTTCAAGTCGGACCGAAACGTCGTCGTAAGCTTCTCTCTCCTATGTGAGGGTTATATGTGTATACATATAGTGGTTGACAGATGTAGCGGCTGTCTTGTCGATTTTTACATGTCGAAACAGACACATGTCGAGACTGACACGTGTCGAGACTGACAGGAGTCGAGACTGACACGTGTCGAGACTGACACGTGTCGAGACTGACACGTGTCGAGACTGACACGTGTCGAGACTGACAGGAGTCGAGACTGTCATCACATCTTTTAACTGTGAGTCTTTTCATCAACAGTCTCCAGAATCGTCTTACGTCTCTAAATGTCACTGTTCATTTTCATATGGACAAATATATGGACCGATAGAGATTTAGATGGAAACACAATGCAATGCGCATGTAAACATTACTTAAGGTAACACCTCTATCCTCTGCCTCATTCTTAAGCAGTGATCTGGCCCACCTAGCTATGTAGGGTCGTGACTCTTCAAACCTACCGAGCCTACGGAGGCAACCCAGCCTACCCCCATAGCCTACACAGCCTTCCCCTACATGGCCATAAATCTTACCATAGCGTGCGCCTCACGGCCGGAATTATCGTGTAGGGAGTCAGTAAACACCGTGTCCTCCTTGAGCAGTGAAATCCCCCTTCAGTGTCCATTTCCACGGAGAATGGCAGGCAATACCCCGGTCCTGTGTGCCTCGGGGCACCCATAAACCTGCCACCTGCCTCTAGCGTATGTCCTAAATCCTGCCCTGAGCCTGACAGCCGGAGGTCATCAAAAGGATGAACTCGCTACGATGCGGAGGCTCGAGCCTCACGCCTGAGCAAGTAATTACCAACAAGGTCTTAATGAGATCTTCAAGACTAAATCCACTGTTGGTCTTTGCTTTATCAGCTGGCCACTGTAAATTGTGGCTTTCTCAGCGCACCGGCAGCTCGTGAAAATTAAAAAAACATCGAAGGCATCCGGGTTGATTCCTGGGCAGGGAGAGACGCAGGGGCAAGTCTCCTAACATTTGCAACTGCGGTTACCTTAGTGGTAAGTAGATACCTGGGAGTTAGTCGACTGTTGTGGGTTGCAATCTGGAAAAGGACCTATAAAGAGGAGTTGCATTCAGGTTGCACTGCGTTAATCTTCCTGGCTTACTAAGTCGAAAAAAGCAGTTATCTTCTTCTTCTTCTACTTCTTTTCAATTCTTCTTCATTCTCCTCCTCCTCCCCCCTCTTCCTATTCTCCTCCTCGATATTCTTCTTCATTACTTGTATTCAAAGAGGTTAGTAACAAAATATTAGAAATTAGGTATTGCTGCCCGAACCTCTTTAGAAAAGGCTGGTTATCATGTGCTCCTAGCAAAGATGACACTAAAGCTGGATCCTTAAACTTCATTCCCAAGACTCGAGCACCACTGAACACGGACACTGTTAGTGTACGTAACCAGACTCACAGCACGAGGAACACACATGTACACCTTCCGACTTCTAAATTATGGAATATTTGCACCTATTGAAGTGCATATATTCCACTAATCAGAAGATAAGTGATGCCTTTGTCATGGCAGAATAGACATATATTATTGTAACCACGAACGACTGGTATTGATCAATAACAACACTGCGCTAGCCAGGGTTCGAACCCATGTTGTACTGGCCCGTCATTGTGAGCGAAAACCACATGACGCCTTAAACAACCACATGACGCCTTAAACCACAGGTTTAAGGCGTCACTCACGAAATCGTAATTACACTATTGCAAATAAACCATACCACGGGTAGGGTTCGAACCCGCGGTCAGAGTCCCAAAACTCCAGACCGTCGCTGGCCCAGTGGCTTACGCGACGGTCTGGAGTTCTGAACTCTCTGACCGCAGGTTCGAACCCCACCAGTGGTATGGTTTTTTAAGGCGTCATGTGGTTCTCGCTCACAATGACGGGCCAGTACAACATGGGTTCGAACCCTGGCTAGCACAGTGTTGTTATATATCTATATATATATATCTATATATATATATATATATATATATATATATATATATATATATATATATATATATATATATATATATATATATATATATATATATATATATATATATATATATATATATATATATATATATATATATATATTTATACTATATATATATACATATATATATATATATATATATATATATATATATATATATATATATATATATATATATATATATATATATATATATATATATATTGTGTGTGTGTGTGTGTGTGTGTGTGTGTGTCGTGCCTAATAGGTAAAACTGGTCAATTAGCAAGAACTCATCTAAAATAGTACTTAAAATTTTTTATTTTGAAGATATATATTTTTCATTTATGTTAATGTAAAAATTTTTAATTTATGTTAATGTAAAAATTTATAATTTTGCGCCAAAAGAAACTTAGAAAACTTACCTAACCTTATTATAACAAGCGCAATTTAATTTAGCCTAACCCAACTAAATATATTTTAGATACGTTTACAATAATTTAATAATAAACAAACACAATGAAATATATTTTTTTCGTTAGGTTCAGAATGATTTTTGCGAAATTATTGCATACACAAATTTTCGCTTGTCTTATATGGCAAGAAGAGCGTTGCTATTTAAGTAAAAATCGCAAGTTTTACCTAATCGGCACGACATATATATATAAAATAAGTGTATGTGTTTAAGATTAGGTTACATTAGAGTAAGGTACATTCTGAGTTGGTTAAGGTTAAATATTCCTTTTTATCAAGTTTACATAAACTACCCTAACTTAATCTAACCTAAACCTAATATTAAAGTAAACTTACCTAATCTAGTCTAACCTAGCTATTCCGTAAATTACAAAAAATAATAGTTTCTTATACGCAGGATTCCTTTTGAAACTGACGAACAATAATGCTTAAGAAAATCAAGGAAGTAAAATAAGTGACACAGGGAAGGAAATATTTTGTGAAAGAAATCTGCGCTATGAAAACATGGATTTAGTTTTTTTTTTTCTTCCGGCTATTATTTACGTCTCCTTCGCCATCTTTTTTTATTCTTCTCTACGTAAATAATGTTTTTCAGTGTTTTCATTAAATCCTTCGACGTATTTCACGTCTCTCCATCCCTTCCCGTTCTCCTTCCCGTTGCCTCCCTGAGAACCCTCGCCACCACTCTCAATCCAAACATCGCCCAGCCTCCTCTGACCGGTCATCTTCGTTGTCTCGTTGGAACACGTAACGAAACGACCGTAAAACTCAGTGTAAAATCCGGCGATGGTGTTAATGGTGACGGCCAGCGTGACGCGAGAGATAGTGACGCTGATGAGCTGCGACAGGTACATACACCGTCGTCGATAAAGGCTGTCACTGCAATCTTACAAGAAGAGAACTTCGGCCTTGTGTGGAGGCTCGGGACACCACTGTTTACGACGACTGATAGTGGGCTTGTGTCGCAGTCTAGGGTTATCGTCCGTAATGAAGAACTGTAGTGTCGTGTCTTCGGCTAGGCTGAGACAATACAGATCGAAGGAGGCGGCGATAAAGCATTTACTGCGTGCAAGAAACCTTGCAAGCAAGCAATAAACATCACAGTGTCTTCGACTCACGTAAGTTAATGAGTACTTTAACATTTCCTGTTTTTATAAGGCGCCGATAAAGCCCCCTCTTCCCCCCAAAAAAAATCACACCCCACAATGAAATTTACACTTACGTGCACATACAAACCCAATAGCGGGCACACACACACACACACACACACACACACACACACACACACACACACACACACACACACACACACACAAACACACACACACACAAGGTATTTTCCTGAAATTCCTGAAGAATATATTGGCAACGTACAGGGTACACCTCTAAAATAATTCGAAAATTCACAGCACACAGAAATGCAAAATAAGTCACAAGCCTATTCATTAAAATAAAGAGGAAGATTAAATAAAACATGAGCATATGGCTGAACAAACAATGTGTATGAGAAAAACTAACGAACACATGATTTACGTAAAGATGTAGAAGAAGAACAGAAAGGTGAGGAATGAATACTTTAACATCAGAAGTGGGAAATACATCACAATATTGAATATATCTTGACAGTTGTATTTCTCTCGATGTACAGTGTATGTACTGACATCAGCAGTGTTAATTCACCCAGTGTGTGTGTGTGTGTGTGTGTACTCACCTAGTTGTACTCACCTAGTTGTACTCACCTAGTTGTGGTTGCAGCGGTCGAATCAAAGCTCCTGGCCCCGCCTCTTCACTGGCCGCTACTGGGTCACTCTCCCTGCGCCATGAGCTTTATCATACCTCTGCTTAAAGCTATGTATAGAGCCTGCCTCCACTACATCGCTTCCTAAACTATTCCACTTCCCGACAACTCTGTGACTGAAGAAATACTTCCTAACATCTCTGTGATTCATCTGAGTCTTCAACTTCCAACTGTGTCCCCTTGTTGTTGTGTCCCATCTCTGGAACATTCTGTCTCTGTCCACTTTGTCAATTCCTCTCAGTATCTTATATGTTGTTATCATGTCCCCCCTATCTCTCCTGTCCTCCAGTGTCGTCAGGTCGATTTCTCTTAACCTCCCCTCGTAGGACATACCCCTTAGCTCCGGGACTAGTCTTGTTGCAAACCTTTGCACTTTCTCGAGCTTTTTCACATGCTTGGTTAGGTGTGGGTTCCAAACTGGTGCTGCATACTCCAGTATGGGCCTAACGTACACAGTGTACAGGGTCCTGAACGATTCTTTATTAATATGTCGGAATGCTGTTCTTAGGTTTGCTAGGCGCCCATATGCTGCAGCAGTTATTTGGTTGATGTGCGCCTCAGGAGATGTTCCTGGTGTTATACTCACCCCAAGATCTTTTTCCTTGATTGAGGTTTGCAGTCTCTGGCCCCCTAGGCTGTACTCCGTCTGCGGTCTTCTTTGCCCTTCCCCAATCTTCATGACTTTGCACTTGGTGGGGTTGAACTCCAGGAGCCAGTTTCTGGACCAGGCTTGCAGCCTGTCCAGATCCCTTTGTAGTTCTGCCTGGTCCTCGTCCGATTGAATTCTTCTCATCAACTTCACATCATCTGCAAACAGGGACACTTCGGAGTCTATTCCTTCCGTCATGTCGTTCAAAAATACCAGAAACAGCACCGGTCCTAGGACTGACCCCTGTGGAACCCCACTCGTCACCGGCGCCCACTCTGACACCTCGCCACGTACCATGACTCGCTGCTGTCTTCCTGATAGGTATTCCCTGAGCCATTGTAGTACCTTCCCTGTTATCCCTGCCTGGTCCTAATGCTTTTTGCACTAATCTCTTGTGTGGAACTGTGTCAAACGCCCTCTTACAGTTCAAGAAAATGCAATCTACCCACCCCTCTCTCTCTTGTCTTGCTGCTGTCACCCTTTCATAGAACTCCAGTAGGTTTGTTACACAGGATTTCCCATTCCAGAAACCGTGCTGGCTGTCTTTGATAAGCTCATTCCTTTCTATGTGCTTCACCACTCTTCTGATAATATTCTCCATGACCTTGCATACTATACATGTCAGTGACACTGGTCTGTAGTTTAATGCTTCATGTCTGTCTCCTTTTTTAAAAATTGGGACTACATTTGCTGTCTTCCATACCTCAGTTAGTTGCCCTTTTTCGATAGATATGTTGAAGATTGTTGTTAGTGGTACACATAGCGCCTCTGCTCCCTTTCTCAGGACCCATGGGAAGATGTTATCCGACCCCATCGCCTTTGAGGTATCTAGCTCGCTTAGCAGCCTCTTCACTTCTTCCTCGGTTGTATGTATTGTGTACCCCGCCTCTCCGTCTTTCTGGAGTCCCTTCTGTCTCCTCTGTGAACACTTCTTTGAATGTCATGTTGAGCTCCTCACATACTTCGTGGTCGTTTCTTGTGATCTCTCCTCCCTTCCTCAGCCTGATCACCTGGTCCTTGACTGTTGTTTTCCTCCTGATGTACAACAGCTTCGGGTCAGATTTGGCTTTCGCTGCTATGTCATTTTTGTATTGTCGTTGGGCCTCCCTTCTTACCTGTGCATATTCATTTCTGGCTCTACGACTGCTCTCCTTATTCTCCTGGGTCCTTTGCGTTCTCCTTCTATACTTTCATTCTCTAGCACACTTGGTTTTGGCCTCCCTACACCTTTGGGTAAACCAAGGGCTCATCCTGGCTTACTCGTTATTTATGTTACCTTTGGGAACAAACGTCTCCTCAGCTTCCTTTCATATTGTCACATATTCCATCATCTCGTTTACTGACTTTCCTGCCAGTTCTCTGTCCCACTGAAGGAAATTCTTCATGTCTGCGTAGTCCCCTTTCTTGTAGTTTGGCTTCATTCGTCTTGCCCTTCCTGCTTCTCTCACCACTTGTAACTCGACTATGTATTCGAAGCTCAGAACCACGTGATCACTGGCCCCGATTAGTGCAGATATTGATGTCCTCAATATCTGCACTAATCAAGGTGAATACTAGGTCCAGTCTCGCTGGTTCATCCTCTCCTCTCTTTCCGGTAGTGTCCCTTACGTGTTGGTATATGAGGTTTTCCAGCACCACCTCCATCATCCACATTTCTGGGCCCCCATGTGGCTCCAGGTTCTGCCAGTGTGTGTGTGTGTGTGTGTGTACTCACCTATTTGTACTCACCTATTTGTGGTTGCAGGGGTCGAGTCATAGCTCCTGGCCCCGCCTCTTCACTGATTGCTACTAGGTCCTCTCTCTCCCTGCTCCATGAGCTTTATCAAACCTAGTCTTAAAACTATGTATGGTTCCTGCCTCCACTATGTCGCTTTCTAAGCTATTCCACTTCCTGACAACTCTATGACTGAAGAAATACTTCCTAACATCCCTTTGACTCATAGGAGTCTTCAACTTCCAATTATGACCCCTTGTTTCTGTGTCCCCTCTCTGGAACATCTTGTCTCTGTCCACCTTATCTATTCCTCGCAGTATTTTATATGTCGTTATCATGTCTCCCCTAACCCTCCTGTCCTCTAGTGTCGTCAGGCCGATTTCCCTTAACCTTTCTTCGTAGGACAATCCCCTTAGCTCTGGGACTAGTCTTGTTGCAAACCTTTGCACTTTCTCTAATTTCTTGACGTGCTTGACCAGGTGTGGGTTCCAAACCGGTGCTGCATACTCCAGTATGGGCCTGACGTATATGGTATACAGAGTCTTGAATGATTCCTTAGTGAGGTATTGGAACGCTATTCTTAGGTTTGCCAGCCGCCCGTATGCTGCAGCAGTTATCTGATTGATGTGTGCCTCAGGAGATGTGCTCGGTATTATACTCACCCCAAGATCTTTTTCTTTGAGTGAGGCTTGCAGTCTTTGGCCACCTAGACTATACTCTGTCTGCGGTCTTCTTTGCCCTTCCCGATATTCATGACTTTACATTTGGCAGGGTTAAATTCAAGGAGCCAGTTACTGGACCAGGCTTGCAGCCTGTCCAGGTCTCTTTGTAGTCCTGCCTGATCCTCGACTGATTTTATTCTTCTCATTAACTTCACATCATCTGCAAACAGGGACACTTCTGAGTCTATCCCTTCCGTTATGTCATTCACATATACCAAAAACAGTACAGGTCCTAGGACTGACCCTTGTGGAACTCCACTCGTCACAGGTGCCCACTCTGACATCTCGTCACGTACCATGACTCGTTGTTGCCTCCCTGTCAGATATTCTCTGATCCATTGCAGTGTTTTTCCTGTTACGTGTGCCTGATCCTTTAGCTTTTGCATTAACCTCTTGTGAGGAACTGTGTCGAACGCCTTCTTGTGACATTGTTTAATTCCTTCCTCTTCCTTACCACTTTAATGTTGATGAGATGTTGTCTGACATTCGTATGGCTCATTTGGTTGTTGTATAGTTTCTAGCTATGTCCTCTTGTTCTTGTTATAGTCCTGGTAAAGAGCCTCAGTGACTTTTACCTATTGCATTTTGTATGTTGTGAGTGTATCCCTTCTTGTTCATCCAGTAAATAAAAAAAACACTTATTATTTCTAATTAATACATTATCCTCAGCTCATCCACGAGTATAGACACTCCTTCGCAATTTCTTCTCATTATTTTTTAATCATCCTCAGAGATATGTACGAGGTCATTCGCGTAACCAGGACATTAGTAAAAAATGCGAACAAAATTAGGTACAAGCATGATCCTTGTGGAACTCCACTAGTACTGTATATTTCGGCCTTATGCCAAGGCCATTTCAATAGAAGAAAAGAAAAATTCTTGACATGAAGCTAACATACGAAGGTACGTCAGATCATATGATCTAAAAAGTCCAGATAGCAGAAAGTTACTTCAAGGCAAAGATAGTGTTAACATCACGTTTAAACTGCTTCTGAAAGCTTCTGAAAGTGGAGATTCTATCATAAAGGACGCGAAGATTTTGTGACTATGCGTGTAAATTGCTCTATATATCAAGGGTTCACCTCTGACGCGGTATATGGGTACCCATAGTCTCGAGGAACAAATTAAAATGACTTCAAGGAAAAAAAATCTGGAGACTTTCCCTACAATCCGACTCAGTACTTCTATTTATTCTATACATATTATAAAAACAATTTCTCATTTAATATTATGGTTATGATGATTACCATGTGTAGCTATAATAGTTCTCTTATCTATTATATGTTCCTACCTGTTAGTCGTATTTATAATTAGTTACAGTCTTGACAAGGAAATTCACAAGTACCAAGTACAACGAGGTTTATTTGCTCTTTAAAACCACTCTAAACTACCTATTTTGCTAGGGTAATAGAGGGAATTGAGGTCGAAATGAGATAATGAATTAACGTTTTAGGCATCAATTTCCAGTGTGTCGCTTACATTTTTTTAATTGGCTCTATAGTAACTTGTATTAGTCCTTACTTAACTCTTTTTTTAAGTCAATCTGGAAAGCCAAAATTGTGTTGTTTTCATTTTATGTGTTATTCCCCTCACAGTCCGAGTGAATGTACAGTCCCTAGACTACAAACTGGTAACTGGAAATAACCGAACAAAAACTGTGTGAATTGTATAAGGTAACGGTAAGTACTGAGGTCAAACGATGGATTCCTGTGATTTTAAATTATGCCCAGGGAAAGTTAAATGTTGTCTTCCCACACGAACTGATATTTAATGCTAGCAAATACATCGTTTAATATTTCCAACCATCCAATGGATCCCTCTGACCAGCATCATCTATGAACAATTTAATAAACTTTGCTATGACAAAGATACAGTCCAGGTGTTGTAACACTTGGGAAGTTGATGTCTGTTAATATTATGGGTTTGAGAAGGACCTGCCTAGTATGGGCCAGTGGGCCTCCAGCAGTGTTCTTCCTTTATGTTCTTAGGCACATTTCACCTGACGAAAATATAAAAAATATTAAAAGTTAAACGTTAATAACTTCTTGATTAGTAATAATGTATAGAACTTAGAAATATGTTACAGAATTTAGGTAAAATGTCAAGAAACTGTAATTTACATGTGAAATAGATCTAAGATAACATTCATTAGCTATTCTATATACACAAATTACCCGCATGGTCCAAGTCGGGCGTTTCGGTCCGACTTGGACCATTAACCAGCCACTCAAAGAAGCACGAAGGAAGGGAGCCAGAATATTGGAGTGGGGGGCGGGGGAAAGGAGTGGTTGAACGGGAGGAGGGAGTAGTATTATTGTAGTAATAGTAGTGGTAGAAATAGTAATGTATTAATAGTTGTGGTAGTGAGAACAGGAATTATTATTATTATCATTATTACTAATAGTAATATTACTGCTTCTATTATTATTACTGTCACTACTACTACTACTATAACTACTACCACTACTACAACTACTACCACCACCACTACTACTACTACTACTACTACTACTACCACCACTACTACTACTATCTTTATGGGGAAGTGGTAAACTCATATAGAGTCGCTGATGAATGGGAGGTAATCAGGTTCGATTCAAGAAAGAGGAGAATAGTTCTAATTCCCTGGAATTAGAACTATTCTCTCCCTGGGATGATTCATATTCAGGAAATCAATTTCACTTCCGTCATCCTGGGCACCTGGAGTTTACCTGGAGTGGTTTCCAGAGGTCACCGCCCCCGCGGCCCGGTCCCAGACCTGGTCTCCTGGTTGCTGGCCTGATCGATCAAGCTGTTAGTGCCCGCCGCCCGCAGTCCAGCGTATGCACCACAATCCAGTTGATCAGCAACTGTTTTGAGGAAGCTGTTGATTTTCCTCTTGAAGGCAGATAGGGGTTTGTTGGTGATCACCCTGATGCATGGAGTGAGGGCGTTGAAGAGTTGCGGTTCCCTAACACTTATTGAGTTCTCTCTCAGTGTATTCATTGTTCTCCTGCTTTTCATTGGAGATATCCTGCATCGTCTGTCAAGCCTCTTGTGTTCATAAGTAGTAATTTCAGTGTGTAGGTTTGGTACCAATACCTCCACTATCTTCCAGGTGTAGCTTATGATGTATTTTTCTCGCCTGTATTCTAAAGAGTACAGTTCAAGGGACTTCAAGCACTCACAGTAATTTAGGTGCTTAGTTGTGTTTATTCAAACTGTGAAAGTTCGCTGAGCATTTTCGTGCTCAGCAATTTCACCTGCCTTGAAGAGGGCCGTTAGAATACAGTAGTACTCCAGCCTAGAGAGTACGAGTGGCCGGTAAAGAGTCATGATTAGCTTGGCATCTCTTATTTTGAAGGTTCTAGTTGTCCAACCTATCATTTTTCTTACGGTTGCGATAATAACATTGTTGTGCTCCTTGAACGGGAAGATGTTCTGACATTATCACTCCCAGGTCTCTCACATTTGACTTATGTTCTGTTGAGTCGCTTGCAATTGTCTTGTACTCTGATCTTGTTTTTCTTATCCCCCGTTCTTCCATGGCATAATTACTGAAATTTAGGATTATATATAATATATATATATATATATATATATATATATATATATATATATATATATATATATATATATATATATATATATATATATATATATATACAGGGACATAAGCCAACAGTATCAATTTGTCCCAGTGGGATCAGAGACCTTGGGAGCGTGGGGAAAAATGCAACACGTTTCCTTAAAGAACTGGGTTCCAGACTCATCGACACCACCAGGGACCCACGGGCAGCCACGTTCATGTTCCAGCGTGGCCATCCAGAGGAAAACGCATGCTGCATACTTGGCTCGCGTCCGGCTTCGGAGGAGCTGGAGGATATTCATAATCTTTGACATATTGTACCATTGTATTCATGTTCATGTTTGTGTTTTCTATCAATGTATTCTGTCTATTAATAAAGCATTTATATGTATGTATGTGTGTATATAGGATGGGGTGGTAGGAGAAGTGGAATATTCAAATGGCTTCAGGAAGAAATCCAAATATTCTTCCTTGTAGCCTTTTTATCCACTTCTCCGAGGCTATGGGTCCCACAATTTGCATCAGAGGTGGACCCCATCCTATATATTTGCATTTAGCATAAAACTTCTTATTTAATATATATATATATATATATATATATATATATATATATATATATATATATATATATATATATATATATTTTTTAAAAAAAAAATAATTTTTTTTTGTCCCTGTCTATATTAGAAATGACAATGAGGAAGAGAAGTGGGGTGGGTACCGTGCCTCGGGAGACAAACTTTTCACTGTAGCAACCCATGATTTTTCTCCATATACTATTACTCTTGAGGTTCTATTGGAAAGGAAGATAAAAGTCCATCTGCCCACCTTCCCAAAAGGAGGAGATAGAGAGTAAGGGATAGGATGAAACAAGCAGATAAAAACGGGTAGAAACTGAACCCACTGAAGGAAAACAATCTCAGCGGTGCTCACATTAAAGGCCAGAGAGTTGAAAGAGCGTGAGCATTTTATAGACTCTGAACAGGAGAGTCGAGACACCTCTTACTATGGCTGGGCTTCAGGTGTGTGAGGAGGGAACAATGGGATCCCTTTCACCACGGTCACTCAAGGCTGGAAGTGTTCCGCGAGGTGCAAAATGGCGCTCCACCGCCAGGCCAAGAATTCACGGGGAAGGAGGAGGTTCTCTGACAACGAAATAAAGACCAGCCGCTAAAATGGGCTATTTCGGTACCTGCAGGCGTCGGGAGCGTCGACCATCGTGCTAGTCGGAGGGTTGAAGCTCCATTGCAGCGAGGAAACGGATCACAACAGGTTTCCGAGTCGCTGGGTGTGACAGCGTTAAGAAAACAAACCTTTCTCATTATATCAACAGGATTTGTATCAACAGGATGCAATTGGATATTAAGAGTAGTAGAGTACTCGGCTTGAAGAAGTGGTTTACTGTGACAGTGGGTCATTAAGATGCCGCCCTCCTTGCTTTAATAGGTGTTCCTTCGCGTCTGGAAACTGTGGTTGAAGGAACGTAAATGAAATGTTTGAAGGAGGACGATGCTCAGGTAAGAGACTGGAGATAAATCGCTGAACATGACAATTTTGTGGCAAAGACCAAGATAATCAGACTTTAAGCACTTTTAAAATAGTCATTTGCGTCTCTCTCTCTCTCTCTCTCTCTCTCTCTCTCTCTCTCTCTCTCTCTCTCTCTCTCTCTCTCTCTCTCTCTCTCTCTCTCTCCCACCTTACTTTCCCCCTCTCCCTCCAACAACCGCAACCCCCTCTTCTTCCGCTCCCTCCCAGGATTTAGGGCTTGTGGAATGACACCTTAAATACCGGCCAACAAAGAACTTGTAAACGCCTTCCAATATCCGACGGTAACCGTGGAGAATTTTCTGTTTAAATATTGACTAGAGAATCTTTTCCAGTCCACCAGGACTGTGAGGGACATGCGGGAGTTGACTGAGAGACACGTGGGTGTTTCAGGGACATTTGGCTGTTGACTAAGGGACTTGTGGATGCTGAAGACACATGGGGAAGGGGGGGTGTTTTCAATCAATGTAATTTTCTTTGGAGGGTGATTGGTGAAAAACAAAGTTGCGGAAGGATAATTTTTTGTGGGGAAGGGTATAGGGGTATGTGTTTATGTGTGTGATTTTGTGTACTCACCTAATTGTGGTTGCAGGGGTCGAGTCATATCTCCTGATCCCAGAACTGTGTTAGTTACCATTTTGTCCTTTTGTCCTAGGCACATGTCAATTAGACACTAGGCCTGTTGTATATATGTGTGTGTATGTGTATGTAAGGAAACACTTCGAAATGTTTCTGCCCCACCGGGAATTGAACCCGGCCCCTCTGTGCGTGAAGCAAGAGCTTTACCCACTAGGTCACTGTGTGTGTGTGTGCGTGTGTGTTATTGTGTTTGTACCTACCTACTTACCTGGAGGGTATTCCGGGGATCAACGTCCCGCGACCCGGTCCATGACCAGGTCTCCTGGTGGATCAGGGCCAGATCAACGAGACTGTTACTGCTGGCCGCACGTAGTCCAACGTACGAACCACAGCCTGGTTGATCCGGCACCGACTTCAGGTATATGTCCAGCTCCCTCTTGAAGACAACCAGGGGTCTATTGGTAATTCCCCATATGGCTGGTGGGAGGCTGTTGAACAGTCTTGGGCCCCGGACACTTATTGTGTTTTCTCTTAGTGTGCCAGTGGCGCCCCTACTTTTCACTGGGGGTACGTTGCACCGTCTGCCAAGTGTTTTGCTTTCTTAGGGAGTGATTTCTGTGTGCAGATTAGGGACCAGTCCCTCCACAAACTTCCATGTGTAGATTATGATATATCTCTCTCGCCTGCGCTTCAATGAGTACAAGTCAAGTGCTTCCAAGCGTACCCACCTATGTGAGTGTGTGTGTGTGTGTGTGTGTGTGTGTGTGTGTGTGTGTGTGTGTGTACTTACGTATATGTGATTTCAAGGGTCGGTTCACAGCTCCTGGCCCCATGTGTGTGTATGTGTGTGTGTATCTGAGCGATGCTGACTAATTTTACGCACGTTTGTGTTTCAGTCAAGTTTATCTTTCAATCAAACACACAATACATATCACCATTTCCACCTTCCTTACAAGTCTCAAAATAGAATTAAAAAAGTTCTCAAAAAAAAAAGACGTTCTCGAAATAGACACAACATTCTATATGATTTTAAAGAAACGTAACATTTATAATTTATTTATTATTACCTGCTATTATATGTATAAATTATATTTTATCTGCGTTTTTTTGCTTTGATGTATTTAGGTAAAAGACATCGTGTTTACTAGTGATCAGCGTATGTAATCACGAGCTATGTATTATACACGGTATAATACATACAAGAGATGTATTATACACGGTATAATACATACAAGAGATGTATTATACACGGTATAATACATAAAAAAAGATGTATTATACACGGTATAATACATACAAAAGATGTATTATACACGGTATAATACATAAAAAAAATATATTATATACAGTATTATTCCAAAAAAGATGTATTATACACCGTATAATACATTATAATATACACCTGTTAAATCCTAGAGGGACTGGTACCAAATCTGCACACAGAAATCACTCCTTCTGAAATCAAAAGACACGATAGATGGTGCAACATTCCGCCCCCCATCCCAATGAAAAGCCGTGAGTGCGCTCAGAGAAAACACGGTAAGGGCCCCAAGGCTGTTCAACAGCCTCTCAGCATACATAAAGGGGATTACCAATAGATCCCTGGCTATCTTCAAGAGGGAATTGGACAGGTATAGAAAGTCAGTGCGTGACCAGCCGAGCTGTGGTTCGTAAGTTGGATTACGTGTGGCCAGCAGAAACAGCCTGGTTGATCAGGCCCTGATCCACTGCGAGGCCTGGTCATGGACCGGGTCGAGGGGGCGTTGACCCCCGGAACACCCTTCAAGTAGATTCCAGGTAGGTAGATCCACGTGGTAGATTTCAAATATCATATCCAGATAATTATATATATATATATGTCGTGCCGATTAGGTAAAACTTGCGATTTTGGCTTAAATAGCAACGCTCACCTTGCCATATAAGACAAGTGAAAATTTGTGTATGCAATAATTTCGCCAAAATCATTCTGAATATAACGAAAAAAATATTTTTCATTGTGTTTGTTTATTATTAAATTAATGTTAACGTATCTAAAATATATTTAGTTGGGTTAGGCTAAATTAAATTGCGCTTGTTGTATTAAGGTTAGGTAGGTTTTCAAAGTTTCTCTTGGTACAAAATTAAAAATTCTTACATTAACATAAATGAAAAAAATATATCTTTAAACGTATAAGATAAAATTTTAGAAAAGACTTAATTTTTGATGAGTTCTTGCTAATTGACCAGTTTTACCTAATCGCACGACATATATATATATATATATATATATATATATATATATATATATATATATATATATATATATATATATATATATATATATAAAGAGAGAGAGAGAGAGAGAAAGGAAGAGAGAGACGGTAACAGGGGTTGATGGCCACCTCCCCTGATTAACGCCTGTAAACAAGGCTCATTATGGCTGGCCTTAGGCCGGGTAATTATGATAATTATGGGCAGAAAAGGCCCCTAGACCGCACCTTTCCAACCTCATCTGTCACTAGGCACCTGTAATAGCACCTATCCAGCGCCAGGTGATTAAGGCAGTCACAGCCTGTGAAGGCGCCCGCCTATCACCAAAGGAATTTTCGCGTTAACGAATCTTTAAGGGAAGAATGGAGGGGGAATTACGTTGATTTTGGCTTTCGACTTGAGGACTTGTACATACCCTTCACTTCCTCGGATCAAACCTGATTACCCTTTCACCTAGGGCTAATCATTATAACAGGTGATTAAGGGGATCTTCCCCAAGGAATATACATTCTCCGACATGCTAATATGTTCTAATGGTCTGTAATTGCTAACGAGGAGGAAGAAAGTAGCTTTCTAACCAACACCAGCAGTTGCCTCTCTCCTGAGAGGCTTGGCCAGAGCACAAGAATCATTATTTCACCACTGTGAGTAAACAGGTGTTTAAACCGCGTAAGCCTCTTCCAGGAACCCCAAATTCTAAATTTTTCCCTCGGGACCCTTTAGTGTTTTCAGTCACCTAAACCAATAAACTTGAACGATGAGATGTGGCGACTCTCATGGCCATATAATCCTGGTAGTGTTAATGGGTGGTTCCCTGGGTTAAGGTGCTCAGTGGACCTGCATTAAATCAGAGGTGAGAGGCTAGTCAGAGGAGCGCTAATCGAGGTCATTCACTACTTTTATTACGTCGCTGATGAGGTACTGCCTTAACCTGGTAACGACACTCATTTCCCTTATGTTGGATGAACATCAATCTAGCCACCTCATCCACAAACGGTGCTGGCTGACCAACAGCACAGGAACCTCATCCACACACTGTGCTGGCTGACCAACAGCACAGGAACCTCATCCACGCACGGTGCTGGCTGACCAACAGCACAGGAACCTCATCCACACACGGTGCTGGCTGACCAACAGCACAGGAACCTCATCCACACACGGTGCTGGCTGACCAACAGCACAGGAACCTCATCCACACACGGTGCTGGCTGACCAACAGCACAGGAACCTCATCCACACACGGTGCTGGCTGACCAACAGCACAGGAACCTCATCCACACACGGTGCTGGCTGACCAACAGCACAGGAACCTCATCCACACACGGTGCTGGCTGACCAACAGCACAGGAACCTCATCCACACACGGTGCTGGCTGACCAACAGCACAGGAACCTCATCCACACACGGTGCTGGCTGACCAACAGCACAGGAACCTCATCCACACACGGTGCTGGCTGACCAACAGCACAGGAACCTCATCCACACACGGTGCTGGCTGACCAACAGCACAGGAACCTCATCCACACACAGTGTTGAGAGACGTTTTTACAGACTAATGAATCATCAGGTCATAAAGGTGATTTACATCGATGGCTACGAGGCGCTTACTTCATGAAGCATTTCATCCTCCTTGTAACACATGAATGGTATATAATATCGACTGGATGAAGAATTGGACACATGTGCAACATCTGGGTATCTTTATTGTAGACGTTTCGCCCTCCAGTGGCTTTATCAATACAAGGACGTAATGTGAAGACAGTAGAACTATATACAAAAGATGAAGTAATCAGTCCCTGAGTCTTGGAGCTGGTGAAGAGCACCGTGGTCTTGAAGACTCTGAAGCACAGGCAGGAACATTGGCGTTTATATACTGACGTCAGATGAGGGACGTGCAGTAGACGAAGTTATTGTTAGAGACGGTTTGAACCTGCAAAGACAGTATTCAGATATGTATATATTTATATTGTCACAACGAGGGATTCCAAAGGTCAAGGCGCCTTTATAGAAGACATACTCTCGTACGATCCTTAGTGCGAGGACAAGATGATCAATACCTGACTGCTGAGAGCGTCGACAAGATCATCAACACCTGACTGCTGAGAGAAGCCCTCACAGTTGTACATTGCAATCCTTGATGAAAGATTAGACACATATGCAACATCTGGGTATCTTTATTTATAGACATCTCTCCATCCAGTGGCTTTATCAATACAAATTCGAGGACATAATGTGAAGACTGTAGAACAATATATAAAAGACGAGGGACTGATTACCTAATCTTTTGTATATAGTTCTACTGTCTTCACATTATGTCCTCGAATTTGTATTGATTTGTGTTCTGCCAAAGTCATGTAACGGAGAAGAAAGTTACAGAAGCTAAATTCTACTCTACGAACCTTTCCTGAAACATCTAATACATTATAGTCCTTTATTTAGAAAAAAGATCGTACCTCTCAGCATATATATATATATA
>WNWK01001317.1:220000-260000 GCA_009830355.1 Cherax destructor
GAGTATACTACAAACACTAATCACACAATAGAGCGGAAAAGTAATGTGAAGGACCTGGGAGTGGTAATGTCTGAGGATCTCACCTTCAAGGATCACAAAAGTGCCACTGCCATATCTGCGAGGAAACTGATAGGATGGATAATGAGAACATTCAAGACAAGAGATGCCAAGCCAATTATGATCCTTTTTAAATCACTTGTTCTCTGTGGTTCGTACGTTGGACTGCGTGCGGCCAGCAGTAACAGCCTGGTTGATCAGGCCCTGGTCCACCATGAGGCGTGGTCACAGACCGGGCTGCGGGGGCGTTGACCCCCGGAACTCTCTCCAGGTAAACTCCAGGTAAACTCTCTAGGCTGGAATACTGCTGTACATTAACATCTCCATTCAAAGCAAGTGAAATTTCAGATCTAGAGAATGTACAGAGAACTTTTACTGCACATATAAGTTCCATCAAACACCTTAACTACTGGGAACGCTTGGAAGCACTAGACTTGTACTCACTGGAGTGCAGGAAAGAGAGATACATCAATCTACACTTGGAAGATCCTGGATGGACTGATCCCTAATCTGCACACAGAAATCACTCCCTACGAAAGCAAAAGATTTGGCAGGCGATGCAACATACCCCCAGTGAAAAGTAGGAGCGCCATTGGTACTCTAAGAGAAAACACAATAAGTGTCCGGGGCCCAAGACTGTTCAACAGCCTCCCACCAGCAAAAGGGGCATTACTAATAGACCCCTGGTTGTCTTCAAGAGGGAACTGGACAGATACCTAAAGTCAGTGCCAGATCAGCCAGGCTGTGGTTCGTACGTCAGTTTGCGTGCGGCCAACAGTAACAGCCTGGCCTATAATTTATTGTTATATGTTTCGTTGTTTTTAGGAGTTATTTCCCTAATATGACTCTTTTACTCTATTACGCATAATAGAGCTTTTAATTAAAGGCCTCCAATTAAAACTAATTAAGGGACGGGGAGAAGTTGTACATAATACCGACACGATGCAAAAAGATAAATGCAGTTTGATATAATTGTCTGACGACGTTTCGCCCACACAGTGGGCTATATCAAGTCACAAACAAGTCTGTTTGTGACTTGATAAAACCCAGTGTGTGTGTGTGTGTTCTCACCTATTTGTACTCGTCTATTTGTGGTTGCAGGGGTCGATTCATAGCTCCTGGCCCCGCCTCTTCACTGATCGCTACTAGGTCCTCTCTCCCCCTTCTCCATGAGCTTTATCAAACCTCGTCTTAAAACTATGTATGGTTCCTGCCTCCACGACGTCACTTGCCAGACCCACACAGGTTTAATGTTTCAACGTTTCGCTCATGGATAACCTTATTAGGGTATTAAGAAAATTTGTCTCATAATTTATATAGGAGGTCCGGTTAGGCGAAGATTGGAGGTGAGATCCTGGGGTCTCGTGGCTTGGACTACACAGCGTAGGTGAGGGTTGGTCAATGGTTCAGCGAGAAAAAAAAAAAAAAAATAGGTGAGGGTTGGTCAATGGTTCAGCGAGAAAAAAAAAAGAAAAAAAAAGCGCCCTGATTTGGTTCTATAGGTGTCGAATGCCGGTGGCTTCCATGCAGTACATGACATCATTTGCTGAGAAAGACACATCTGCAACAGTTGGATATCTTTATTGGCGAAGGGTTTCGCCTGCTCAGCAGACTTCTTCAGCAGCCTGCAGAGGCGACACAAATATCAGAGGCAACAAAAACAATGGAGAGTTGCATATGAAGTGATCAGTACTGTATAATGATGCCCCAGTTGCGCTGTGTCTCATGCTATGAGGTGCAATGCAAGATTCTCGCCTTAGCCTGGCTGTCTGCAAGACTAACACGTCCGCCTCCTAACCAAACCATGGAACGGGTGGGGCTTGAACCCATGGCGAGTAAGTCCTAAAACTCCAGGCCAGTGTATAAGCCACTGGGCCACCTGGCTACAATAAGATTCATCCAACTAGGAATATATATATATATATATATATATATATATATATATATATATATATATATATATATATATATATATATATATATATATATATATATATATATATATATATATATATACCACGGGGAGGTTAGCATGGGCCACCACTGTGACCACCGTGCGAGTCCTGGGTGTTTTGGATGACTATGTAATTACTCGTGCAAAATACCTAGGAGCTCGTCATACAAGTCGTGCAGTGTTGCCTCTGTGTATCTGCGCATGTGTTGTTAGTGTACTGAAGTGCCAGGAGTCGTGTGTATCCCATCAATCTTAATTTTTAATGGGGTTGAACGGTAAGCCAGCAGAAGGCCTCGGTTATATGACCTAAAGCTCCAGTGGAGGGTCATCATACGTGCGTCAGGAAACACTTGTCCTGTTTCCTGACCAATCTTACCTAACCTAACCTCGTGTGCTAAATTCACGGGCCGTCTCCCAGTCAAGAATTTATTGCACACGTCACAAGGAATGGTGCAGACTGAGGCCGTCTCAGATGTATTGAGACTACATCACTGGATCATGGTGAGTTATTGCTCATAAAGGTCGTACTCTGCCTACTGTCTTCTCTGATCTGCAGGTATTGTCATTTCTTTTCGTTTGCTGAAGGGCGGTGGAGAGTGCGAGTATCCACGTGTGTGTATATGTGTAAAATGCACAGCACCACCATTGCAGCCTGTAGTAGCCTGTACGTCTTCCCTCCCTCTCTCTCTCTCTCTCTCTCTCTCTCTCTCTCTCTCTCTCTCTCTCTCTCTCTCTCTCTCTCTCTATTTTATCACACCAACATCTGCATTCACACTCAAAACCAATTTCCCAGAACCAATCATTGTGGATCAGCGAAAAATTTGGCTATTAATGACAATGGAGAAAGTGAATGGTCAGGGCGCAGGAGACAGGTATCTTCCGTGTGTTGGATCTTCCATCTTCAGAGACGAGCAGTGATGCAAGTTAGTGAGGGGGAGGATGGGGGGAGAGGGATGGATGGAGGGAGGGAGGCTGCTACACTAGAGATGCTTGATCATGGGGATATGGTTCACGCTGCCACCAACGTACTATTAGCCCTCATAAAATGTGGACTAAATCTCATCCTTGTTGTCGTGTGTGTGTGAGAGAGTGTGTATGTGTGTACTCACCTAGTTGTACTCACCTAGTTGTGGTTGCAGGGGTCGAGTCAAAGCTCCTGGCCCCGCCTCTTCACTGGCCGCTACTGGGTCACTCTCCCTGCGCCATGAGCTTTATCATACCTCTGCTTAAAGCTATGTATAGAGCCTGCCTCCACTACATCGCTTCCTAAACTATTCCACTTCCCGACAACTCTGTGACTGAAGAAATACTTCCTAACATCTCTGTGATTCATCTGAGTCTTCAACTTCCATCTGTGTCCCCTTGTTGTTGTGTCCCATCTCTGGAACATTCTGTCTCTGTCCACTTTGTCAATTCCTCTCAGTATCTTATATGTTGTTATCATGTCTCCCCTATCTCTCCTGTCCTCCAGTGTCGTCAGGTCGATTTCCCTTAACCTCCCTCGTAGGACATACCCCTTAGCTCCGGGACTAGTCTTGTTGCAAACCTTGCACTTTCTCGAGCTTCTTCACATGCTTGGCTAGGTGTGGGTTCCAAACTGGTGCTGCATACTCCAATATGGGCCTAACGTACACAGTGTACAGGGTCCTGAACGATTCTTTATTAAGATGTCGGAATGCTGTTCTTAGGTTTGCTAGGCGCCCATATGCTGCAGCAGTTATTTGGTTGATGTGCGCCTCAGGAGATGTGTCTGGTGTTATACTCACCCCAAGATCTTTTTCCTTGATTGAGGTTTGCAGTCTCTGGCCCCCTAGGCTGTACTCCGTCTGCGGTCTTCTTTGCCCTTCCCCAATCTTCTGACTTTGCACTTGGTGGGGTTGAACTCCAGGAGCCAGTTGCTGGACCAGGCTTGCAGGCTGTCCAGATCCCTTTGTAGTTCTGCCTGGTCCTCGTCCGATTGAATTCTTCTCATCAACTTCACATCATCTGCAAACAGGGACACTTCGGAGTCTATTCCTTCCGTCATGTCGTTCACAAATACCAGAAACAGCACTGGTCCCAGGACTGACCCCTGTGGAACCCCGCTCGTCACCGGCGCCCACTCTGACACCTCGCCACGTACCATGACTCGCTGCTGTCTCCCTGACAGGTATTCCCTGATCCAATGTAGTGCCTTCCTGTTACCCCTGCCTGGTCCTCCAGCTTCTGCACTAATCTCTTGTGTGGAACTGTGTCAAACGCCTTCTTACAATCCAAGAATATGCAATCTACCCACCCCTCTCTCTCTTGCCTTATCGCTGTCACCCTGTCGTAGAACTCCAGTAGGTTTGTGACACAGGATTTCCCGTCCCTGAAACCGTGTTGGCCGTCGTTGATAAGCTCATTCCTTTCTAGGTGTTCAACCACTCTTCTCCTGTGTGTGTGTGTGTGTGTGTGTGTGAGTGTGTGTGTGTGTGTGTGAGTTATGCTTTCCCCTCTTTATCTCTCTCTCTCTCTCTCTCTCTCTCTCTCTCTCTCTCTCTCTCTCTCTCTCTCTCTCTCTCTCTCTCTCTCTCTCTCTCTCTCTCCTTCCTGGATCTATTGGAAACTTACAGGTAAGAACGTATGTGAAGAGTTATCAGCTGTTATTTAGTGATCGTATCCTAGCACTTGAGAGAGGGCAGAGTCAATAATAGTTATATACGGGTCTTGTGTATCACGGGGTGGGCAGTGGGCCCACCACCTGCACCCACCTGTCTTATAAACCTACATACCTACCCACCCACCCACTCAACCATGCACCTACCAAACCAAACACTCAAACACCCGCCTACCCCTTCACATACATACCCGCACCTTGGTTTACACTCATATAAAGCTATGTGGAGCTGTTGTACAGACTTGGATAGTGTGAAATGGCTAGGTGCTACGAGAGAGGCTTCTCTGTGGCACACTAGGGCATTGGGCAGGTGTGTCGGTTAGTCTACCTGCCCCCACACACACTGCCAGCTAGCAAGCAGGCACTGCTTGCCCCCACACACTGACAGCCAGCGTGTCTGCCTGCCTCCACACACTGCCAGCCAGCGTGCCTGCCACCACACACTGCCAGCCATCGTGCCTGCCCCCACACACTGCCAGCCAGCGTGCCTGCTCCCACACACTGACAGCCAGCGTGCCTGCCCCCACACACTGCCAGCCAGCGTGCCTGCCCCCACACACTGCCAGCCATCGTGGCTGTCACCACACACTGCCAGCCATCGTGCCTGCCACCACACAATGACAGCCAGCGGCGTGCCTGCCACCACACACTGCCAGCCAGCGTGTCTGCCTGCCTCCACACACTGCCAGCCATCGTGCCTGCCCCCACACACTAACAGCCAGCGTGCCTGCCACCACACTCTGCCAGCCATCGTGCCTGCCCCCACACACTGACAGCTAGCGTGCCTGCCACCACACACACTGCCAGCCATCGTGCCTGCTCACCGAGAAGGAAGCGGCATACAGACCCTTCCTTCAGTCGATCAAGTAACTTCTATAAATATGCTGAGAGAATAACGAATAATGAGTCCTAACCATAATATTTATAAGGTTGGACCGGTAACCCAGCGGAAGGCCTCGGTAAGGTGACCAAAAGCTCCAGCTGTGGGCCATCACATGAGTAAGACCCGCGTCAGGAAACACTTGACCTAACCTAACCACAGAGACTGAATTTACGTTCCCTTCTGTATTTTTTTCCTCATATTTCGTTTTCCTATTTGCACTGACATCGAATGGCGTTTGTAGTTAGTATTAGGTAGTCCATTAGTTAGTCTTGTTACTTTGTTTTACGTAGTGTATAGACTAAATAGGTAAAATCTTGCGTATAAAGGATTAGTAAAGTCCATAGACCACAAGCAACTGCTATTATTGCCTTTCCCAAATTGTAAAAAAAAAAATCTCATATGTTGAGTAAAAGGGAGGTATCAGTGCAGTGATATACTGAAGATGTATGTATACTTTATGTTATACTGACCAGCCGGGCTGTGGTTCGTACGTCGGACTGCGTGCGGCCAGCAGTAACAGCCTGGTTGATCAGGCTCTGATCCACCATGAGGCCTGGTCACAGACCGGGCCGCGGGGGCGTTGACCCCCGGAACTCTCTCCAGGTAAAGTCCAGGTATACAATAATAATAATAATATTAATAATAATAATAATAATAATAATAATAATAATAAGAAGAAGAAGAAGAAGAAGAAGAAGAAGAAGAAGAAGAAGAAGAAGAAGAAGAAGAAGAAGAAGAAGAAGAAGAAAAGAAGACGAAGAAAAGAAAAAAGAAGAAAATAAAGAGGTACCCGTACGGACTCAGCTGAGAGTCCACGTCATTGGTCAGTGTTAAACCAGCATTGTTAACTGATCATTAAGGTTGTTTGTGTTAAAACAAAGGCTAATTACACGCTGGCTAAACACCTGCCTCGCCGACCATTGTTTCTCTCACTTCGAAATTCGTTACATTTCGCAAATATTCCGGAACGTCTCCGCTTACAGCGCCAGGCAGCCTGACCAGTCAGGCTCCAACACTTCTGTTTATGTTGTGAGTGAGAGGGAGAGAGAGAGAGAGAGAGAGAGAGAGAGAGAGAGAGAGAGAGAGAGAGAGAGAGAGAGAGAGAGATTTCTAGCTGCGACTCATTGGAATCTCTTTGCCTTGTTCCTCACTTATTATTATTATTATTATTATTATTATTATTATTATTATTATTATTATTATTATTATTTTATTATTATTATTATTATTATTATTATTATTATTATTATTATTATTATTATTGTTATTATTATTATTATCATTATTATTAGTAGTAGTAGTATTAGAGAATTAAGTGTTCCCCACCAACATAATAATATTCAACAATAGCAACATCTTAAGATTCATGCCTAAAAAAACAATGAAATATTACGGACCAAATGTATGCTTAATTATGTCTTGTACACTAAAACTAATACAACAACCCAGCTAAGACTTGTTATTTTACTTAGTGTCAAATAATGTCGTTTATCAAACTTGCTTTAAAATAATTATATAACTGTACAATTATACTTTATTTTCCTTTGGTGGGGGTGAAAGGAATTTTCAGGTGACCTGGAAAGGCTGATTTATGCTTTATGTCTCTCAAATCTCCGACATGTAGGCCTATCCTTTTGCTAATCGAAAAGCTAGGCTTGCTATTTTTTTTTTTTGTGAGGTCTAAAATTCAAGCGACTGACTCCATCTTCTGTTTTTACAAGTCTTTGGGTTTGAGATTCTCCCCACGTTTAGTAAACCTCTTTCTCACTCTCATTTTGTCCTTGGTTAGATTAAAACGCACAGCCGTCCCATCTCTCGGCCCTCAACAAGTATTTCCAGAGATTCAGCTGCAACCCACGGTCGTCACACCCACAGTATACACCCATACCAGCCCATTCTTCCCTGAGGAACCTACAAATCACGCCCACTCCTCTAACACCACCAGAATTCAAGCTTGGCCCGCCCACAAACGGCGTCTGATTTACGCTCACTGCTACACTGTGGCCACAATAAACTCCCATATCCCGGGTCCTGCCACGTCTTCAATCCAGCAGTTTTGGAAACCTAGTTCCTAGGCATTCCGGGCATCCATACGCTCTTGTGCTACCGTCCACAGGACGGGTACGGGAGTGCTACCGTCCACAGGACGGGTACGGGAGTGCTATCGTCCACAGGACGGGTACGGGAGTGCTACCGTCCACAGGACGGGTACGAGAGTGCTACCGTCCACAGGACGGGTACGGGAGTGCTACCGTCCACAGGACGGGTACGGGAGTGCTACCGTCCACAGGACGGGTACGGGAGTGCTACCGTCCACAGGACGGGTACGGGAGTGCTACCGTCCACAGGACGGGTACGGAGTGCTACGTCCACAGGACGTACGGAGTGCACGTCCACAGGACAGGTAGGATTACTTCCATCGGACGGTTCTTGAGTCTACATATCCAAGGAAGGAGATGTTCACAGGACGATACGAGTCTACCGTCCACAGGACAATTAAGAGTGCATGATCAAGTGCACTTTAGCAGCAATGCCACTTATAATAATTCATTCTGGCCTCAGATTCTTAGTTTCTATTTCATTATAAATAGGAATTTCAACATACATATACGAAGTGATCAATTAAAGGGCATAATCTACGGGCTTTTCACCACAAGTGCCATTTTCAGTATACTGTCTGCCGGTACAGTGGAAGTATTTATTCATCGTAACTGTAATAGTGAAATAATGATAGACTGACCAACTAAACTTAAGTAAGTTTGAGGCATGTGTTATGTAACCCATTTATGCTATTATTGGTTATGTATTAGTAGGTTTATGTCAAAAACAGCTCGTGATGCTGGAGAAGCACTCTTGTTCCGAGGAACCCGAGCTACCCCTCATCTTCCTCGGATCAAAACCTGATGGCTTCCCAGTCCCCAGGTTCCGTATGACCCCTACGGTTTTAGCGCTTCCTCAGTGAATATTATAATTATTCACGACGCTGAATGCATGGACCCCAGTTCGAGTCTTTGTCCATTCCTCTGTTTACTCCCTGGTCATCTTCGGTTTCTTATGAGGACTTATAGTGAGTCTTATTCTCTTAAGCAATATGTAACACATCTTCCTATACAAAGGTCGACGTTTTACCTTGGGCAAAGAACGTTGGAAAAGCGACTGTGCCACTAAGCCGTGAGCGTGAAGCTCTTTCGTAATGCTCGTTGCAACAGTGCATCCCTCACTGTTGCATCTCCGCTGGTAAGGCCTCGCAGACAACACAAGGGAACAAATGACTACCTCGCCCAGAGCGACGCCCAGAATCACGCTTCAAAGGTGCTCATACTGTGCTCAAATTAATGGTCTTGTTCTCTATACATTGCTATCAGGCTCACGAGCACCGTCCGCCTGTCATGAGCCGGCAGAGATTGTAGCCAGCCAAGGCGATCACTGAAGGTGAGATTGTAGCAAGCCAAGGCGATCACTGAAGGTGAGATTGTAGCAAGCCAAGGCGATCACTGAAGGTGAGATTGTAGCCAGCCAAGGCGATCACTGAAGGTGAGATTGCAGCCAGTCAAGGCGATGTCTCAGTTTACCTGCGTCAATTTCTAAACGATCTAAGTCTCCTGCAGCATTATATATTAGTTATTTTAGATTAGGTAAGATTTCCTTATCGTAAATTTTGTTGAATAAGCCACGAAAAACACAGCTGTGTTGTGTAATTATTGTGTTGTGTAATTATTGTTATATTATGATGAATATAGAGTCGAAGGAAAGTCCTATACAGATATTACATGACTGTGACACCCTGAAGAAGATATATGAAATGGTTATAATTGTAACGCTGATTTTTAAAGGGGTGGACCGGTAAGCCAGCGGAAGGCCTCGGTCAGATGACCAAAAGCTCCAGCTGCTGGTCATTATATGACTACGACCCGCGTCAGTAAACAGTTTCCTGACCCGTAAGCCAGCGGAAGGCCTCGGTCAGATGACCAAAAGCTCCAACGGCGGGTCATCATCTGACTAAGACCCGCGTCAGGAAACACTTGTCCCGTTTCCTGACGAACCTTACCTAACCTAAGAAGAAGAAGAAGGAGGAGGGATACAATAAAATAAATGTTTAACAGTTGGAATATCTCTTTTTGTCCATTAATTTTAGTGTAGTTGAATAAGCTAAACACTCAAATTCCCTATCAATAAACCAACCAAAAATTCCCAATTTGGCTCATACCTTTAAAAAAAAAAGTGGAGGTATCGGTCGACGTTTTGAGAGGCCGAATAAATAGCCCTTGAGGCTCCTCACCAGTGTGTAGCCCCGCCCAGCCGTGTTCACCATTGTTCCGGCGATACTCTGGCCGAATATCGGATCCTGAGCCCATTGTGAGCACGCGGGTTCTATCGAGTTCTTGCGCCACGCTGCTAATTATCCTGGGGAGGTATTCAGGCCAGGCCGGTACTTACCTTGATGGCAGGGATATGATGCAGGAATGTCTTATCAGTGGCTCTGGTAATTCTTCTTGTGTCACAACACTTCACTTGTTGGGGGGCGACGGGAAGGCAGCCATAAACCAGTGTGTCCTGGGGACTTCTGACACTCGTGCTGTTGACTCTGAGGAGAGTGTTGGGGACTTGTGACACTCACGTTGGGGACTTCTGACACTCGCGCTGATGACTATGATGAGACTGTTTGAGACTTCTGACACTCGCGTTGATGACCTTGATGGAACTGTTGGGGAATTCTGACGCAAGTGTTGGAGATTTCAAGCGGTGACTAAACTGGAACAGTATATTGGAATAGAAGCAAAAAATATTACTGTAAGATTCAAGACTTCAGAATTTGGAGGCCGGTTTTCCAACTCTCTCTCTCTCTCTCTCTCTCTCTCTCTCTCTCTCTCTATCTATCTATCTATCTCTCTCTCTCTCTCTCTCTCTCTCTCTCTCTCTCTCTCTCTCTCTCTCTCTCTCTCTCTCTCTCTCTCTCTCTCTCTCTCTCTCTCTCTCTCTCTCTCTCTCTCTCTCTCTCTCTGACTCAGAAATACACCAGCAATTTAAATTGTCATTTATGGTCGACTTGGGCGTCACGGAGAGAGGACATGGATCACTACGGAAGTCATATGAGCGAGGGGAAACCTGGAGAGAGAGAGAGAGAGAGAGAGATAAAGAGAGAGAGAAAGGGAGCCAGGGGGAGAGAGATGAGAGAGAGAGAGTGTGTCCCACACACCAAACACATTAAGCTGGTCACGGTCAGGTTACATTTCACTTCCTAACAGATACGACCACCAGTGGGCGCGGCGCGGCTCCATATACGAGGGTAATTGCCACTTTATAGGCGGATATAAAAATTGAAATATATGATCATAATGGGTATTAAATTGTTTTGTAAAGTCAATGATTCTTTCGACAACTTTTTTTTGTCCAATAATAATAATAATAATAATAATAATAATAATAATAATAATAATAATAATAATAATAATAATAATAATAATAATAATAATAATAATAATACACACATGCGAGTTGAAATACTTTTTTTTATTTTTTCCCCTTCTCGCACGTCTAGGTTGACGTAACATATATTTGAGACGCTCTAAAGGGAAACAAATGACGATCACATCTCGTAATACGTTTAGGATTTTTAGCGTGAAAAAAAAATCTTTTAAACATATACGTCTCATCAGCATAAATACTGTTTCCGTACCCAGCATTATCATTGCACTGCATCATAGCATTTATACACCGTCTATACCAGGGGTTCATAACCTGGGGTGCATGCACCCCCAGGCGGTGCGAGAGGGCATTTCAGGGGGTACGACAAAGAGTCCTAATGAAAAGCACAATTCCGATTATTTTCCCAAACACTTTTCTAAATGCTCAGTTTGACTTCTTCAAATGTGATATTACTCTCGCAAGGAGTTTAACGCTAATGAAACATTTCCTAGGGGTCCGGGACATGGAAACGTTTGGCAACCCCTGGTCTATACTGTTTCTATACCATCTACACATACTCTATACACACATTTAGGAAGGATATCTTGATTGTATTGTGTGTATTAGCTTGAATACATAATCTAGGACATTATTATTTTACAAGAGTAAAAATTAATACGGTTAGAAGACGGGGTCTTCTTCGTAAGGAACTAGCATGAAACCCCTCATCAAACCAGCACTGTTGCTGTCACAGTGATGTTAGACAAGCACTGCAGTTGTCAAACTGGTATTAAACAAGCACTATAGTTGTCAAACTGGTATTAAACAAGCACTGCAGTTGTCAAACTGGTATTTAACAAGCACTATAGTTGTCAAACTGGTATTAAACAAGCACTGCAGTTGTCAAACTGGTATTAAACAAGCACTATAGTTGTCAAACTGGTATTAAACAAGCACTATAGTTGTCAAACTGGTATTAAACAAGCACTGCAGTTGTCAAACTGGTATTTAACAAGCACTATAGTTGTCAAACTGGTATTTAACAAGCACTATAGTTGTCAAACTGGTATTAAACAAGCACTGCAGTTGTCAAACTGGTATTAAACAAGCACTGCAGTTGTCAAACTGGTATTTAACAAGCACTATAGTTGTCAAACTGGTATTAAACAAGCACTGCAGTTGTCAAACTGGTATTTAACAAGCACTATAGTTGTCAAACTGGTATTAAACAAGCACTGCAGTTGTCAAACTGGTATTAAACAAGCACTGCAGTTGTCAAACTGGTATTTAACAAGCACTATAGTTGTCAAACTGGTATTAAACAAGCACTATAGTTGTCAAACTGGTATTAAACAAGCACTGCAGTTGTCAAACTGGTATTAAACAAGCACTGCTGTTGTCAAACTGGTATTAAACAAGCACTATAGTTATCTAACTGGTATTAAACGAACACTACAACTGGCAAACTGATATTAAACAAGAACTGCAGTTGCCAAACTGGTATTAAACGAACCCTACAGCTGTCAAGTGGCATTAAACAAGCACTGCAGCCGTCAAATTGGTATTAAAATCGGCTCTATTTACACGGGCGTTACATTTGCCAAACTGGTTTCAGATTGACTGTCACTAAACGATCGTTGCAGCTGTTAAACTCGTATCACATTGCCTGGTGCCACTGCCTAAACTGGCGTCTCCCTATCCGGCATCACACTGACTTCGATGGCACTAGACCTTAAATCTGTGGCATCATACTGAGTTTTATGCATCTAGCATCCTAATAAAACTAGCTACTAAAAGTAGTCAAGAAGTGAGTCGACTGCGGTTTGATATGTCTCTCATACTATTCACTAGCACATTACGCTCATACGGATGGCAAAGGACTTCGAAATCCACACTGAGGCTATCTGCTTAGAAGTATCTACTTTTATATCTAGACTATGGGCTATACTGTATGTATGAATCAAGAATAGAAAAGCGGAAAGCTCTGTACACCAAGACCACGAATGAATAAACATAGCGAGAGAGAGAGAGAGAGAGAGAGAGAGAGAGAGAGAGAGAGAGAGAGAGAGAGAGAGAGAAGAACGAAAACAGGATCAACTCACTAATTGGAAGCTAGTAAGAGCAGGGGCTCCAGGGAGAGTCCCAATAACAATTTGCCCCCAGTGAGTTACAGTGAGGGGCGGGTAATGAGCGTAAAACGCCTAATTTAACCTCGTTGCTAACCGGTCCACCTTATGATATTTATTTCTTCATCACCGCGGGTGTCTAATTCAACGTTTACCGATCATCCCCCCCGAAGGAGGTTTGGTGTTCAAGCCTGAGCAATATCATTATCGTCCTGATGACGTGTTCAGCAAGTAGCCTGGCCAGCCTTCGAAGTGGGCGAACACTCGCAGTGGGTAAAAGATTGGGGGAATTAATTAAGCCAGAGGAGGGAGGGTAGTGGTATGGGTATACCATTTAACCGCGACTGCTACCCACATTACCCAGCTCTGGTTTACTCCCTCGACACAATTACCGAAAATAGCGACAGATGCTTTGCTAACCGCAGTCTATATGTTATCTTCTATATTATCTTCATTAATTGCTACCTAAGCTTGAGGTAACTGGAAGGGCGTGTCTTGCAGCGTTACTTTCTGCACGCATCACTTTCGTCTCTTATTTATGTACTATCGCTCGATATTTTAAGCCTGTGACATAATGACAAATTTATAATATATATATACATATATTCTCCGGTTGCCTTTTTTCGGGCCTGGTTCCAAGGCCTCCTGATAACTCCTTCGTGGCCTAGCTCCTACGCCTTTTGTATTCACAAGCTCTTGACCTACCGTCCACCGGATGGTTATATAGGTTTTACAATAATTCAGCCGCTTCAGGCAACATATCTAAAATCTATTCCTAGGCCTTTTATGCATCCACATGTTCTTGCGCTACCGTCCATAGGATGGATATGGAGCGCACAACGAACTGCTCGCTACCTTAAAATAACCTTTGTAGTTGTGTTGATACCTTTGCAGTAACAGGAGCGTGTTAAGACTATTTTGCTAAGTCTAACTCTTTTTTTAAATGTGTTTTTTTTTCTGTTTAGTTAGCACGTTATTTAGCCCTAAAATCCCGGCCAACCTGTTTAATAATTCTAAATCTAAAGCAGACTAAGAATCTGAGCCTCGCGGTGGTTAGTGTGACATAAACCACTGTAATGACTAGGCAGACGGGAGAGGCTGGCAGACGGGAGAGGCTGGCAGACGGGAGAGGCTGGCAGACGGGAGAGGCTGGCAGACGGGAGAGGCTGGCAGACGGGAGAGGCTGGCAGACGGGAGAGGTTGGCAGCGGCTGCCAAACGAACAAGAGAGCAACTGAAACTGATCTACCTCCGGAACTAGCAGCAAAACGGAGAAAAAAAAAACCGAATACGCTCCCCAACGAGAAACCCGAACCAGAAAACGACGCAGAAACCGAACGTAGGTGAAACCTACCGAGCACCCGACCCGCCCCGGTCGCGACTCAAAACTCATTAATGACCGAACGAACGTTTTCGTGTTCCACATCCCAGCTTTTTCGTGTTCGTGTCAGGTTGGGGTCGGATTGAAATTTATGCACCTCATTTGGTGGCTGGGAGGTGCAGGTGGAGTAATTACGGAGTGACGGAGGAGAGGGAGGGGTGAAGAAATGGAGGAGGAGGAGTTTGGACACAGCATTAGACCTGTAAGACTGCTCCTATGTACGTCCAGATGAGGATGATGTGCACTCCTTTGCTGCCTCTTGTGCACAAAGCGTGTAGCAGCAGCATTATTTGGCATGCACATTGGCGTTTATGTACACTGTGTGCACAGTGTGTGTGTGTGTGTGTGTGTGTGTGTGTGTGTGTGTGTGTATGTGCGTGCAGTCGCGTAATAGTTTACAATGCTTCAGTTTGTATGTTTACAGCGTCTGCCGTTGATGCTTTTGTGTAACACATCTTTCCTGTTGTTGAATTGTGTACGCAATCTTTTCCTGTTGTTGAATTGTGTACGCAATCTTTTCCTGTTGTTGAATTGTGTACGCAATCTTTTCCTGTTGTTGAATTGTGTACGCAATCTTTTCCTGTTGTTGAATTGTGTACGCAATCTTTTCCTGTTGTTGAATTGTGTACGCAATCTTTCCCGTTGCTTCATGGTATGCACGAAGGTCCTCCTGTTGTCACATTGTGTGCACACACAGGCTGTCTACGAGGTGCTGTCATAAAGCTCCAGGACTGCCACTTCTCCAAACATTTCTGCAACTCTTCCTTCCTAACGTCTCGCTGAAGCATTTGACGAGTTTCGTCAGCCGTTTTATCCAGTTTCAAACAGAATTTCACACACTCATGCGCTGTTTTATCTTTCAGAAATTCCTGTCTGTTACACACACAAAAAAAAATCGCAACATCGCACCGACAACTCGACAAAAAAAAAAAAGAATGCCCGTCTAACCAACGGAATGACCGACCACACTGAAACTGGCCACGTTTCTTCACAAAGGAGTGTACTGCGCAGCGCGATGTACGCCGCCGCTGTTTCGCCCAGGAAGCGAGCGAAAATTTGAGTTAGGAAACTTTTTGAGAGCACCGCGTATACTACTGACGTAAATCTTATTTCTCATAAAGAACTGCATTTCCTACAGCAAACAAACATTTACCCACAAGGAATCTTGCGAAATAATAATAATAATAATAATAATAATAATAATAATAATAATAATAATAAAAATAATAATAATAATAATAATAATAATAATAACAATAATAATAAAGAAACCACAACAGCCCAAGGGATAGCCAGAGTTCACTTAGCTGGGCATTAGTAAGTTTAAGTGCATGGCTACAGTGTTGGCCTATGTCTGATGTCTAATGCTGATTTGTGTCATTGATGTTACCTATCCAATGGTGATTTGTATTACTGATATTATCCGAGGGCTCTTTGCAAGACGCATGTTGCGCGTGGAGCTTATTCACGATATATGGAAGGACTTTCTTGGTTGCACAATGCTGAACGTTGGCTGGCTTGTAGTACACTGCTGTACATGGTTGATCTCAGTTCACTGGGTAGCCAAAACAGCCTCTCTCTCTTCCTACACTATATCAACTCCCTTTTACGATGCCCTAGCACACTGCTGTGTATGCTAGGCTAATTATACACTATAAGGGTATATACAACTTCTTCTGGGGTCAGTGTTCAGATATTATCGGGAAGTTTGGTATTAGTAGCAATTCTTGAGTTCTCAATAGTTTCTTTTTTTTTCGTATTTATCAGAGTGTAGGTTTCACTCTGGTGCTGCGTACTCGAAGACTGATCGTTGTTTGTGTTGAAAAGCGAGTTGAAGGAGTGGCTTTTTTTTCGGGTTTGTTAAGATAATCTTTGTTTGGTAGATTATGTCATGAATATTTTTCTCCTTAATAATAATAATAATAATAATAATAATAATATTATTATTATTGTTATTATTATTATCTTGATACCCTCCAGAAATGAAAAAAAATATTAGGCATTAAGACATTTAAATTTCACGATACTGGCGAGCTTGTTATTATTATCACATCAACGGGGAAGCGCTAAACCCTGAAGATCGTGCAGCGCATGGGGGATTGGAAGCAACCAGGAATAAAAAAAAAAAAAAGAGGAAGATGAAGGTAAGTTTCAATACCCATGGATAGACTCCTCAGCGAGTACCAGCATTGCCGAGTCCTCAGCGAGTACCAGGACTACCCCTCTCCCATGCATGAAGACTATCACTTTATGTATACCTGCGACTACTGGACTATTTTCTTCTCAGATAGTGGTAAACTCTCGTGTCCTTAAGCTACAGTTTCTTCCTGCACTCGTAGATGAACTCTAGTAGCTAATTGCTGGGCCACTAGTGCATTCTATCCGGCTTTAGTGGGAGCTCAACTTACAGTCTATCCGGCTCTAGTGGGAGCTCAACTTATAGTCTATCCGGCTCTAGTGGGAGCTCAACTTACAGTCTATCCGGCTCTAGTGGGAGCTCAACTTATCAGTCTATCCGGCTCTAGTGGGAGCTCAACTTATAGTCTATCCGGCTCTAGTGGGAGCTCAATTTACAGTCTATCCGGCTCTAGTGGGAGCTCAACTTACAGTCTATCCGGCTCTAGTGGGAGGTCAACTTATAGTCTATCCGGCTCTAGTGGGAGCTCAACTTATAGTCTATCCGGCTCTAGTGGGAGCTCAACTTACAGTCTATCCGGCTCTAGTGGGAGCTCAACTTATAGTCTATCCGGCTCTAGTGGGAGCTCAACTTACAGTCTATCCGGCTCTAGTGGGAGCTCAACTTACAGTCTATCCGGCTCTAGTGGGAGCTCAACTTATAGTCTATCTGTCGTGTGGGTCTTGGGAGAGATATATAGGTTGTCAAAGACACTCCTTGTAGGATGGTTACGGTATATACAGTATGTGAAGGAGGGAGCCCAGCCACCGTCCGTCCAGCTTCTAGGTCTATCGCTTGTGAGAGGGTACGCCTATGCGTGGCTATGCACATGCGCTGAGCCTCTGACGTCAGCGGGTATCGTGACGTCACACGCAAAGGGACCAGCTGTATAGCTAGGATGAACGCTGATACACTACACAAGTGTATATATAATACTGACACGACATATCCGGCTCTAGTGGGAGCTCAACTTATAGTCTATCCGGCTCTAGTGGGAGCTCAACTTACAGTCTATCCGGCTCTAGTGGGAGCTCAACTTATAGTCTATCCGGCTCTAGTGGGAGCTCAACTTAGTCTTCCCTATTCCGTTCGGATTAGCTTCATAAATTAGGTATCATCCTGGAACCTGGCTAGGAACTAGTCTTGGCTAGAGGATCGTTTATGTATACTAGGAAGAGCATGGAGACTATCTGAAGAGAGGAACACACTGGGGAACCTGAACGAAGACACTCTATGGAACAAGCTCTATCATCGGAGCAGACGTTTCTGTCATCGGAGCAGACGTTTCTATCATCGGAGCCGACGTTTCGATCTGTTAAGATCTTTATCAGTTTAACAGATCTTAACAAATCCAAACGTTGATCTACACGGTTTAACTTTTGTTTTTACTGTTATCGGCAACACACCGTCTAGAATTCAGGGGTGGAGAACCTGCGGCCTTTTAGGGCATTAAGTGCAGCCTGGATGATTTATTTTTCTTGAAGTTATTATATAATAATTAACTTTTTTTTTTACAAAATAACCGACATTTTGTAGTATATCTAATAGAAATTTCTTGAATGCGGCCTTATTAGATTACAGTTAGTTTTAATGCGACCTTCCAAAATCAAAAAGGTTCCCTGGCCGACTCTAGATCCATGGATACATTTTTGTTTAATTAATGACATTAGGTAACACGGATACCTATTAATGACGTTAGGTAACACGAATACCTTTTACCCATCAATTAAAACGTTACAGCTGGCACCGGCGAGTTCGTAGACGGGTAATGACATTCCATCATGACTGGAATATTTTAGCAGGTTATTCCCTGGATGTGGCCCACAGTGGCCAGCTAACACACGGATATTGGGTGAAGTGGCATGGGCAGCGGGGGGTATAAAGGAAATTTAGATAAATGTTTACACACATAACCTTCACATAGAAGAAAGAAACTTATGTCCATGTTTCGGTCCAAACTGGCCATTAGCTGGACACTCACGAAGGTAAGGGAGCCAGTATATATATATATACGAGAGGATGGCAGTGACGGGACAAAGAGAGGAGGAAGAAGAAGAAGGGAGATAGTAGCAGTACTACTAATACCAGCATTATCTCTTCCACTACTATCTCCACTTCCGTATATATACTGGCTCCCTTACCGTCGTGTGTTAGTGTGTGACTACTTAATGGTCCAGATCGGACCGAAACTGTATCGTAAGTGTCTCCTGTGTACAGGTTATATATGTATTGTTCCAGTCACGGCAGTGTGTTTTTTTGATCTTTAGATAAATGTTTTTCGGTGCCAGGTTATGGAAGCCCGGACCTTGCGAGTGTGAGTCGAATACTCTAAGACTGTCTCTTGGGATGACTCCGCCAGTTACACCATCCAGTCTTGACATCCTGTCTCTCGCCGTGACTCTCTGTCCTCACTCTACGCGAGTACACTGCGCTGAAGGCTTTCTGGTAGTACAGGAACATGTAGTTCACCCATCCTTCTGTCTCCTACCTGTTCTCTGTCAGCCTTTCGTAGGCTTTTACAATTCTTGAACCCACACCAGATCTGGTTGTCAAGACAATAACAATTATAGTCATTAAGACCATACCAGACCAGGTAATTAAGACCACACAAGCTGACCAGGCACGTTAAAAGTGCGCAGAGGATTCTCCATCTGCGTATTCAGAAAACAAAAACATGAGTAAATAAGGAAAACCCCAGAAAAAGAAAGGAGACCAGATGAGTAGACGAACAAGTAGCAAGTGAATATGGACGCTCACGAACGGCTGGAGCACAGGATTCGAACCCACACACTTCCCCCTTCCCCAGCATCCCTCCCAACCCCAGCGTGTCGTCCAATGCCACCCTCCTCGCCAAGGCTTCTGTCGGATTAATTTACACACAATGGCCAGGCAAGACAGGCTGGCCATTTCAATTTCTAATAGGCCATAATGCATCACTACACGTCAAATTACACCAAAGAGACTTAACAAAGGGAACAACGAAGGACTTGTTTTCTCAGAGGCTGGAAGATAATGATAGAAACAATGACGAGGCGCCCTGGGGAATGGCAGGTAATCAGGTTTGATTCGAGGAAGAAGGAGAGGGGTTGCTGCAATTCTTTTGGATCAGGTGCTTTTCACCAGCTTCAAGGTGTCTTTCCCCTAGAAGGGTCGAGAGTCTTCTTTACGTTGCAACACTACACAGTATTCGGTGCAACGTATACAAACCCACGTATTCGCCACTGCAACATATATAATCCCACATTATTCACTCACGGTGTTTGCAAACCCAGACCATCTTTTCTGCAATATGTGCCAACACATGCCCTGTTCCATTTACAAACACACGCCATATTTGTCGCGTCATTTACAAACACACGCCATCATTGCTACGTCATTTACAAACCCACATTTGTTTCTCCCACACGATTTGCATCCTCACACCGCCGCTTCCACAACATTCACAGACCTACACCGTCTCTTCCCCTCTCCCCACTCCAATATTAAAAAAAAACCACACCGTGTTTCCCACATAAAAAGAAAAAACTCACAGTTGCATCTCCCACATTTACAAACAATGCTGCGTACGGGTGCCGCTTTTGGAAGTGTTGGTGCCAAACAGACTTGATGAATCACTTAATTGTTTGGCCACACACACACACTCCAGAAAGTAGAAGAGTGTGTTGTTTTCATTGTTAATGTCTGTTGCCTCCTGGCCAGCCTTCAGCCCCAGGCTGGGTGGGCACGATACACCTGTTAACTGCACAGGTATATCGTGCCCAAATAAAAACATACAAATTTGTCATAAATTATAATGCAGTAAATACGTGAACGTGTATGTTGTGTGTGCTATTTTTTTTTACTATATGCGGAAGCAGAATAGAGAGAGAGAGAGAGAGAGAGAGAGAGAGAGAGAGAGAGAGAGGGAAGAGACTAGGGGAAGTTTCAGGGACACAAGATGATACATAAATAATACAGACCCCGTGTCACATAGATATCATCAGTAGCCAGTGTTTGGGTGTTTCCCCGACCACGTCTCCCGCTGCCCCTCCGGAAAAAAAAGTTCATGACCAATGAACCATGTTGCAGGTTATTATGACCGACCGTAAGCTTATACTGGCACAGTTTGTGAGATGGTATAAACTACTGACACTTATGGGCGAAACGTCGTCAAAAAAAGGCGAGCATTATACTTCATTTGTTTCTCTTTGGAAGAATTTTATTACAATATGAAGAGAACACACATCACTTAACCCTTTACCGGGCACTCCCCTGAAAATGATAATTTCGAAATGTATTTCATATGAGTGGATAGAGTAGCTCAATGTAAGGATAATGAGCCCATATAATTGAAATTCTAAAAATAACTTTTCGCGCAATTGCCAATATTCAAGGACCGTTTTTTTACGGTCCCGCCCGGTAAAGGGTGTCAAATTCTGAATGTTGCAAATTTGCAATTGTTAATGAAACACCAAATAAGTATTTTTCTAATTTATTATACTAGTAGACAATATCAAAAACATAAATGGAACTTGTTTAAAAGCAATTTGTAAGTATAAAAAAATATAAACATGTACCAAAAAGAAAGATGCACACATTGCAAAGGGATAAAACTTTCAAGTTACATATTCCTGAATTCCCTGAGTAAGAACAATCATTATAGATAACTAATTACTAGAATGAAAGGCTATGAAGCAATTTGTTTCCTTCTTGATGCATAGGTTAACTTGCATGTTGAACAGAACAATGAGGTTGTAACATGAGGTTTCTTTGTGCTTGCAATACTTGCATGGCAATGTCTTTCCTTTTGATGGCCAGTGAGGTAGCATGTTATCCAACCTCACACTGTCATCAGGCCTAGCTGCACGTTGGTACTGCATTGAAGATGGCAATTGCAAGGCTTGCAAACCATCATCACTGTTACCACTGGAAGTACTTGTTGAAGGTCTTGGATTTGATCTTATGTTGCTGCGTCAATACTTTTGTCCTTTGGATCTTGCAGTGACAGAGACTTCAAGCCTGGAGTTGCTTCAGTGGCATGCATTTGGCTTTTAGTGACCGACAATCACGCAATTTTTAGTTAGTGCAGTGTAAAGAGGCCTTATTTTGTGGAATCTGTCCTTATGCTTTTGGGTGTTATCATTGAAATGAACTGTACGCCTAAGCAACCTAAACCTCTTAGATGACATGACTTCTGCAACCTGGATTGCCTTAGTTGAACTTGCCCAATAATCATCTAGGGATGGGTATGAACAAATACCCATAAACAACAGAATACCTATGAACTGGATTATTTCTTCACCATTAGTTACAAAAGTAGCATCTATGTTTTTGCTTGGCATACAAATTAGTTTGATATGTCATGCTTTCTATCATATTTGGGGTAAAAAACTGGCTAAAATAATCAAATGGACACTTAATTGCAAGAGGCTTTTCATGTTGGCATACACTCAAAGAGTCATTATTGATATCTTCCTTCTTCCATGCAGCATCAGCTTGAACAGCAAGCTCATCATGAAGAGCTTCTTCATCAGGGTACTCCTCGATCACAATACCTTTCTTTTTCTTGGCTAATTTAGGCTTTTGGATGGCCTATCTTCCTCCTCATCATCACTTGACACCTGTGCATCAGGTGGCAAGTATTCATCACCACTGTCAAGTAATTCCAGGTCAGCTGGCTCTGGATCTGAGTCACTTTCCTCCAAAATGCAGAGATATTTGGACTTTTCTTTGGAGGATTCACCATAGAACAATTTCTCATTGATCTGGAATGACAATAAGAATGTTCTGTACACACCCAGACCACTACAGAATTCATATATGCACTAGAAATTTTTATATAAATATTTATTTACTGAAATTTACAATGTGGCCGTGACGGCGGACCGTATTTTAACGATCCTCTTTTGTTGCACTTTTTCAATTGCATGGTACACTCATATTATGCATATCTAACTTCTGATATATATCTCAAAACATGCCTAAACTATTCATTTACACACTGGACACAACAATCAGTACTTACCGACATTGTAGAGAGTATAATCACAATGTATATGAGTGGAACTAGAGCAAAAATCAGGCTCAGGATTACGCCAAGCGAGAAGTGTTTACATTTTGGTCTCTCAACCAATGGGAAGCGAGCAGACGCGGTCTCACGCAGCTGGAGCGACTCGCAGAAGGCTTGTGATTGGTCAGAAATAGAGAACGGGAACCTAGATGCGCAGGGGTAGTAGGAGGACCGGCGCAAAAACCATGCTTTCAGGACCGTATTTTGACGGTCCTGCCCGGTAAAGGACATTTCGCACTGTGACTTAATAAACCTCTATACACAGAGCGAAACGTCGCCTCAGTTAAAACTTGCTTTGCAACACATTTTCTTTTCTTAGATTATGTCTAAAATAAGGAAATATTTCTCAGGATTCTTTTAAGTCGTAAATGAAATATTATTTTTCCCAGATTTGACTTCTTACCCTCTCTGGTCGAGAGTTTTAAGGATATTCCCGAGGTTTATTATCGGAGAGGCAGGGCCAAGAGCTGAAACTCGACCCTTGGAACCACAAATAGGTGAGCACTGGAGCTAAAATATTCAGTTTGTCTCCGAAGTGCCTAGTGTACTGCGCACCTCGTATCCATCCTGAGGAGAGTAGTGGCTAGTATACTGCGCACATCGTATCCATCCAGTGGACGGTAGCGTGAGAGCATATGGCTATACAAAACGCCTAGAAACTAGGCCCCAAAAGGGATCATAGAAGTACATTATTATTACATTATTATTATAATCAAATAGAAATCATAGAAGTACAAACGGATTTGTATCTACAAATTGTCTTACTTGTGGCAAGAAATTTTAGAATATTTGCTTATTATGTCTGGTATCTTATTTACATTCATAATCTGCCTTGATCCTATCACATAGGCTATTATACTGTATTTATGTTCCTCAATAAGCGGACTATCAGGCACATAGTCCTTAAGAAACTATTCATTTTATGGAGGTAGAAGAGAGAGGAAGACGCTCGACATATCTTCCCTAATGAAAGTTCAAAGGTAAATATTGGAAAATACAAATATTTATACTGAGAAATAAAAAAATAAAAAATGAGCATAATATAGATAATATTTCGTATATCAAACAAGTAAACTAGTATTAATAAAAGTGTAAAGTGAAACGTCCCATATGCTGCACATATCGTTATTATAAAATGGTAAATCTGACCTGATGACCATTCTAAATTATTATTATGATTACGTATTATTATTGTTATTATTATTATTATTATTATTATTATTATTATTATTATTATTATTATTATTATTATTATTATTATTATTATTATTATTATTATTATTATTATTATTGTTATTTTATTTAAAAAAACAGGATCTAAACTCGTAAATGTTTATCATTTCAAAAGCTCTATTAAACTTCAACACGTCACTACCAAAGATAAACTTAACAATGTCTAACCCAGGTACCAATTTAGTTTCAAGATGTAGGAAGTCTATGTGTTTCATTCTCTGGGGTCTTGGACAGCCAGCAGGAATACTCCTGTCCCCGGAGGTGAATCCTTATGGGTAGGCGAATGTTCACCCAGGTGAATCCTTGAGGTACGTGAATGTTTACCCAGGAGATGGAACCTCGAGGCTTGCAGCCGTTCGCTTGTGTGGTGAAGCCCTCGGGCAGGAGAGTGTTAGTCCCAGCGGTGGAACACTGAAGCTGGCGAGCGTTCACTTTAGGAAGGAACCAGGAGTCTGACGCGATCTCTTACTCGTTGAGATGACGTGGGTGTCAGCAACGTAAACATTGGAGATCTTTAAAGGTATCTGAAGATGCCCAGGTATTGCACGTATCGTACTCACCAACCTGACTGCATTGTTTGCTATAAATTACATGTTACCCTATAAGTCTCTCTGCTGGGATCAGCACGACACCATCACGAACGCCTTCCATGGAAGTGTGCATGGTGGGAGAGGCCTAGGCAGGATCTAGGATCCCTCACCTCCCTCCTTCGGCTAGGTGTGCGCTTCATCCATGGAGAGAATCCTAGGCAGAAGCTAGGATACCTTCCCCTCCTTCCTGGCGCTAGGCATGCGCTCCTTCCATGGGGAAGAGCTTAACTCGCTGGCAAGTCATGTGGAGCCATGGAGTAGGGGGTACTCAGGTTTGATCCGAGGATGGGTAGTCCCAATTCCTTGGATCAAGAGCCCTTCACCAGCATCGAGGCATCTCCCTTGAAGAATCCCTGTTCATCATTAATTACTGGCCTATATTTTCGTACCAAAATAAGGAGCAGCTTTTCAATACCCACAACCGGGGACTGGCAGGTGTGAGCAGAGCTGAAGGCGAGGTAAACAAGGCAGAGGGGGGGGGGGGAGGGGGGCTGATTCTGTCTCCAGTTATAACTCCTGTATTGAACTGTGGTGGTGCATTTTGTAATACCACGAAAATGTGTATATCTCAGTAGATGTTTCAGTGCTGTAAGACCCATGCGGATTTAGCTCTTTTAACATATTTAATAACAATAATCTCATTGTGCAGACACCGAACTTTTACTTTAATCTTATTTCAGGGATTAAAAACAAAACTTATTTCCCAGTTTTAGTGTAGAAGTTAACTGCAATCTTAATGGTCGACGCGCAGTTGATAGGCGTTAAATTTAAGAAACTAACTTTGTATTCACCCTCCCTGGTGCTACAAATGATCGTGTCTCTGGCTGCAGTACTAAGGAGCTCAAATCCTGTAATAAGTGAGCCCAAGACCACTTCTGAGACGCTTGCGTTGCTGACAGGCGCTATTAACAAGGCACGACCAAGGTTTGGTCGTGTTCGTATTGCTTATATTACCATCAGAGCCTTGGCTTCGTGTACTTACGACCACAGAAGAACCGTGCACAGTTCTTCATTAAAACTCTTACGAGGACTGTGCGCATCTGTAGCTTTACCGAGGAGAATAAAGATTTGCATTGTGTGAAGGAAGCCATGGTGAGGGAGTGTTGGTGGAGATGAAGCGAGGGATGGTGGAGCGTGAGAGGTTAGCTCAAGCGTGAGGGAGAGACGTGTTGGTTTTCACCTGTGCGCCACCTATGCTGGAGTTATGACCACGCTGCCTGGTGCTCACTCCTCGCTCTTACCACCACCTCCACAACCACCCAACTCAAGTCCCAAATAACACAGCCCAAGGAGGCATTGCATACTGGCTTGTTTAAATAAGTAATAAAAACAAAATAAAACACATCGTAAATTAAACAAGAACAGGTTTTAAAATGCGAGAAGCTCCCAGCAGGGCGCAGAGCAAACTTCACTGGTTTCTCTGGTCATACGTCCGACCTCCTCCAGATGGGAGGAGCCGCGGTACACGGCATTTTGCAATATATCATCAACTTGAGGAGATGCGTCAGCTGGCTTGTGTCCGAACCCCTGGAAACACATCAATCTTATCTCCTCACAGTGCTAAGTCGTCTCCCTGACGTGAGTGTCCCATTGTCATGTTTTTTTCAGCTGTCGAAAATCGTCCTCACCCTTATACTCTTATCTCTTCCAGTTCCTCCTGTTGGAAGGCGAAGGTACAAGATCTGGAAGACCTGCCTGCCGCTGAGTTCTGACGGACAGAACGCAAGATAAGTCATCATGTAAATGTTGTGGGTATTCAACACGAGATCTCGTGTACATGTGTGTTGATGGCCTGATAAAGGCTTGGCGGCATGAACTAAATCGATGATAAGGTGGTATAGAAGCGCCTCGTGTTTTCTCAAAGAGTTTCATGACTCTTAGACATAGATTCTGCCATTTGATAAGACTCAAGGCACATGGGATCTCGAAGGGTCTAACCGGATGGAAAAATCATTTTGGTTAATTTTTGGTGAAGGAACTTTGATCGTGGAATCGAACCAGTGGCACTGTGTAACCATACGGGCTCACCACTGTCCTTCTGAATGTCATAAAAGTATATGTGTTAAAACTTGAAACTATTGCAAGGATCGCTGGCCCTACGGCCTGATGCTATTACTAGCAAAATATTGCTAGACATGAGAGAACAAACGAGGGATTAATAAGATGGAAGATGAAAAACTACTTAGCGGGAGGGGACGCATAAATTGGATGAACTAAGAGTGATCCATTAATACTATGCATATGTCAAGAGTATATTAAGTAAGAGAAGAGTGTTGTCCAACGAGCAAGTGTTTCCAACCGCAGGGCAGATGTTGGCAAGGATAATTGCCTGTTGCGGTTATGGCAATAACTGCTTTAGGTCACAGAAAACTAACACTGAATGAGTTGTAGCAGAATATTAATATACTGGCTGATCTGTTGGGCATCATTCATCTTGCCTGTGGATGCTGCAGGTTGGACGGATCACCAGCTAGAGAAACACTCACAGATGCTCAAAGATTCTTTAAGAAAAACCGGCGACGGTGGAGTGTTTCTCAGTTGAACAGGTTGTTCTCTTGAGGGACTTAAGAACAGGATGGACAGAGTGGACGGCGTCCGGTCATGTGCAGCTCGCCTTCCTGGGAGTATTAATGCAATGTCAGAATTTTTCCTCTTAACATCCTAAAATCTATACATCTTAAGCATGAGATGTAGTCAGATGCGAGCGCGGTTATGTGTAGTCATGCCCTGATATCTTGATGTATGCAAATTGACTGAAGGTACTTTTAGTTAATTATAATCTCAAGGTTCTGCAGCATTATTCGGTCAACGATGATAATTGTTGACTTTACCAACAGCCTGACTGGCAGAGAGACTAACAATAATTTACGAGAGGTTCAATATTCCATCATTTCTTAGGCTGAATGACCCTTAACACATCTTGTAAATATGATGTTGACTGATATAAACTCATTATGAAAGCGTTGGAATTCAATTCCTAATAAAGCCAAATTAGTTGCAAATAAACTGTCTGCAAAGCTAAAAAAAAAACCAGCTGTTTCCAAGGATTCAATTACCCTGGTGACACCTTCCCTCAGGCCTTGTGGAGGTACCAACGAAGACTGAATCTGTAGATGAATCTCTTAAGTAAGGTGCCCTGATGCCGGTGAGGGACTCTTGTTTCAAGGAACTGGACCCCCCTCGTCTACATGACCCCTACGGATTTAACTCCCCCCCCCTCCTGATTAAAATAAATAAACACAGCTGAAGGAAACTTCAGCAAGACACTCACTTTCAGAGTCAAGACACTCACTTTCAGAGTCAAGACTCTCACTTTCAGAAGTCAATACACTCACTTTCAGAGTCAAGACACTCACTTTCAGAGTCAAGACCCTCACTTTCAGAGTCAAGACACTCACTTTCAGAGTCAAGACCCTCTCACTTTCAGAGTCAAGACCCTCACTATCAGAGTCAAGACCCTCACTTTCAGAGTCAAGACACTCACTTTCAGAGTTAAAACCCTCACTTTCAGAGTCAAGACACTCACTTTCAGAGTCAAGACCCTCACTTTCAGAGTCAAGACACTCACTTTCAGAGTCAAGACCCTCTCACTTTCAGAGTCAAGACCCTCACTTTCAGAGTCAAGACCCTCACTTTCAGAGTCAAGACACTCACTTTCAGAGTCAAAACCCTCACTTTCAGAGTCAAGACCCTCACTTTCAGAGTCAAGACACTCACTTTCAGAGTCAAGACCCTCACTTTCAGAGTCAAGACCCTCACTTTCAGAATCAAGACCCTCAATTTCAGAGTCAAGACCCTCACTTTCAGAGTCAAGACACTCACTTTCAGAGTCAAGACCCTCCCTTTCAGAGTCAAGACATTCACTTTCAGAGTCAAGACCCTCACTTTCAGAGTCAAGACACTCACTTTCAGAATCAAGACCCTCACTTTCAGAGTCAAGACACTCACTTTCAGAGTCAAGACCCTCACTTTCAGAGTCAAGACACTCACTTTCAGAGTCAAGACCCTCACTTTCAGAGTCAAGACACTCACTTTCAGAGTCAAGACCCTCACTTTCAGAGTCAAGACCCTCACTCTCAGAGTCAAGACCCTCACTTTCAGAGTCAAGACCCTCACTTTCAGAGTCAAGACCCTCACTCTCAGAGTCAAGACCCTCACTTTCAGAGTCAAGACCCTCACTTTCAGAGTCAAGACCCTCACTCTCAGAGACAAGACCCTCACTTTCAGAGTCAAGACCCAATCCAGCGCAACTCTTAGTATAATCACTCTTTATATACGGCAATGTCCGGATGTATTAGGGAGTAAATTATTGCGTACACAACACTACACGCACAACACACGTTCTAGCAGTTCTCGAGCACGCTGCGCCAGAGTGGAGCCCACATCTATTACAACACACACACAAAAATCGATAATCTGCATTGTCTTGCCGCAAGGCTTAAGAACTGAAGTAGGAAAGTTATGAAGAATGTCTACACGAAGTAGAACTCAAGACACCAGGTGAACGGAGAAGCTGGGATATGATCACAACGTACAAAATACCGGAAGAAATGAACCAAAACAAGGACATAGTTTGGACGCTGAAAATTCACACAACCGAGAGAGACATCAGAGAAGAAGAGACATAGAAGAGATTATACAGAGACACAGTAGCTGTAGTAACTCTTCCCACCTCATACAAATATATATATATATATATATATATATATATATATATATATATATATATATATATATATATATATATATATATATATATATATATATATATATATATATATCAATAACAACAATGCGACTAGCCAAGGACTCGAACCCATGTCGTTTTAGCCTGCCTCATGGTGAGCGAAAATCACACTTAAATACCATTCGTTCCTGGTTACAATAATACATGTACTGCTCGTGGTTTCTAGCACACCAAACGAAGAGTAGAAGGAAATTAGCTCTGAGGCACCCACGCCATCGTATGTCCTCGGATCACGGTAAATCACCGAGCTCTGCTGGGTGCGTAATTCTTGTAGGATTGAGTGGTCCTGGGAGTTAGAGAGCGTTATGTGTTTTTTCGCTCACCATGAGGCGGGCCAAAACGACATGGGTTCGAGTCCTTGGCTAGTCGCAGTGTTGTTTTTGATTAAATACCACTCATTATATGGTAATTCCAGATCAATTAACCAGGAAAAAACTGAAACGCGGGACGAAGAATGGAAATTCAATAAAAAAAATCACAACCTTGCCAACCACACTGTATTTCCTGTCGCTGAAAATACAGAGCGAACACCTGGAAGATTCTGGAGGGACTGGTCCCTAATATGCTCCAGGTGTTACCTGTCTCCAGGTAGGCAGGTAACACACGGACTCATTACTTACCATTTAGCAAGTTTATTGAGGCACAAGTTCACATTAGTACAATTATCATACATAGTGTAGGATATCCCCAAAAAAGTCAAATGGACTTATTTCCATTGGGGTCCATTGATTCATTACTCACCATTAGAATAAATGGTTTATTTCTCACCATTAGAATAAAGGATTCATTATTCACCATTAGAATAAAGGATTCATTATTCACCATTAGAATAAAAGAGAAGACCTTACCCCCTCCCATCCTTCCCACCTGAAACAATAACTCTCGCCAAATTTCACTGGTAGACCAGCACTCCATATTGTATCTACGTAAATGGTGCATTGGTAAAGCTTGTATGTGAAACCTGGGACATTTAATGGGTTGTTTTTATTGGAGACGCTTCGGTAATGGGACCACACATCCGGTGACAAGGTCTCCTGACCGCCAAGTTGCCAATAAAATGACCTGGTGCTGGCATTTTGTGTCGACTGCCAACGAAGGATGCACTGTCGACAACGGTGAAAGGAAAGGTGAGTTACGGAAACATATCTTTTATTGCACTGCAAAGGTCGACACAGACAATGTTGTTGCAATAATAATTGTTTGCTTTTTTTTGCAATCAGCGTCTTTTCTTTCCCGGTGGTCCAAACATTCACCACGACAAGTGTCAGTGAGTACATAGTAACCTGAGTCTCCAAGGATGATGACCAATCATTCATCAACAATCATCATCCCTGGTCATTAGAAAGAATCTCACGTTTTCCAGAGCATTTATATCCATTCTGAATGGTGACACTGTGCAGCATAATCTAGATGAGGCCTAACCAAGGATATATAGAGTTGAAGAACAACCTGAGGACTCCTATTATTTATGCTTCTTGATATGAAGCATAAATAACAGGAGTCCTCAGGTTGTTCTTCAACTCTATATATCCTTGGTGAGGCCTCATCTAGATTATGCTGCACAGTTTTGGTCACCGTATTACAGAATGGATATAAATGCTCTGGAAAACGTACAAAGGAGGATGACTAAGTTGATCCCATGTATCAGAAATCTTCCCTATGAGGATAGACTGAGGGCCCTGAATCTGCACTCTCTAGAAAGGCGTAGAATTAGGGGGGATATGATTGAGGTGTATAAATGGAAAACAGGAATAAATAAAGGGGATGTAAATAGCGTGCTAAAAATATCTAGTATTGACAGGACACGCAGCAATGGCTTTAAGTTGGATAAATTCAGATTCAGGAAGGATATAGGAAAGCATTGGTTTGGTAATAGAGTTGTCGATGAGTGGAACAAACTTCCGAGTACAGTTATAGAGGCTAAAACGTTGTGTAGTTTTAAAAATAGGCTAGATAAATATATGGTGGGTGTGAGTTGGTCCTGACTAGCTTGTGCAACTAGGTCAGATGCCGTGCTCCTTCCTTAAGTGAATGTAACCTGACCTGGCTGGGTCGGGGCATTGGCTTAAGACGGGGGGAGACTTGGACCTGCTTCGCATGGGCCAGTAGGCCTGCTGCAGTGTTCCTTCTTTCTTATGTTATTATGTTCTTATGGGACCAGAAGTCAGTTTCATCGGCTGTGTTGCGGAGGAAGTTGAACCGTGCAACACTAACAACAATAATTAACTTGACAAGATTTTTCGTATATGAAAAAGCCAGTTTACAAGAAATTTTCCCTGGCGCCTTAAATCGATATAATTAATCTGGAGGAAGGATTTTGCACTCATTACTCTTTTGCATGAATAGTATACAACACCGACAACATAAACAATTAGACACATGTGCAACATCTGGATATCATTATTTGTAGACGTTTCGCCAACCAGTGGCTTTAGCAATACAAATTCGAGGACACTATGTGAAGACAGTAGAACTATATACAAAAGATGAGGTAATTAGTCCCTCAGTCTTGGAGTTGGTGAAGAACACCGTAGTCTTCAAGACTACGGTGCAATAACATGCAATAACATCTGCAGCTAAGCATCAACACCTCTTTGTCATTCAGTAATATCTGGAGCCAGACATCATTACCTGGCTGACATAGCTCTGAGGCCAGTCATCAATACCTGGCTGACATAGCTCTGGGGTCAGTCATCAATACCTGGCTGACATAGCTCTGGGGTCAGTCATCAATACCTGGCTGACATAGCTCTGGGCCCAGTCATCATTACCTGGCTGACATAGCTCTGGGGCCAGTCATCAATACCTGGCTGACATAGCTCTGGGGCCAGTCATCAATACCTGGCTGACATAGCTCTGGGGTCAGACATCAATACCTCACAGCATCACTCCTTCAATATTACAGTAACCTCCAAGAAGCACAAGCTCAGGTATTGATGAGATTCTTATTAACAGGTATTGAGTTTTTTCTTACATATCCGTGCAGTACATCTACGATCTCCCTGGTTCTGATGTCACTGCTGACAGGCATTGTCCTGATGTCTTGGCACAGCTCTCGTGCACTGCAGTAGTGACCAAATAAAAGAGGTGTGTACGCTCTCTTTCTCTATCTCTCTCTCTCTCTCTCTCTCTCTCTCTCTCTCTCTCTCTCTCTCTCTCTCTCTATCTCTCTCTTACTTATCGGTACCATCTCGTTGTACCAATTAGTCGCCACACTGATGGTCGAGACTTAAGTCCCTCGAGGCTTCTTGGTTATAAGCCTCCTCTCGGGTGAATGAAGCTGCTCAACACTCCTCCTGTATTAGACGTCTAATACGCTGAAATAAGCTTCATTAACTGAGCTACGAAGGCTTCTTAAAAAGATTCGTGTTCATTCTCGAATTGCACCTGAACAACGAAGCAAAAAAAAAAATGACAAAAAAATGTCTGGTACCGTAAGACCAAAGGGAAGATAGTTATGAAACACAGATGGCGCTGAGAACCACTCAGCTTCCAATCGAAAGAATGGACATGGAGGACCATAAGAATAATCTCCTTGCTTCCTCAGATGCCCTCAGCACCAGGGACAGATCAAAGCATCCCTGACGCTCTAAAGAATAGTTCTCTCTTCACTGCGGACGATCGACTGGATTCCTGAAGTCAAACCGCAAATTCAAATCCAGACAAATGAATGCAAATGACCCCGTGCAAGTGCCCCGCCGAGCGCCCTCCCCATTGTATGTCTTCAACCAATTACTCTCAGTATTATTTATTTACCACGTATTAATTAACCACACTTATTAATAACTTCTAAATTAATTATTCATGCAAGTTTGACGTGAGGCTGTAACTAAAGCTAATTTTATCCGTACTATAATAACCAAGTAATAAATCCTTACCCACTCAATAAGTCTATGCAGAAAAAAAAAAACTAAGTTGGCAGGAAAAGTGACTTTGCATCATGTTGTGAACGAGAACACGAGCATTGAGGGGCACTGAAACCCCAGCAGAGACACCCCCAGCTACTCCTGGTTCATATAACACAAAGCACAGTGCTCCACTAACACTCTGAAGAGACTCAACATTTTGGTTTAGGACGAGAAATTGAGAATCGCGAAGATTAAGCTAGGCAAATTCAGTGTAGGCCCCCCTAGTGAGCAGCTAACACAGTGTCTGATGTACAAGCCTGGCCCTCTGTTGTGATGTCTCTATCAGCATACAAAATAATCACCTCCGTCTCCCACACGTTTCACCGTGCGTTCAAAATTGTACGGTCTCCGACGGCCCTTGTTTTCCCCCCTTATGATTGGGCGTTCCACAAGGGAAAGGCGTGGTCCTGCTCCTTTTATTTACGTCTGGGTGAGTGAAGAATGCAAGGAACTCAGTAAGAGCCCACACTCGCCTCCACGGTCACCAACGAATATTATTTCGTGTTTATGTATGATTTTCCTTAACTTCACAACATGAGCTGCTGTGGCTAAGTCCTCCCCGTTAGGTATATCGAGCGTGAAAACCCAATGTGTGTCGTACTGGCAAGGAAGCAGTCGTAATCTCTCCTCCGCGTATGACCCGCTGAATCTTAATGCTGTAACAAACTGCCTCGCCCAGCGAAGCTAAAAGATTTAGACATGACTGCAAGTGATTGTTACCCGGCCGCCCGCCGCTGTCAAGGTGTGGCCACCGCTGAAATATCATCACTTTAATAACTAAATCTCACCTGGACACATGACACATCACAGCCAGGTGATGTATCATGGGATGCTTATAATTATTTATATACACACACACACACACACACACACTATATATATATATATATATATATATATATATATATATATATATATATATATATATATATATATATATAGTCGTGACGATTAGGTAAAACTGGTCAATTAGCAAGAACTCATTTAAAATTAAGCCCTTTCTAAAATTTTCTTTTATACGTTTAAAGATAAAAAAAATCATTTATGTTAATGTAAAAAATTATAATTTTGTACCAAAAGAAACTTAGAAAACTTACCTAACCTTATTATTATAAGCGTAATTTAATTTAGCCTAACCCAACTAAATATATTTTAGATACGTTTACAATAATTTAATAATAAACAAACACAATGAAATATATTTTTTTCGTTAGGTTCAGAATGATTTTTGCGAAATTATTGCATACACAAATTTTCGCTAGTCCTATATGGCAAGCAGAGCGTTGCTGTTTAAGCCAAAATCGCAAGTTTTACCTATTCGGCACGACACACACACACGACGGGCAAACCTAAGATTAGCGTTCCGTTACCTTAACAAGGAATCGTCCAAGACACTGTACACAATGTACACTGTACACCATACTAGAGTATGCAGCACCAGTCTGGAACCCACACCTGGTCAAGCATGTAAAGAAATTAGAGAAAGTGCAAAGTTTGCGACAAGGTTAGTTCCACAACTCAGGGGACTGTCCTATGAAGAAAGGTTGAGGGAAATAGGACTAACAACACTGGAGGAAAGAAGGGTTAGAGGAGACATGATAACGACATACAAAATACTGCGGGGAATCGACAAGGTAGAGAGGGTACACAGAAACAAGTGGGCACAACTGGAAGCTGAAGACTCAGATGAGTCAAAGGGATGTTAGGAAGCATTTCTTCAGCCATAGAGTAGTCAGGAAGTGGAATAGTCTAGCGAACGATATAGTGGAGGCGGGAACCATACATAGTTTTAAGACAAGGTATGATAAAGCTCATGGATCAGGGAGAGCAGAGACCCAGTAGCGGACAGCGAAGAGGCGGGGCCAGGAGCTGAGTCTCGACCCCTGCAACCACAATTAGGTGAGTAAAATTAGGTGAGTACACACACACACACACACACACATCGGCCTGACGACACTGGAGGACAGGAGGGTTAGGGGAGACTAGATAACAACATACAAAATACTGAGTGGAATAGATAAGGTGGACAGAGACAGGATATTCCAGAGAAGGGACACAGAAACAAGGGGTCACAATTGAAAGTTGAAGACTCAGACGAGTCAAAGGGATGTTAGGAAGTATTTCTTTAGTCACAGAGTTGTCAGGAAGTGGAATAGTCTAGCAAGTGATGTAGTGGAGGCAGGAACCATACTTAGCTTTAAGACGAGGTATGATAAAGCTCATGGAGCAGGGAGAGAGAGGACCTAGTAGCACCAAGAACACACAGTGCCTGACCAGCCAGGCTGTGGTTCCTTTGCCGGATTGCTTGTGGCCAGTAGTAACAGCCTGGTTCAGACATGCGAATGATGTTCTATGCTTAATGCCCAAGAATAAAGATGTAAACCTTTTCCTACCTGAATTAGATAGTCTAACTCTATCCATAAAGTTAACTGTTGAGTTCGAACGAAATAACTCACTGCCTTTTCTAGATGTTTTGATTATTAAGGAGAACCAAAAAATTATATTCAAAATAAACAGAAAACCAACAAATAATTGCTTATGTACACTAATATTCTTCACATCATGAGAGGGTTAAATGTTTTTTTGTATTCTGCTCAGTGTTTTCGAGAACTCTGTTCATAGATGAGGAAGTATCGAAGATTTATGAAACAGCTTATGATCTAAAATACCCCAAAAATAATAATTGATAAATTACCAGAAATACATTTTTGCAATTAAAAAAAAGGACAAAGAAACATATGCAACAAAGAATATGTTAGTTCTAATATACAGCTAAATAGATATAGTTAATGTAAACACTGCCTAGTGACCCCAGAATTAGCGAGCGTTTACAAGAGATTTACTGAGTTACGATAAGATGTACTTACTCTTCTGAACGGTCGCTGAGAGTGAGTGCGTGTGTCCTTCAAGCCTGAGTTCTTCTCCCTCTGTGGTGGTGATGGAGTGAAAACCGCTCTCCTTCTGGTGATGAAGGAGAGAATACTGCCCTCTGTGGTGGTGAGGGAGTGACTACTACCTTCATTCTAATGGTGAGGGAGTAACTACTATCCTCCCCGTGGTAGTGAGGGAATGACTGCTGGTCGTACTATACTATGAGGGACTACTGCCATCTATGTGGAGTTGAGGTAGTAGCTACTGCCCTCTGTGTGGTGGTAAGGGTGTAGTTACTGTCATTCAGTGTTAAGAATACTCCAGAAAAGACTTTTGATTGTGTCTAAGAATCCACGAACAAATTATGGCAAATCTAATGTAGAGCAGACCGCATTTTGCTTGTTGTCCAGTGTATCTAACACCAAAGTCGCAATGGTCCTGCAACTGCGAGAGGCAAGAGCAACTTGTTCTGAACCCATATTGACCTAGGTTGTGCTACTGCTGCGATTCCATGTGACTGGCACTCCTGCTTCTTAAAATCCTCTAAAAATCTTGATAATGTGGGAAGTCAACGCAATCAGTCTATAGTGTTTTGCAAATGCTTTGCTGCCACTTTTGTGCAGTGGGTCAATATCAGTGGCTTTTAATGACTATAGGATGGACTTCAGTGTCTAGGCTTCTTCTCTATAGAGTATTTAAAGGCACGTGACAATGGCTTCTTGAGACTCTTGGTGAATATGGAGTTCCATGAGTCTGGTCCTGGGGCAGAATGCATGGGCATGTTATCAATTAGGATGATGTCAGAGATTAGGATGATGACTGCAGCCTCTGCATCTCCTTCGTGAAGATCTCATTTGGGTCGTCAATCTTTAGGTTGATTAATGACTCACTGGACGTTGAATCCTATTGGGATTTGAGAATTTCACTCATTGCTTTGTTATTGTCAGTGTATGTTCCATCTCATTAAATCAAAGGTGAGATATCATTATTTTTTTTTATCTTGATTTTTTTCATACGAGAATTAAAATTTAAGTAACACAAATATAGCATCATATGTGGTCATTTTTTTCCACATGACAGATATTAATCATTTTATTAACTGGCAAATCAGTGGTTGAACAAAATTTGATTAAGTTACATACAAAAAAAAATACTATTGTTGAGAGTAATCTGAACCAAAGTCCTAAACGTTAAAACTGGTTGAATTCTCAGTTAATTGAATTTGTGGAGCCATGTTGATAAATAATTGTACCTGACATGTCGCTCTTGACCCGGTGTACTAATATTAGGGGTCAATAACCATCTCAGGTCAATGAATGCTGTGTTATTCACCTGAGTGTCGTGTCAGGTCAGTCTACCTACCTGGAATCTACCTGGAGGGTATTCCGGGGATCAACGCCTCCGCGGCCCGGTCCACAACCAGGCCTCCCGGTGGATCAGGCCCTGATCAACCAGGCTGTTACTGCTGGCCGCACGCAGTCCATCGTATGAACCACAGCCTGGCTGATCCGGCACCGACTTTAAGTATCTGTCCTGCTCCCTCTTGAAGGCAGCCAGGGGCCTATTTATAATTGAACAGTCTTGGGCCCCGGACACTTATGGTGTTTTCTCTTAGTGTGCGCGAAGTGCTGCATATAAATCACCTGTTGCTTCTGTTCGTTCACTATTAATTGATAACGGGATTGAAAAATACATAAATAAACATTGTTTTAATTGGAAAAACATTTAATCATGGGTAACAGATTTTACATAGAGAGTTGTTGCTGAATCACCACTCTCACCAGTGATGATTTGGGAAGCCTATCTCACCACTGTGGGAAGACATCTCCCACTGCACTATAGAGGAGTGCTAGAGCTATCTCGCCAGTGTGGGAAGGTAGGCCTATATTATCACTGCGGGAAACTAGGCCTATATAATCGTTTTGGGAAGGTAGCCCTATCTCACTACTGTGGGAAGGTAGGCCTCCAATTACACTACAGTGGTGCTTTGAGTAGTCTGTTTCACCTATGTGGAATAGGTAGGCCTATTCCATGCTTCACGCCAGATTGCCTCACGCCAGATTGCCTCACACCAGAGTGCTTCACACCAGAGTTCCTCACACCAGAGTGCTTCACATCAGAGTGCCTCACACCAGAGTGCCTCACGCCAGAGTGCTTCACTAGAGTGCCTCACACCAGAGTGCCTCACACCAAAGTGCCTCACGCCAGAGTGCCTCACGCCAGAGTGCCTCACGCCAGAGTGCCTCACACCAGAGTGCCTCACACCAGAGTGCCTCAAGCCAGAGTTGATGAGATACATGACTCTGGACTCACCCGAGCAGCCAGTCGTTCCATCAATCAGCACCAGCAAACATTCACTCCCTTAACAACTTCCTCGTCCAGTTAAACCATCATCTTGAACCACCTTGGTCGGCACTGACATTTGTCTTGTTGTGGGTAAAGCAGCTGATCCCGGTGTCGAAGTCTTGGGATCCATAAGGAACTTTCCACCACATTTCGCCCATTTTTCACCAACTTTAACACCCATTCGCCATGGTCTTCGTGTCATTTAATTTAAAAAAAATGGGAAACAATGCTATTATTTCCTGAACACCGATTTATATGTTTTGAATTTGGCTAATGGGGTAGATAGTTAAGTGTATATACACACGAAGTGAACAATGGGTGTTGGTGGGCCGTCATGGGTTCGTCGCTATCGGTGGGTCGCCATGGGTTGGGGTGGGTGCCTGAGGTCTCTCTCTGTGACGTGGGTAAACAAACACGGGCGATTTATGGCACTTGGGAGAAGTCGATCACCGTGGGGAGGCACTTATACCAGCAATCTGTGGGGAGGCACTTATACCGGCACTCTGTGGGGAGGCACTTATACCGGCACTTTGTGGGGGCACTTATACCGGCACTTTGTGGGAGGCACTTATACCAGCCCTCTGTGGGAAGGAAGTTATATCGGTACTTTGTGGGGAGACACACCGCTACTTTGTGGGGAGATACTTACACCGGCACTTTGTGGGGAGGCACTTACACCGGCACTTTGTGGGGAAACACTTACACCGGCACTTTGTGGGAGGCACTTACACCGGCACTTTGTGGGGAGACACACCGGCACTTTGTGGGAGACACACCGGCACTTTGGGGATCGTGAGCACCCGGCACTCCTCATGGGTGGTGGACACTACGGAGCACTCCATGGAGTGGTGGTACATACAGTAGCACTCCATGGAGTGGTGGTACATACAGTAGCACTCCATGGAGTGGTGGTACATACAGTAGCACTCCATGGAGTGGTGGTACATACAGTAGTACTCACTGGGAAGGTACTGACACCGTACAGTCTTAAATTGACTTAACTTCCTGACGTGTAGGGAATTAAAACAATCTTTTTTTCCCTCTCATTGTGTCTACGTGTGAAGGAATAAGTGAAAATTATGAGATAGAGGCAGTGATTTCATGCTCTGGCAAACCGACTGGTGAACAGGGACAGCAGGGGATCGAACCACGGACCTCCATGTGTGAGCCAGCAGTCTAGCTATGGGACACCTCAAGTTTCAGTCTCTAAGTGCGGGCTTATTTTGCATTGTCCCATCCACTTATTGTGACTTTCTTGTTCTTTAATTAAGTAGCATGACTGTCACCAGTGTTGAACCAATATATATATATATATATATATATATATATATATATATATATATATATATATATATATATATATATATATATAATTTGTGTATTTAGAAGCAAGAAATATTTAGTGAAGTTTAAAAGGTGTTCCAAACGTTTGTTAAACATTTGTAAATGATCGAACATTAGTCAAATGTATACAAATGAAATGTTTTTTCAGACGTTTGTAAATGATTAAAAGTTTGCTAGAGGAATGTGAAGGATGATAACCTTCACATTTGCTTGTAAATGATGAAACGTTTACCAGAGTCCTGTAAGTGATGAAAAAACCTTCACATTTGTTTGTAAATGATGAAATCCCTGT
>WNWK01001317.1:262500-294923 GCA_009830355.1 Cherax destructor
GGAGGGGAGAATGGAGGGGAGAGGGGAGGGTAATAAGCCTTTCTCGTCAACCAACGGTAGACCACTTAATCCAAATACCATGCCAGGGGTGCGAGGGAACCTTTCTCTCCCCTCCTCGTAAGACCACTTAACCATCTCTTGTTTCTCTGGGGGCGTGAGAGAACTTCACCCGCCCCCCAGTAGACCACTTATTAACCACTTACCGGTAGATGCGAAGCTTTTTCTCCCTTCACCAGCTATTTTATTCACTTGTCCGTCACTTTCTCCCACGAAACACATCCAAAATATTCGAAGGAAATGTTAATGGGGTTAATTGTTAACCAAAATTAAATCGGAATACAGCTATTTATTTATACTAGACCTGAAAATATGGAACATACAGTTAATGCAGTCTGAAGTAGAGTTCCTGCCCTCTGAGAGTGAGATGCTGCAGTTCAGTGGGTCATCTGAAGTGTAATGTCAGCACGCTTCTAGTAAGGCAGTGATTGAATGAATGACGGTGAAAGTGTTTCTTCCATTTTTTCAGGTCACGGTAGATTTAACAAAAAAATAGAATCAATGGTTATTTCAGTCACTTTGAAATCAGTGATACCGCCACGACAGAGACAAGAACTGTGGAAGATGCAACATCAATTGATGAGAAGGTGAGCCACGTGAAAAAGAAAATAGACCTCACTGTTACTCACTGAAACCCCCACCAAGCCTCTCTTGCTTTCACCACAGGTATGGTTCACTGCTCTTCTTGCTTCGTCTGATTGTCCTATCCTAGGCTCTTATCTATCTCAATTGATACCGTAGCTGTGCCGATTTTGCCCTCTCTCCACACACCCACACACACACACACACACACACACACTTCCTATTCTGTGTCCCCTCAGATATTCTCCCTTCCCCACTTCCTATCCTACACTCAGTAATCTTGCATCTAAGTCTTCCCCAGGTCCATGTGTCCAGGAGTCCATCTGTGTCCCTTCAGATATTCTCCCTTCCCCACTTCCTATCCTACGCTCAGTAATCTTGCATCTAAGTCTTCCCCAGGTTTATGTGCCCAGGTGTCCATCTGTGACCCCCTCAGATATTCTCCCTTCCCCACTTCCTATCCTACACTCAGAAATCTTCCATCTAAGTCTTCCCCAGGTTCATGTGTCCAGGAGTCCATCTGTGTCCCCTCAGATATTCTCCCTTCCCCACTTCCTATCCTACACTCAGTAATCTTCCATCTAAGTCTTCCCCAGGTCCATGTGTCCAGGAGTCCATCTGTGTCCCTTCAGATATTCTCCCTTCCCCACTTCCTATCCTACACTCAGTAATCTTCCATCTAAGTCTTCCCCAGGTCCATGTGTCCAGGAGTCCATCTGTGTCCCTTCAGATATTCTCCCTTCCCCACTTCCTATCCTACGCTCAGTCTAAGTCTTCCCCAGGTTCATGTGCCCAGGTGTCCATCTGTGACCCCCTCAGATATTCTCCCTTCCCCACTTCCTATCCTACACTCAGTAATCTTCCATCTAAGTCTTCCCCAGGTTCATGTGTCCAGGAGTCCATCTGTGTCCCCTTCAGATATTCTCCCTTCCCCACTTCCTATCCTACACTCAGTAATCTTCCATCTAAGTCTTCCCCAGGTCCATGTGTCCAGGAGTCCATCTGTGTCCCCTCAGATATTCTCCCTTCCCCACTTCCTATCCTACACTCAGCAAATCTTGCATCTAAGTCTTCCCCAGGTTCATGTGTCCAGGAGTCCATCTGTGACCCCCTCAGATATTCTCCCTTCCCCACTTCCTATCCTACACTCAGAAATCTTCCATCTAAGTCTTCCCCAGGTTCATGTGTCCAGGAGTCCATCTGTGTCCCCTCAGATATTCTCCCTTCCCCACTTCCTATCCTACACTCAGTAATCTTCCATCTAAGTCTTCCCCAGGTCCATGTGTCCAGGAGTCCATCTGTGTCCCTTCAGATATTCTCCCTTCCCCACTTCCTATCCTACACTCAGCAAATCTTGCATCTAAGTCTTCCCCAGGTTCATGTGTCCAGGAGTCCATCTGTGTCCCTTCAGATATTCTCCCTTCCCCACTTCCTATCCTACACTCAGCAAATCTTGCATCTAAGTCTTCCCCAGGTTCATGTGTCTAGGAGTCCATCTGTGTCCCCCTCAGATATTCTCCCTTCCCCACTTCCTATCCTACACTCAGCAAATCTTGCATCTAAGTCTTCCCAAGGTTCATGTGTCCAGGAGTCCATCTGTGTCCCCTCAGATATTCTCCCTTCCCCACTTCCTATCCTACACTCAGTAATCTTGCATCTAAGTCTTCCCCAGGTTCATGTGTCCAGGAGTCCATCTGTGTCCCCTCAGATATTCTCACTTCCCCACTTCCTATCCTACACTCAGTAATCTTGCATCTAAGTCTTCCCCAGGTTCATGTGTCCATCTGTGTCCCCCTCAGATATTCTCCCTTCCCCACTTCCTATGCTACACTCCCACCTTCCTCAGGTTCATGTGTCCAGGAGTCCATCTGTGTCCCCACTTCCTATCCTACACTCAATAACCTAAGCCTTTCCCAGGTTCAGGTGTCCAGGAATCTATCCGTGGGCCCCCGGATGTCTTCCCTTCGCCTGAAGTTCTGGAAACTCTCTTCGTATTTTTCATGCCTCACCCAGTCCCACCCCCAAGTGTTCATCAATACACCCTTCACCACTTCCCCGATGTCAGTAAGTCCCACCCCAGGTCCGTGGGTCCAGGTATACACCCTTCACCACTTCCCTGAGGTCAGCAGTCCCACCCCAGGTCCGTGGGTCCAGGTATACACCCTTCACCACTTCCCTGAGGTCAGCAGTCCCACCCCAGGTCCGTGGGTCCAGGTATACACCTTTCACCACTTCCCTGAGGTCAGCAAGTCCCACCCCAGGTCCGTGGTTCCAGGTTCACACCCGTCACCACTTCCCCAAGGTCAGCAAGTCCCAACCTCAGGTCCGTGGTTACAAGTGTTCATCCATACACTCTTCACCACTTCCCTGAAGTCAGAAGTCCCACCCCAGGTCCGTGGGTCCGTGGGTCCAAGTGTTCATCCATACACCCTTCACCACTTCCCTGAGGTCAGCAGTTTTAGCCACCCTTGAAGCACTGTCCATATATGATATTACTACACAAGTGTATTAATATCAGTATACGAAGGTAGATGTTATTACAGAGGAGGACACGCAGAAAATCTGCGCTCTGTAATAACATCCACCTGGACAGACCCGAACGTCGACTACCTGAGACAAGAGAGATCTCTATCCCAGTTAGCCCACCAAGGAGTGGCCACTCAATGATAATTTTGAACATATATTTATATTAAATATTGTACCTATGTCAATTATTAAATTGTTCAATTATTTAGTTGTATAAGTGTATTTGTGAACGTTTTTATGTGCGTAAATTAGTGTCGGTGTGTGAACCTTTGTGTTCCCTGCACGATAACTGTAATTAATTGTTATTAATTATCTTTTTTTCGTGTTATTGATCTTCTTTATTTGCATGGTACGCTAAGGTTCTCAAGCTCGCACTCTTCTTTACACTAAATTCTGTGTTTCCACATACAAATCCTACACAATCACACAGATGCACAAATAAAGCAACACACACACAAACACAATCATCTGTATCAAACATACACATACATTTATTCAACAATGTATATTTTCCTCTCCTTTCGGTATTACTATTATATGAAGAAATACACACGCACTTACAAGTCACACTTCTTCCTCTACGCAACACTACACACACACACACACACACACACACACACACACACACACACACATATGTAAGTCACGTGTACAAACACGGACACACCTTCAGCAGACTGTCGGGTCATCATCTGGAAAAGACTGGTGTCAGGACGTAGTTCCTGGTGATAATATTATCAATGTTATTATCAACCTTTTGTGTTTCCCAGTGACTAGTTAATGATGCTGGACCCACTGAAAAGTTCTCATAAGTCTCAGTCTCGTATGTCCGGGTTATTTATGTATGTATTAATGTATAATTTTTAAATTTATACATGTATTTATGAATATTTGAGCATCTCTATACATATGAATATGCATATATCGTGGTCACGGTTTCGAGACATATTTGCTGATTATGTAGACAAAATGAAGGATGGTGGAGAGAAGGGCCCTAGTGAGAGTAATAATATCACTATGATGAACGCAACCAAGAACAATACTGGTGTTCACATTTACATTAGCAGTCAGTATTGTACTTGAACAACACTGACTTGAACAACACCGACATGAACAACACTGACTTGAACAACACCGACATGAACAACACCGACATGAACGACACTTGTACATAAAATTTAATTCTGGTGAGGGATAACAAACAAGTACTCAGACAATTTGCCACTAATTACTTAATAAAAAAAATTTAAGTGGTTGATTCATAGCTCCTGATCCCTCTTCATAACTTCATTTTACCGATTTTGTTGATTTCTGGTCTTCAGTGACCGATCATATCCATTCTTGAAGCTGTGTATATTGTTTGCCTCCACCACCACTTGGCCTAGCACAGTCCACTTACCTCCCTAAGACTGGAAAAGTAATTATATATTCTAGTACACAAGTGATATCACAATATGCAAACCAACCACTGTGAAAAATCACCTTAGATATCACGAATGCCCTTGCAAGTTCACTATTTTCTCACAATGGTTGTTTTGTATATTCTGGTATATTAATGCTATAGTAATATAAAAGATAAAAACTTTAACATAAGATAAAAAAAAAAAAAACTTGGTGGGTAGGTTGGGTCACCGGGAGATAAAGTAGGTTAGGTCACCAGGTCAAGTCTGCCTGGAATTGTTTTGACTTGTGATTTTTTGTTTTATTGTGTTTATAGTTTCATTCAGGTGAATCACAACTGTTTTGAGTTAACAGAGTTAATTCACAACAGTTGTGATTCACGCCACTACTTCCTCTTTCACACACACATACACACACTACTTCCTCTTCTCACACACTACTTTCTTTCATCAACACTACTTCCTCTTTCATAAACACACTACTTCCTCTTTCATACACACACTACTTCCTCTTTCATACATACTACTTCCTCTTTCATACACACTACTTCCTCTTTCATACACACACTACTTCCTCTTTCATACACACACTACTTCCTCTTTCATACACACACTACTTCCTCTTTCACACACACACTACTTCCTCTTTCACACACACACTACTTCCTCTTTCATACACACACTACTTCCTCTTTCATACACACACTACTTCCTCTTTCATACACACACTACTTCCTCTTTCATACACACACTACTTCCTCTTTCATACACACACTACTTCCTCTTTCACACACACACTACTTCCTCTTCATACACACACTACTTCCTCTTTCATCACACACTACTTCCTCTTTCACACACACACTACTTCCTCTTTCATAACACACTACTTCCTCTTTCATACACACACTACTTCTCTTTCATACACACACACACACACACACACACACACACACACCTATTCCTCTTTCATACACACACTACTTCCTCTTTCACACACACACTACTTCCTCTTTCACACACATACACTACTTCCTCTTTCACACACACACTACTTCCTCTTTCATACACACACTACTTCCTCTTTCATATACACACACTACTTCCTCTTTCATACACACACTACTTCCTCTTTCATACACACACACACACACTACTTCCTCTTTCACACACACACACACACACACACACACACACACTACTTCCTCTTTCACACTCATACACACACACACTACTTCCTCTTTCATACACACACATTACTTCCTCTTTCACACACACACACACACACTACTTCCTCTTTCACACTCATACACACACACACACTACTTCCTCTTTCATACACACACATTACTTCCTCTTTCACACACACACACACACACTACTTCCTCTTTCACACTCACACACACACATATACACACACACACGGGGCCAGGAGCTATATCTCGACCCCTGCAACCACAATTAGGTGGGTACAAACACACACACACAAAAAAAAAAATAATGAGAGGAATCGACAAGGTGGACAGAGACAGGATGTTCCAGAGATGGGACACAACAACAAGGCGTCACAATTGGAAGTTGAAGACTCAGATGAGTCACAGGGATGTTAGGAAGTATTTCTTCATTCACAGACTTGCCAGGAAGTGGAATAGTCTGAAAAGGGAGGAGGTGGAGGCAGGGAAGGAGTGACCCAGTAGCGATTTGTGAAGAGGCAGGGCCAGGAGCTATGAATCTACCCCTGCAACTACAAATAGGTAAGTACAAATAGGTGAATACACACACACACACAATCGTTTATTATCAACTTCTTTAAAATGATTCAAGCTTATGACTCTTTCTCTTCCTGTTGCTTCTCTGTCCTGTCCCCCCCCAAAAACAAAACAAAAACAAAAAAACACGTGATCCTGCTTACAAATGAACAAGGAATCCAACCCTTCCCCTTCTATCAGTACCTTAATCACATCTTCAACACTATTAAAACTCAAACACAATTGCCATAAAAAAATACATAAATAAAAGCTGATCTTAAATGGCGCATCTCCTACAAAATCAACATTAAGATCCATATTTTTACAATATTCAACTCTCAAATAATTCAATTTATTCTCGAAAATTTAACATATAAATGACATTAAAGAGTAATAAAGCAATGATATATACACCGAGATGTGTATCAGTGTATATAAACTAAGAAGTGAGTATATCTGTGTATATAAAGTATGAAGTGACTATCTCTCAGTGTATATAAACTAAGAAATGACCATCTCTCAGTGTATATAAACTAAGAAGTGACTATCTTTCAGTGTGTATAAACTAATAAGTGACTATCTCTCAGTGTATATAAACTAATATGTGACTATCTCTCAGTGTATATAGACTAAGAAGTGACTATCTCTCAGTATATATAAACTAATAACTGACTATCTCTCAGTGTATATAAACTAAGAGTTGTGTATATCTCCTTGTATATATATATATATATATATATATATATATATATACATTGAATGTTTACTTTAATTCTTACATTAAGTATCAGAGGTGCCACGCATGCTTAATGACCCTCGTGTAGTCGATAGGCTTTAAACCCAATAAACCAATCAAGCTGAGAAAACTTCTCACATGAACTTCCACAACGCGCCACTGCTTCTATCTCCGTTGAAATTATAATATAAATTACTGAGCGAAAACTATGATACGTTATCATAAGAGTGAGAGCAGCATGGCACAGCTGTAACACACACACACACACACACACACACACACACACACACACATACACGCTAGCATATACAACAGGTTTAGTGTCTAATCGACATATGCCTAGGACAAAATGGTAATTGTGTACTCCATATTGTTCCTGTAGATGGTAGTGGTTAGTTTACTGTGCACCTCATACTCTTCCTCTAGACGGTACCAGGAGAGCAGATATATATACACAACTCTCAAACCTAGACCCTAAATTAACTTTCAGACAAATCTTGGTCACATCATGGGGGCAGGTCTCAGAGTTTTTGCTTACTTGACTGTGCCATGACACGAACACTGACACGGGCAATGACACGAACACTGACACGAACCATGACATGAACACTGACACGAACCATGACATGAACACTGACACGAACCATGACACGAACACTGACACGAACCATGACATGAACACTGACACGGACCATGACATGAACACTGACACGGACCATGACACGAACACTGACACGAACCATGACATGAACACTGACACGGACCATGACACGAACACTGACACGAACCATGACATGAACACTGAAGACTCTGAAATGGTCTTAAACGTCATTGAACCTTAATATACATTAACACATTTCATGAATGACCAGCTGAATGCCCTCCCAGCTTCAGCAGGGGTTGACTACGAAATTATCTGATTGCTTAATCAACTCTGATCTACGCAATTTCTTCTCACAATCGTCTAAGTATTTCATCTTCAATCAAACTTTTCCCCCAAAATCTTCGAAATACATTATATTCCGTCTTCAACTATTATCAGTAACTTAATGTGTAAATTACATAGCTGCATGTTGCGTCTAGTTCTTGGACCCAACATGCAGCTCCTCTGCATCAGCCATCAAATAAAAAAAATCAGAGCAGTGGACTCAAATTTATTGAAGATGATTTAACAGGAATTAAAATTTTGCACTGTTTTATAAATAAAATTGTCAGTTGAATTACGAGTGACCTTTTATGAATGATCGAAGCCAAGCAACCGAGGCTTTTGCGAGTTATCAGCGGTATTCCAGGATGCTTGGAATGGTTTCAACAACTTTGATCATAGGGCATCTGCTCATGCCAATTGTTCCATGAATCTTGCCCTCGTTACCATACACCGGAACTGAACATTTGAAGTGACTGAATGAGTTCTCGCGTTATGAGAGAAATAAAATTGAAAATTGCTGGAAGAATTTTTTTTATTTAACTTCTTCTGGATATAATAATAATAATATTAATAATAATAATAATAATAATAATAATAATAATAATAATAATAATAATAATAATAATGATAATAATAAAATAATAATAATAATAATAATAATAATAATAATAATAATAATAATAATAATAATAATAATAATAATAATTATAATAATAATAATAATAATAATAGTAATAGTAATTATAATAATGATAATTATAATAATAATAATACACAGTTAGCCATCACCGGCTTCAACACCGGAAACTTCCAATGGGGTGCCGGAAGCCGGAGCTATCGTAATGCCACGAGGTAAACACACACACACACACACACACACACACACACACACACACACACACAGTAGACAAGGTTACCGGACACACAGCAAAATAAGTTTTCAGGACAATGAAAAAATCATTAAGCAGATATAAACTAATAAAATTTAAGATCTACTCTATGGCAAATCACAAATTTTATGTCGCAAAGTGCGTGTGAAGCCAGGAATTACCTGTAACCTCTGAAAGTTCAATAACTGCGAGTAATACCTATCACCCTAGTAAGGTTAAGTTAGGTTGGGTTAGGTTAAGTTAGGTTAGGTTAGGTTGGGTTAGGTTAGGTTAGGTTAGGTTGGGTTACGTTACGTTACGTTACTTTGGGTTAGGTTAGGTTGGGTTAGATTAGGTTAGGTTAGGTTGGGTTAGGTTAGGTTGGGTTAGATTAGGTTAATTTAGGTTGGGTTAGGTTAGGTTACATTAGATTAGGTTTGATTCCATATTAAAAATTCATCCAAAAAAATAACAGGGACTTCGTGAAATTATATAATCACATGTTTCAGTAATTTCATAAAATAATTGATTATTTTAAGGATTACTTGTACTGAAGTGGCAGATGCAGTTTAATATAGATAAATGCAAAGTTCTAAATATTGGACAGGACAATAACCATGCCACATATAAACTAAATAATGTAGATCTTAATACTACTGATTGCAAAAAGGATTTAGGAGTTCTGGTTAGCAGTAATCTAAAACCAAGACAGCAGTGCATAATTGTTCACAATAAAGCGAACAGAATCCTTCGCTTCAAATCAAGAAGTATGAATAATAGAAGTAATCAGGCTGTTCTTCAACTCTATATATCCTTGGTTAGGCCTCATCTAGATTATACTGCACAGTTTTGGTCACCGTATTACAGAATGGATATAAATGCTCTGGAAAACGTACAAAGGAGTATGACAAAGTTGATCCCATGTATCAGAAATCTTCCCTATGAGGATAGAATGATGGCCCTGAATCTGCACTCTCTAGAAAGGCGTATAATTAGGGGGGATATGATTGAGGTGTATAAATGGAAAACAGGAATAAATAAAGGGGATGTAAATAGCGTGCTAAAAATATCTAGTATTGACAGGACTCGCAGCAATGTCTTTAAGTTGGATAAATTCAGATTCAGGAAGGATATAGGAAAGCATTGGTTTGGTAATAGAGTTGTCGATGAGTGGAACAAACTCCCGAGTACAGTTATAGAGGCTAAAACGTTGTGTAGTTTTAAAAATAGGCTAGATAAATATATGAGTGGGTGCGGGTGGGTGTGAGTTGGACCTGACTAGTTTCTGCTACTAGGTCAGATGCCGTGCTCCTTCCTTAACCTAACCTGGCTGGATCGGGGCATTGGCTTAAGCCGGTGAGAGACTTGGACCTGACTCGCATGGGCCAGTAGGCCTGCTGCAGTGTTCCTTCTTTCTTATGTTCTTAAGTGCATGAATTCGTTTTTTTCTGAATTTTCAGCGATTTCACGTAATTTCTGGTTTCACCGATTTTCCTTAACTTGCATTGACAGAATAACAAAATCGATTATTATTATTATTATTATTATTATTATTATTATTATTATTATTATTATTATTATTATTATTATTATTATTAATGATGCTATTGTATCGCAACGAGTGTTACAGGTTGATCCTGTGTCTGGAAGCTGCGAGACACATACGGATCTCCCAGGTACGATTTCCCAACGAATTTCTTGACACAGAAAGGAACTTGGTCTTCGGATCTCTGAAACAAGATTCGATCAGCACATAAAAAAAAATCGAAAACATTCAAAAGAAACTACTTGCTATGTAGGTGAAACAGTAATGAAGCTTGTTTATAATTATTATATTAGTAAAATATAATTACAGGTTACAGTCAGTTTTAAATTACAAATCTTCGTGGTTGAACTCAAATGCCAAGATGAAATAATCGTATTGGACGTTGCATACAATTACCCATTAAATATCACATGACAGTAGAATCATTTTTCAAAGTACATACAATCCACCAGTAAATATCACATGATAAAAGACTCACAACTGTAAGTAGGAACGTGAGCAAGACTGACTCAGTACCAGGGGTTGTAACAATATCGAGAAAGCTCTTATAGAAGAGCAAACAAGACACGTTGTTGGTAAACAAATGCTGTTATCAGTTCAGTTTCTGATCAGAAAACCAGACCAGGTATTGACAGGGTTCGTAGATGGAGTGAAGGTAGAAGGAAACAATTGTAGATTCTGTTATGGAGGCGTATATTCAGGAAGCGTGGAAGAGCCCGGCCTTCACGTTTGCTCACTGCTATGTCTACCTACCTGGAGGGTGTTCCGGGGGTTAACGCCCCCGCGGCTTAGTTCTTGACCAGGCCTAGTCGAGTTCTGAGACAGAGGCCTATGTGCGGGGGGTGTAGGTCAAGTGACTTGAGGCTTGGCCAGGGAGCCTTCCTATAATGATATTAGGACAAATATATATACTACACAAGTATGTCTGTTGACACAGTTGATTCACCGTTTAAAAGTCAGGAGCCAGAAATTGGAGCTTTACCTTCACAGACACCGTCAGCAGACTGTATACTGATTCACATTTTCTCTATAAGCACTGTCAGCCGACTATACTGACTCACTCTACCACCTCACTTTACCTCCACAAGCTCTGTCAACAGACTACTCTCTGACTCACCTTAACCTTACTGGTCATATTTTGTCCATCGGGTGAAATGGAGCTTATTATAAGATAAGATAAGATTTCTTCAGATTTTTAACCCCGGAGGGTTAGCCACCCAGGATAACCCAAGAAAGTCAGTGCGTCATCGAGGATTGTCTGTCTTATTTCCATTGGGGTCCTTAATCTTGTCCCCCAGGATGCGACCCACACCAGTCGATTAACAACCCAGGTACCTATTTGCTGCTAGGTGAACATGAGAACAGGTGTAAGGAAACACGTAGAAATGTTTCCACCCGCCGGGAATCGAACCCGGGCCCTCCGTGTGTGAAGCGAGAGCTCTAACCACCAGACCACCGGGCCACCATAAGACTACCAGTTCAACGGAGGCTTTAGTTATCTGAACGAGGAATTTCCACAGTTTTCCGGTCCACCTCATAGAAAAGAGGTCCACCCAATTAGAAAATACCAGCCAATAAGATGCATTTTTTGACTTAGTATAAAATACTGACTCCAGGACATACTTTCAAATATACAACAACGAGACGAAAAGAAACTCAGTAAACAAACACCTCGTCCAGGCATTTTATCTTGGAATTCTTTTACTTAAAAGAACATTATGAAGATGTGTATATATATATATATATATATATATATATATATATATATATATATATATGTCGTGCCGAATAGGTAAAACTTGCAATTTTGGCTTAAATAGCAACGCTCTTCTTGACGAATAAGGCAAGCGAAAATTTGTGTATGCAATAATTATGCAAAAATCATTCTGAACCTAACGAAAAAGATGTTCTGTATTTCATTGTGTTTGTTTATTATTAAATTATTGTAAACTTATCTAAAATATATTTAGTAGTTGTATTAGGCTAAATTAAATTGCGCTTGTTATAATAAGGTTAGGTAAGTTTTCTAAGGTTCTTTTGGTGCAAAATTATTAATACTATTTACAATAACATAAATGAAAAAAATATAAATGTATAAGAGAAAATTTTAGAAAGGCCTTAATTTTAAATGAGTTCTTGCTAATTGACCTGTTTTACCTATTCGGCACGATATATATATATATATATATATATATATATATATATATATATATATATATATATATATATATATATGATTGGGCAGCCAGTGCTGGTTATTATGTTACTCTGTACCAATTAGCCGATGTCTAATTAAGTCTTGTTGGCATGAGAATATTCCTGGACGCTGAGAGATTGTGAAGTGTGGGAGATTAGTCTCTCTTCCTCACCCTTTCTCTCTCTCTCTCTCTCTCTCTCTCTCTCTCTCTCTCTCTCTCTCTCTCTCTCTCTCTCTCTCTCTCTCCTCTCTACTCTCTCTCACTCCTCCTTCACTCTCTTCACTCTCTTCACTCTCCTTCACTCTCCTTCACTCTCCTTCACTCTCTCTCACTCTCCCTCACTCTCACTCTCCCTCACTCTCTCTCTCCCTCTCCCTCACTCTTCTTCACTCTCCCTCACTCTCCCTCACTCTCCTTTACTCTCCCTCCCTTCCACTCTCCCTCACCCCCTCCCACCAACCCTCTTCCTCCAACGCTGCCCCCATTACTCCTCTTCCTTATCAACCCTCCTTATCACCCTCCTCCCTTATCACCCTCCCGTTATCACCTCTTCCCATTATCACCCCCTTTCCCTCCCTTTATCACTCCCAATTAACTAAAACAGTAAATTTGGTCTTCTGATTTATCACTTAACGATAACAACCACTGTGTGTGTGTGTGTGTACTCACCTAGTTGTGGTTGCAGGGGTCGATTCATAGCTCCTGGCCCCGTATGTGTGTATGTGTGTATGTGCGTGTGTGTGTATGTGTGTATGTGCGTGTGTACTCACCTAATTGTGGTTTTAGGGGTCGAGACTCAGCTCCTGGCCCCGCCTCTTCGCTGTCTGCTACTGGGTCTCCGCTCTCCCTGCTCCATGAGCTTTATCATACCTTGTCTTAAAACTATGTATGGTTCCTGCCTCCACTATATCTTTCTCTAGACTATTCCACTTCCTGACTACTCTGTGGCTGAAGAAATGCTTCCTAACATCCCTTTGACTCATCTGAGTCTTCAGCTTCCAGTTGTGTCCCCTTGTTTCTGTGTTCCCTCTCTGGAACATCCTGTCCCCGTCTACCTTGTCGATTCCCCGCAGTATTTTGTATGTCGTTATCATGTCTCCTCTGACCCTTCTTTCCTCCAGTGTTGTTAGTCCTATTTCCCTCAACCTTTCTTCATAGGACAGACCCCTGAGTTGTGGAACTAGCCTTGTCGCAAACCTTTGCACTTTCTCTAGTTTCTTTACGTGCTTGACCAGGTGTGGGTTCCAGACTGGTGCTGCATATTCTAGTATGTGTGTGTACTCACCTAGTTGTGGTTGCAGGGGTCGATACATAGCTCCTGGCCCCGCCTCTTCACTGGCCGCTACTGGGTCACTCTCCCTGTGCCATGAGCTTTATCATACCTCTTCTTAAAGCTGTGTATGGAACCTGCCTCCACTACATCGCTTCCCAAGCTATTCCACTTCCCGACTACTCTGTGACTGAAGAAATACTTCCTAACATCCCTGTGATTCATCTGAGTCTTCAACTTCCAACTGTGTCCCCTTGTTGCTGTGTCCCATCTTTGGAACATTCTGTCTCTGTCAACCTTGTCAATTCCTCTCAGTATCTTGTATGTCGTTATCATGTCCCCCCTATCTCTCCTGTCCTCCAGTGTCGTCAGGTCGATTTCCCTTAACCTCTGTGTGTGTATGTGTGTGTGTGTGTGTGTGTGTGTGTGTGTGTGTACTCACCTAGTTGTACTCACCGAGTTGTGGTTGCAGGAGTTGAGTCACAGCTCCTGGCTCGGTCTCTTCACTGGTCGCTACTAGATCACTCTTCCTGCTCCATGAGCTTTATCATACCTCTTCTTAAACCTATGTATGGATCCTGCCTCCACTACATCACTTCCCAGATTATTCCACTTCCTGACAACTCAGTGACTGAAGAAATACTTCCTAACATCCCTGTGATTCATCTGAGTCTTCAACTTCCAAATGTGACCCCTTGTTGCTGTGTCCCACGGTATTGTGCCTTTTTTTGTTATTCCCCAAGTACCCGATTCCCGCCTCTCAAACAATCTTTCCCCGTCGGCCCGTCTGAGTATTTTGTATGCTGTTATCATGTCTCACCATGCCCTCCTGTCTTCCAGTGTCGTTACATTCAGTTTATTTAACTTCTCTTGTTAGTTCCTTACTTCAGCTCTTTTTTCCAGTTTCTTAACATGCGTCCTGAAGTGTGGGTTCTATACTGGTGCTGTGTACTCCAAGATGGGTCTGACATATGTTGCATAAAACACCCGGAATTACTGATTAAATTCTTAAAGGCCACTCTCGGATTTGCCAGACGGTTGATGTGAGCCTCTGACGATATGGTAGACACTATGCTTACTCCCAGGTCCTTCTCTCAGAATAAGATCAGCAGCCTCTGTCTCCCATGTCTAGACTCTGCATCCGGTCTTCTCGTTTCTTCCTCAATCTTCTTATCCCTGCATTTGTTGGGGTTAAATTTAAACAAACACTTATTTGACCAATCCTGCAGTTTGTCCAGGTCCGACTGCAGCTTTTCCTTGGTCCTCATCTGTGTGTATTCTCAGTTTAACATCTACGAAGAGAGATACATCTCACTCACCAAAAACATCACTGGCCCTAAAACCGATCCTTGTGGTACCCCTCTCGTTACTCTTTTCCATTCTGACGTCTCTTCCCGGAAAAATAATTCTTTGTTTATTTGTCCTGAGGTACACCTTGATCCACTGGAGTACGTTCCCGGTTATTCCTTCCTGCTTCTCAAGTGTTCCCCAGTCTCATGTGGGGTACAGTATCATATATCTTCTTTAAGAAAGCGCGTGTGTGTGTGTGTGTGTGTGTGTGTGTGTGTGTGTGTGTGTGTGTGTTTGTGTGTGTGTGTGTGTGTTTTTTTACCAAGATGAGGTGTTTGAAGGTCAGTTTAACTAAAGCGCGAGGCTTCACTGTTGTCAGTTTTGCTACTTTCCTCTTCACTGAGTCTCAGTAAGCTTTCATCTCGTCAAAAACCTCGAGATACTTGTTATAAATACTGGAGTTGTTATGGAAAACCCAGACAGGATAATTAGAGCAGCAGGACGTGATGTGCTAGGCCGGGCAAGTGGGTGGAGAAGTGGACGCTAGTGGCAGCTGTCTTGGAGAAGTGGACGCTAGTGGCTGCTCTCTTGAGGAAATGGACGCTAGTGGCTGTTGTCTTGGAGAAGTGGATGCTAATTGCTGTTGTCTTGGAGAAGTGGATGCTAATTGCTGTTGTCTTGGAGAAGTGGGCGCGCTAGTGACTGCTGTCTTGGAGAAGTGGATGATCTTGTCTGTTGTTCTGGAGATGTGGATGCTAGTTGCTGTCGTCTTGGAGTGGGCGCGCTAGTGACTGCTGTCTTGGAGAAGTGGACGCTAGTGGCTGTTGTTCTGGAGAAGTGGATAGTAGTTGCTGTTGTCTTGGAGAAGTGGATGCTAGTTGCTGTTGTCTTGGAGAAGTGGATGCTAGTTGCTGTTGTCTTGGAGAAGTGGACGCTAGTGGCTGCTGTCCTCGAGAAGTGGATACTAGTGGCTGTTGTCTTGGAGAAGTGGATGCTAGTGGCTGTTGTCTTGAGAAAGTGGACGCTAGTGACTGTTGTCTTGAGAAAGTGGACGCTAGTGACTATTGTCTTGGAGAAGTGAATGCTAGTGACTTTTGTCTTGAGAAAGTGGACGCTAGTGATTGCTGTCTTGAGACAGTGGGCGCTAGTGACTGTTGTCTTGGAGAAGTGGAGGCTAGTGACTGTTGTCTTGAGAAAGTGGACAATAGTGATTGTTGCCTTGAGACAGTGGGCGCTAGTGACTGTTGTCTTGGAGAAATGTACGCTAGTGACTGCTGTCTTGAGGAAGTGGACGCTATTGACTGTTGTCTTGGAGAAGTGGAATATAGTGACAGCTGTCTTGAGACAGTGGACGCTAGTGACTGCTGTCTTGAAGAAGTGGACGCTAGTGACTGCTGTCTTGAGACAGTTGACGCTAGTGACTGCTGTCTTGGAGAAGTGGACGCTAGTGATTGCTGTCTTGAGACAGTTGACGCTAGTGACTGCTGTCTTGGAGAAGTGGACGCTAGTGATTGCTGTCTTGAGACAGTTGACGCTAGTGACTGCTGTCTTGGAGAAGTGGACGCTAGTAGCTGTTGTCTTGAGGATGGATCTTAGAACTCAGTCACTTCATTTATTTTAACGTCCAGAGCAAACGTTGCTATTTTACATTTACAAACTATTATTACAAATGCCACTTAACTTTCCATTCCTTGTATTTAACTGCTACTTTCGTTCCCTCAATACCCCTCATGTATGTCAGAGTAGCAGTGACACTATCAGGTGGCACTGAGATAGTAGCGGGTGCCACCATACCGAGGGTCACCGTCCAAGCTACTCCCCTGTCCTGCACCCTTGAGGAACCTGGATGTAATCTGTCATGGTGGGGTGTTGAGGGCACTGAGTGCCACAGGCACTTACTGTGTGTGTTTGTGTGTGTGTACCCACCTATTTTATGGCTACAGGAGTCGAATCACAGCTCCTGCCCCGCCTTTTCGCTTATTGCTTCTAGTCCATTCTCTTCCTGCTCCATGAGCTTTATCGTATCTTTTGTTAAAGCTATGTATGGATCCTGCCTCCACTACATCACACTCCAGATTGTTCCACTTCCTGACAACTCTATGACTGAAGAAACACTTCCTAACATCCCTGTGACTTATCTGGGTTCTCAGCTTCCAGTTGTGACTCCTTGCTGCTGTGTCCCATCTCTGAAACATCCTCTCCCTATCCACCATGTCAATTCCTTTCAGTATTTTGTATGTCGTTATCATGTCATCCCTATCCCTCCTGACTCCAATGTCGTCAGAGTGATTTACCTTAATTTCCCCTCGTAGGATATACCCCTTAGCTCCGGGACAATTTTTGTTGTAAACCTTTGCACTTTCTCTAATTTCTTAACGTGCTTGACCAAGTGTGGGTTCCATACTGGTGCTGCATACTCCAATAAGGGTCTGACGCACACGGTTTACAGAGTCTTGAATGATTCGTTACTCAGGTGTCGAAATGCTATTCTTAGGTTTGCCAGGCGCCAATATGCCGCAACAGTTATTTGGTTGATGTGATCCTTAGATGTGATCGGTATTATACTCACTCCAAGATTCTTTTCCTTGAGTGAGGTTTGCAGTCTTTGGCCACCTAGACTGTACTCTGTCTTCTTTGACCTTCCCCAATCTTCATGACTTTGCACTTGGTGGGGTTAAACTCCAGGAGCCAGTTGTTGGACCAGGCTTTCAGCCTGTCCAGAACCCTTTGTAGTCCTACCTGATTCTCATCCTTTTGAATTCTCCGCATTAGCTGCACATCGTCTGCAAACAGGGGCACCTTTGTATCTATCCCTTATGTCACATATACAAGAAACAGCACCGGCCCTAGGACTGACCCTTGTGGAGCTCCACTCGTCACAGGCGCCCACTCTGGATCGTCGTCATGTACCATTACTCTTTGTTTTCTTCCTGTCAGGTATTCTCTGATGCATTGCAGTGCCTTTCCTGTTATTCCTGCCTGCTCCTCTAGCTTTTGCACTAATCTCTTATGCGGAAGTGTGTCGAAAGCACCTCTTACAGTCCAAGAAAATGCAGTATACCCACGCCTCTCTCTTCCTTCCTTACTTCTGTCACCATGTCATAAAACTCCAGGTTTGTGACAGGATTCCCCTTCCCTGAAACCGCGCTGGTTATCGTGTATAAGCTCATTCTTTTCTAGATGCTAAACCACTCTTCTGATAAGCTTCTTCATGACTTTACATACTATACATATCAGTGACACAGTGACTAGCGTCGGAGGAACGCGTCACAACATCCGTTCATGTCAACAGTTACAAAAAGACAATCCTAATTTACGCACCGCTGGGCTACATCACCCCTTGGATTACGCTAATGAATAGCGATTAATGCGCCCTTAAAATAAACAACGAGAAAAATCCCAGAGTGATCTCCGGGGAAAGTGAGGATTCAGAAAGCAGCAACTTCTACAAAAGAAAAACATTTAAAATCTGGGATGAATTCTTTGTCCCAGCTGCGGGTATTGCATTGTAAATGCAAATGAAGAGTCTTAGAATCAATTTAATACCAACAGCGGCTAGTTTGGCTATCAAAACAACGGTGTTATTAACCACACAGGGAAGCTGTTAAATGACGCTGGTGATGGCGATGGAGGGTAAAATCGCCTCTGTTTGATGGGAGTGTAGAGGTTGAAAAGGCTGGGCTGAGTCTAGGGGCTCTCCATTGAGTGGCAGTGTTGGTTCAGTAATCCGTTTTGCTTGATGACTCGTGTTGGCTGAGCTCTCCAGAGCTTCATCCGTCTAGCATAACTGACTGCAAATTGAGGATAAATAGAGCGTCAAAGGGGGACTATTAACGCCAGAATACCTGATGCATATTTGACTATACTGTTCAAGTTTGTTAGATGAAAATTGTGTGAAGGAGGGAAATAGAGGATGGGGGGAGAGGGTTAAAGAGAGAATACACGGGGCAGAACTTTAGAGTTGACACCATGGTTACCTGCTAAGATGAACTGAGCCTCCACCAGTCACTGCTGTGAATGACCCACACGAGTTTAGAGGTTGAGGAAACAGAATATAACAACATGAACTACAACATCAACTTTCGCTAATGATCTTCGTGAAATATTCAGTGTCACAGTGTCACAGTGTCACAGTGTCACACTTTGTGCTGTGCATGTTTCAGTTTTGGCTCTTTACTAGTTTTCCAAACTACAGTCCAGTTATGTCCTGTTTGACTTCCATCTCTTTCCTAATTATTAAAAAAAATGGCAAAACGATGATCAGTCTTACGTGTGAAACAGGACCGCGAGGAAGACCGTCCAGCGGAACATTCATCCGGTAACTAGTACCTCAAGCCTCTGTTTTGTTTGGAACTGGTGGAGTTGCTGTTGCAACAGCAACAGCACCACCACCACCACCATCACCACCACCACTCCCCCATCACCACCACCACCACCACGCACATCAATTATCTAAGTTTGTTTACACCTCTTGAAGCGTAAATATCCGTGAACAGTCTCTCGTTACCGCTCCTACTTCGAAATAATTCCTATTTTTAGTGTCCTTGTGCAAACACAACTATAAACATCACCGTCAAGGGTCTACTAAGAATTCTGCTCCCTCTTAACTTTTCCGGTTCTCTGGTGCAACACACAGCGAACCTTCCTACGTAACTTGATGACACAGGGAGGCAACTTGATGACACAGGGAGGCAACTTGATGACACAGGGAGGCAACTTGATGACACAGGGAGGCAACTTGATGGTACAGGGAGGCAACTTGATGGTACAGGGAGGCAACTTGATGGTACAGGGAGGCAACTTGATGACACAGGGAGGCAACTTGATGATACAGGGAGGCAACTTGATGGTACAGGGAGGCAACTTGATGACACAGGGAGGCAACTTGATGACACAGGGAGGCAACTTGATGACACAGGGAGGCAACTTGATGGTACAGGGAGGCAACTTGATGACACAGGGAGGCAACTTGATGACACAGGGAGGCAACTTGATGATACAGGGAGGCAACTTGATGGTACAGGGAGGCAACTTGATGACACAGGGAGGCAACTTGATGATACAGGGAGGCAACTTGATGATACAGGGAGGCAACTTGATGACACAGGGAGGAAACTTGATGGTACAGGGAGGCAACTTGATGACACAGGGAGGCAACTTGATGATACAGGGAGGCAACTTGATGATACAGGGAGGCAACTTGATGACACAGGGAGGCAACTTGATGGTACAGGGAGGCAACTTGATGACACAGGGAGGCAACTTGATGGTACAGGGAGGCAACTTGATGATACAGGGAGGCAACTTGATGATACAGGGAGGCAACTTGATGATACAGGGAGGCAACTTGATGGTACAGGGAGGCAACTTGATGATACAGGGAGGCAACTTGATGATACAGGGAGGCAACTTGATGATACAGGGAGGCAACTTGATGATACAGGGAGGCAACTTGATGATACAGGGAGGCAACTTGATGACACAGGGAGGCAACTTGATGATACAGGGAGGCAACTTGATGATACAGGGAGGCAACTTGATGACACAGGGAGGCAACTTGATGATACAGGGAGGCAACTTGATGACACAGGGAGGCAACTTGATGATACAGGGAGGCAACTTGATGACACAGGGAGGCAACTTGATGATACAGGGAGGCAACTTGATGATACAGGAGGCAACTTGATGATACAGGGAGGCAACTTGATGATACAGGGAGGCAACTTGATAATACAGGGAGGCAACTTGATGATACAGGGAGGCAACTTGATGACACAGGGAGGCAACTTGATGATACAGGGAGGCAACTTGATGACACAGGGAGGCAACTTGATGATACAGAGAGGCAACTTGATGACACAGGGAGGCAACTTGATGACACAGGGAGGCAACTTGATGATACAGGGAGGCAACTTGATGACACAGGGAGGCAACTTGATGATACAGGGAGGCAACTTGATGATACAGGGAGGCAACTTGATGACACAGGAGGCAACTTGATGACACAGGGAGGCAACTTGATGAACAGGGAGGCAACTTGATGATACAGGGAGGCAACTTGATGATACAGGGAGGCAACTTGATGACACAGGAGGCAACTTGATGAACAGGGAGGCAACTTGATGACACAGGGAGGCAACTTGATGATACAGGGAGGCAACTTGATGATACAGGGAGGCAACTTGATGACACAGGGAGGCAACTTGATGATACAGGGAGGCAACTTGATGATACAGGGAGGCAACTTGATGACACAGGGAGGCAACTTGATGACACAGGGAGGCAACTTGATGACACAGGGAGGCAATTTGATGACACAGGGAGGCAACTTGATGACACAGGGAGGCAACTTGATGACACAAGGAGGCAACTTGATGACACAGGGAGGCAACTTGATGACACAGGGAGGCAACTTGATGACACAGGGAGGCAACTTGATGACACAGGGAGGCAACTTGATGACACAGTGAGGCAACTTGATGACACAGGGAGGCAACTTGATGACACAGGGAGGCAACTTGATGACACAGGGAGGCAACTTGATGACACAGGGAGGCAACTTGATGACACAGGGAGGCAACTTGATGACACAGGGAGGCAACTTGATGACACAGGGAGGCAACTTGATGATACAGGGAGGCAACTTGATGACACAGGGAGGCAGCTTGATGGTACACGCCATTTCTTAAGAAGTGACATTAAGGACGGCTTCAGAGAAATTAGTGATGAAGGCTCGATCCGCCGACCTGTGTAATCGTTGAGGAAGCTGGCATTTGCCTTAGTTAGGTAAAAAATGAGTTTGATTGTTTGGTCAGTTTGTTTGGCTTGAATTATATCTGAATACCACGAGTCAGGGAGACTTAACTAATACAACCAACATTAGAGCAAACTATTGGTGTATTTACAATGAGAGAGATAAACTTGGTGTAAATAATCGAAGATATATGAATACACCTGTTGACGTGCTGTTGGAGTGTGAGCAAGGTAACATATATGAAAGGATTCGGGGAAACCGGTCAGCCAGACTTGAACCCTGGAGGTGGGAAGTACAGTGCCTGCACTCTGAAGGAGGGTTGGGGATATTTGCAGTTTGGAGGGGCATATAATCTGTAGTATCAGCAAGTCTCTGTCAAAACAGTAATGGAGTGAGTGACGGTGAAAGTGTTCCTTCTTCTTTTTCGGCTCACCCTACCTCGGTGGGAGACGGCCGGCGCTTTAAAAAAAAGTAAACCTGCTGTTGTATATAATATACACAGATATAAACTTCCTGTTGAATATGCAGGGGGATATATACCTCTCTTTCTATATACCCCGTGTAAAGACACAGCAGCCGTGTCCATGGATCAGTCCTCAACAAAATACTGAAACTATATTACTTTCTGTTTCTAATTATAAATAATTAAATACCTCTCAGGCGCCTCCTGAGAGATATTTATCACTAAAACGTTATTGACAAATTATTTACGTATATTAACTAACAGCCAGTTCTTCTTTAATTCTTCTACATATTATATGAACTTGTTCGAAAAGTAACATATTTTTATGCCCAGAATTATGCTTTATGTGTAGGGGCCCTCGTGTGTAGGGGCTCCTTTAGTGAGTGGGCCCTGTGGTTAGTGTCTTAATTGCTGCCCTGTAGTTTAGCTTGTTGCTTATGTGGGAAGTTTTTCATCGTGTTGATGTAAACAAAGGTGGCTGTATTTTGATATACATTTAAACAAAGTTGGGTATTGTTTACATATGTTTATGTAAACAAGGACGTAAACCAAAGGAATCTTAAACTTGATTCCTCTCACACATACTGCGCCATGCTGGAAAGGTGTTTCCAGTATAACATAACACGAGATTTCTCTGTCCCTAATGCACGTGAAAGGAATAGTGCAGGGTGGTCATATAATGATATGAAAAATTATCACATATATATATTTATTTCTGATTTATGATCGTTGTTAGAGAGACGGAGAAGTATTTTGTTTTCCCCTTACGCTTACTAGGAAAAAGAAGCAGTATAGAGGGTTTTTTTTAGACCACCTGGGTAGCGTGAACCACCTGCGTAGTGTGGTTGGGCCTCAACCTGGGTAATAGGGCCAGCTACGTAGCGTGGTAACCTGGTTAATAAGACCAGCTGCGTAGCGTGGTTGAGCCTCCACCTGCTTAATAATATCAACTGAGTAGCGTGGTTGCGCCTCCACCTGGTTAATAAGACCAGCTGTGCGGGCTGGCCAGAGGTAAACACAACCTCTGTGTGTGTGTTGTGAGGCCAGTCACGTAGATGATGAGATCTGGGTAACCCACAATACCAGTCCTCCCATCCTACTAGCACACACACGCACACACAAACACACACACGCACACACAAACACACACACGCACACACAAATACACACACGCACACACAAACACACACACACACACAAACTCACACACACACACACACACACACACACACAACCCCACGAAGTGCAAAGTCATGAAGATTAGGGAAGGGCAAAGAAGACCACAGACGGAGTATAGTTTAGGGGGCCAGAGCCTACAGACCTCACTCAAGGAAAAGGGATCTTGGGGTGAGTATAACATCGGCACATCTCCTGAGGCGCACATCAACCAAATAACTGCTGCAGCATACGGACGCCTAGCAAACCTAAGAACAGCATTCCGACATCTTAACAAGGAGTCATTCAGGACCCTGTACACTGTGTACGTTAGGCCAATATTGGAGTATGCAGCGCCAGTTTGGAACCCTCACCTAGCCAAGCATGTAAGGAAATTATAGAAAGTGCAAAGGTTTGCAACAAGACTAGTCCCGGAGCAAAGGGGTATGTCCTACGAGGAGAGGTTACGAGAAATCGACATGACTACACTGGAAGACAGGAGATATTGAGGGGATATGATAACGACATATAAAATACTAAGAGGAATCGACAAGGTGGACAGAGACAGAATGTTCCAGAGATGGGACACAGCAACAAGGGGTCACAGTTGGAAGTTGAAGACTCAGATGAACCTCAGGGATGTTAGGAAGTATTTCTTCAGTCACAGAGTTGTCAGGAAGTGGAATAGTCTGGGAAGTGATGTAGTGGAGGCAGGATCCATATATAGCTTTAAGGAGAGGTATGATAAAGCTCATGGAGAAGGTAGAGTGACCGCGTAGCGGCCAGTGAAGAGGCTGGGCCAGGAGCTATGACTCGACCCCTGCAATTACAACTAGTTGAGTACAACTAGGTGAGTACACACACACACACACTGAATCGACCCCTGCAACCTCAATTAAGTGAGTACACACAATGCGCATTCACAATTTGACACAATCACAAGTGTTCATACACATATACTCACACTCACAGGCACAAACGCAATGTCGCTTTCACAATCACATAGTGAAACGGTAGTTCAGTCGTGTCGCCAGAGAGGCTAGTTTATTGTGCACTCGTAGCTCTTCCTGTGAGCGGTAGTGCAAAAAATAGGATCACAGGGATCACAATGGGTATTTGTCAGACACCACTAAGCACGGTTACGTCACTAGAAAGAAATATTAATCATTTCGAATTTGACATTTTTTTTTTATATAGGTGTTGTACACAGCACAGTAAGGAATACAATCTCCAAAAACATTTCTTATTGCCATTAAAAAATAAAAACATTGGTTATATCTCTGTTGTTCTCTCTATAAAGACAGTGTGTTCATCAAGTCGATGCAGAATGTGGATACAGCCTCAAGAGAATCTAATTCTATCATTTTTTTTTTAAAGGAGTGGACTGGTAAGCCAGTAGAAGACCTCGGTCAGTTGACCAAAAGCTCCATCTGCGGATAATCACATGACTAATACCCGCGTCAGAAAACACTTGTCCTGTTTCATGACAAATTTTACCTAGCCTAAACTAACCTCATGGAGGTACTTCTGAAAGGTTCGATGTGTGGACACTAAAGCAAACCATGCCACGGGTGTATAAATATACCTAGTTTGACGAATTTTGTTGTAACCAGCTGGCCCAGTAGCTAGCGTGTCGGTCTGGAGTTTCATGACTCTCTGATCGCGGGTTCTAACCCCGCCCGTGGTATGGTTTGTTTGCAATCGTGTCATTACGATTTTGTGAGTCATGGACACTCTAAGATATAATGTTTCAGTGTATGATCCTGTCTATGTCTACACACTTTGTATGTGTTATTGGCATCTCCATATAGCCGGTACTGGCAGAGTAGCAGGGAGAGAGTGGACCTAGTAGTGACCAGCGAAGAGGCGGGGACAGAAGCTGTGAATCGACTCCTGCAACCACAAATAGGAGAGTACATACACACACACACACTCACAGACTCTTCCTCACATAGGCAACCATCTCACCAATATTCCCTCACTAACGCTCCCTCACTAACGCTCCCTCACCGTGTCCGACTGTCCCAATTACCTGAGAGGAAAGCCAGCACGGTTAATGAAACATGACATTAGAGAACAACACCAGGAAAATCGATAAACACCTTGTTGTCGAGAGCCTTTGAGCACTTTGTTTCTGTTCTGCCTAATTAGGCACCGTTTGGTATCACGTATAACTCAATTATCTGGCACATCCCCCTCCCCATCCTGGGGACACCATTCTTCGTATCGAGTTGCGTTGTTTACCTCTCGGGCACGAGTTGCTTTACTGGGCATACTTGTTAAAAGTGTTGAGGCGTTACGAGCAAAATAATATGCTAGCATTTCAACCTGCTGATTTCATTAGTGTGTCGGCTCCCTCGTAATGAAGGTGAGGTAATTCTTAGCTTGGGTGAAAAAAACGCCAATATTTTGATAATGAAGTGGATCAATATTTACATGTCAGCTCTGTGATTACATTCCGGAAACCAAGTCTTTCTATTGAGTATACACATAGCCTTCAGTCCTGTTATAAAAACCTAGGGAATTTCTGTTGCAAGTGGATGCAGTATAAATAACAATGGTTTTTTTTTTAAATTCAATGTTACACAAATAAACGTGAGTAATAATTTGAAAATTATACGACAGTGAATAAATGTTAAAAAAAAAATATCTATTAAGATGGTAGAAATATGACTGAGCTTGAAGAAATATAATTCACTGGAGGTGGAGAAGACAGACAACTTCTAAGATATCTGATGATACGTAATCAACGGTGACAAATCAATCACCACCATCAGGATTCACCTCTGAGACCTGACTTAGCAATATACCACCTAGAAACCTTAATTAAACTAGCCAAATTGGGAGGTGCTGTTCAAAATGTCCTGGGTGAAATACAGTAGTTACTATCTGGAAAGAGTTACAGTAGTTAATACAGTACCTATGTTATGTACCCCATGTTGTTGTTGGGATTAAAAGGGCCACTGACAGTTTACGCCGTATCGAGCCCATGAGCCTCATGCTCATCCTGTAACCAGTAGTCGGGAGTAATCTCCCGACTACTGATAATGGGTCCAAGGACTGGATCTCACCTTCTTACAGTACTGCTATGCTGAAACTCCTCTAATAGTAACCAGCGTATTTCATATAGGACATCTGAACAATACCTTCCAGCCTGGCTAGTTTAATTAAGTTTTTGTATGTTGTGTGTTGCAGAGTCACGTTCCAGAAATGAATCCTGATGATGGTCACTGACGTGTTGCCGAGACGTTGGTTGAGTGTCAGTGTCTTGGTGACTTCAGTCGTCCTCTAGGTCCCTTTATCATGCGCTCTTCCTCCTTTCCTGGTTTTTCCGCCCTCTCTTTCTCTATGCCTACCTTTTATTCTGTCTTTTCTCCGCCCCCCCTCTCTCTCTCTCCTGCTATTCCTTCCTCCCTCCTTCCTTCCTGACCTTCTTCCCTACCTTCCTCCCTCCTTCCTTCCTTACTTTCCTTTCTTCCTTCCTCCCTTTCTTCCTTCCTCCCTTCCTTCCTTCCTCCCTTCCTTCCTTCATTCCCTTACTCTTCTGTCCCTCTCACCTCTCCTTCACACCTTTCCAATCCCTAAATCCCTCTCTTCCTCTCCCTAACCTCCTCTTGGTCTTCCTCTTACCTCCCTTCCTCCCTCCCAGAGAACAAGCCCAAGCCACGTAGGCATAATCCTGCACATTAATTAAGCTAATTAGCATAATGTTGTTATGATATGATTTAAGTGTTAATGAGGCAGTGTTTATGCATACTTAAATTAATTATCTCTTACGAGGAAGCAAATATGTGGCGCCCTCCTCATTACCATGGCGGACTTTATTATAATGCTCATATAAATGCTCGCAAAAAATGCCCTCTCCTATTGTTCATCTAATGTTTATTCTAAGGTTCATTTAATACTCGTTCTAATGCCCGTCTGGAGCTAATTCTAATGCTTGTCTTAATTCTTCTCTAATGCTCGTTGCAACGCTCTTTTTAGTGTCCGTTTTAATGTTTATTTAGGGTTTGTTCTAATGCTCATCTAATGCTAGTTCTAACGCTCCTTTAATACTCATTTTAATGCTCATCTAATATTCGTTTTAATGCTCAACCAATGCTCGTTCTAACGCTCCTTTAATACTCATTTTAATGCTCATCTAATGTTCGTTCTAACGCTTCTCTAATACTCGTTCTAATGCTCCTCTAATAATCATTCTAATGCTCCTCTAATTCTCCTTCTAATGATCATCTAATACCAGTTCTAATGATCGCTTACTGCTCGTTCTAATGCTCCGCTAATGCTCGTTCTATTACTCGTACTAATGTTCCAGCAACATTCATCTAATGCTCAGTCTAATGGTTGTCCTAATTCTCATCTAATTCCAACTTGACTTAAGTTGGTCATCAAGACTCGTAAGTTCATACATAGAGGCCAAGTTCTTATTATATCTTCATCACTTCTTGACACTTTTTTTAAATGAACTTTCGATCAAACATTAGAGCATTTAGATGACAATTCGAATATTCAAACTTGTGCATTGGAACTTGCATTGGAGCGTTTGAACTTGCAATTTGAACTTTCGTTTGGAAAATCTGAACTTGTATTGGAACATCTGAACTTGCACTGCAACATCAGAGTGTTTACTGCAGCTAATTTCTGCTGCTGTTAGTTGTCAGATTTGAACGAAAAGATGTGAAAGCCAAATTTGCCATTTTTTTTTTTAATTCTTACTATTTCTACGTTGAATTTCAATTCCTCATTTGTTTTTTGCTTTCTAAAACATAATTTCTCAACAGTATATAGAAGGGTATATGTGGAGCTGAGCGGAGGCGACTGACTTACGTGATTTGACGTGCTGTTGGAGTGTGACCACATTAATATCCTTCTAGAAATTTTAAGGAACCACTCAGCCGTCCTTGATTTTTCTGAGTGTGAAGTACCGTCCAGCTGTCCTTTATTTACCTTATTTCTGGCCGCAAATGAAGGTTCCATATCAGCGTATGCCTATGACATTAAGAATTTTTCCACAGTGGCCTCCGCTTCCCTGTACCGTCTCCAAATTTGACATTATGGCTTTTTAACAAGTTTATTAACTCATGTGGCTCAAAATTATCTAAATTTTCAAGAAACTTTTCGAGGATGGTTCTCCTCCCGTCTCCTCTGGTCGGATGGTTCACCTCCCGTCTCCTCTGGACGGATGGTTCTCCTCCCGTCTCCTCTGGTCGGATGGTTCTCCTTCCGTCTCCTCTGGTCGGATGGTTCTCCTTCCGTCTCCTCTGGACGGATGGTTCTCCTTCCGTCACCTCTGGAAGGATGGTTCTCCTTCCGTCTCCTCTGGTCGGATGGTTCTCCTTCCGTCTCCTCTGGTCGGATGGTTCTCCTTCCGTCTCCTCTGGTCGGATGGTTCTCCTTCCGTCTCCTCTGGTCGGATGGTTCTCCTTCCGTCTCCTCTGGACGCATAAGCACTCAGCATAATGCACTTCTTACATTGCACTTTTATCCTAAGCCACGCAGTTCTTGGATGTATACATTTATACCTCTCTTGTGTACGACAACTTCACATTTAACGTTAATTACTAAGAGATGTGTACACACCTGAGAAACACCTGACTTACTTCACTTGCTTCCCCATTCAAACTCTCCCACCTATTTTAATTTGACAGTTTGTTTCAAAGAGATGGACCCAATTTCAGAGCAGACTGCTTTGAAATTGGGTCCATTATTTTCAAACACCCTGTATTTCACACACACACACACACACACACACACACACACACACACACACACACACTGCCAATTAAATTAGAAAGGCAACTTTATAAGAATAAGAAATATTATGAAATGTACAGCAAATAATAAGGTCCATACGAGATATCAGCAGAAGTCTGTTCTACTTTTACTTCCCCCGTCGTCTTGCATGCTCGTGAGAGAGAAAAGACCAGCAGTCCTGCTAGAGTGCGAAGCTTTTATCAGGCTTCCACTTTACACTTGCATGAGAGAATAGTAGATCCTGTATCCTCTCTCTCTCTCTCTCTTTTCTTATATATATATATATATATATATATATATATATATATATATATATATATATATATATATATATATATATATATATATATATATATATATGCAAGACAACCACTATGAAAAAATAGAAGAATTCCAAGCGCTTTCGTGACTACTCACATTATCAAGGAACTATAAAAGGAAACATGACAAGAAGGCTTATAAAGGGGCAGAATACACCTCACAGTCACATCACACTAACAAAGACAACACCTCACAGTAGCGTAACATCTCACTACTCTGTGAAGAGGAACATAAGAAAGGACCTGAAACTCTTCCCAAGAATTAAGATTAGTCCAATTTATCATTAAATTCTTCCCAAATTTTATTAATTATAAATGAATCCAATTTATATAAACCAAAAGAAATATTCATATTATTTTCAAAACTGCTTTTAATGAAACATGATTCTATTATATTCCTCTCAACAATGGACTTGCTTGATACAACCTTCTCAGCATTTTGAAAATCAATTGGATGGTTAAAGTCTCTCATAAGAACATAAGAACATAAGAAAGGAGGAACACTGCAGCAGGCCTGTTGGCCCATACTAGGCAGGTCCTTCACAATCCGTCCCACTAACAGAATATTTGCTCAACCCAATTTTCAATGCTACCCAAGAAATAAGCTTTGACAATTCTACCCACTCATGCGCGAGTCCCACTCAAATCCAACCCCTCTCACTCATGAATTTATCCAACCTAAATTTGAAACTACCCAAGGTCCTAGCTTCAATAACCCTACTAGGCAGACTGTTCCACTCATCAACTACCCTATTTCCAAACCAATACTTTCCTATATCCTTTCATCTTTTAGGGCAGAAGAAAGGAATTTATAGGCGCATAAAAAGAGGTGAGGGTCATCTTATAAATCAGTATACTGACATTAAGAGGGACGTTAAAAAGGGAATAAGAAAAGCTAAACGGGACTATGAAATTAAAGTTGCTAGGGATTCAAAACTAACCCAAAAAGTTTTTTCCAGGTTTATAGAACAAAAGTTAGGGATAAGATAGGTCCCCTTAAAAATAACTTTGGGCATCTTACTGACAAGGAGAATGATATGTGCTCTATTTTTAATAATTATTTTCTCTCGGTTTTCACACAGGAAGACATTAATAATATCCCAGTAATTAATTTTTACAGAGGCCCAGAAGAAGATAAATTATGTAATATCACAGTCACTAGCGAAATGATTATGAAACAGCTGGACCGACTGAAACAAAATAAATCGCCGGGTCCTGATGAGCTTTTGCAAGGGTTCTTAAAGAATGCAAAATGGAACTCTGTGAACCAATATCTAACATTTTTAATTTATCTCTTCAAACAGGTGTAGTGTCTGATATGTGGAAGATGGCTAATGTAATTCTATTTTTAAAGCAGGGGACAAGTCACTACCGTCAAACTACCGCCCAATAAGCCTGACCTCAATTGTAGGCAAATTACTAGAGTCAATTATAGCTGATATTATTAGAAGCCATCTAGATAACCATAATTTGATTAATGATACCCAGCATGGATTCACGAGGGGCCGTTCCTGCCTATCTAATTTATTAACCTTCTTCAGTAAAGCTTTTGAGGCTGTTGATCACGATAAAGAATTCGATATTGTTTATTTAGACTTTAGTAAGGCTTTTGATAGAGTACCACACCAGAGACTGTTAAAGAAAGTGGCAGCTCATGGCATTGGGGGAAAAGTGCTGTCATGGATCGAGTCATGGCTCACCAATAGGAAGCAGAGAGTGTGCATAAATGGGGTTAAATCCGAATGGGGACTTGTAACAAGTGGTGTTCCACAGGGATCAGTCTTAGGCCCATTGTTATTTATAATATATATCAATGACCTTGATGAGGGAATTACTAGTGATATGAGCAAATTCGCCGACGACACGAAGATAGGTAGGATAATTGATTCAAACATAGATGTCATAGAACTTCAGGAAGATTTAGACAAACTTAATTCGTGGTCAGAAAAGTGGCAGATGCAGTTCAATGTAGATAAATGCAAGGTTCTGAAGCTCGGGAGTGTCCATAACCCAAGCACTTATAAGTTAAATAACGTAGAACTTAGATATACAGATTGAGAAGGACTTGGGGGGGATGGTAAGCAGCAACCTTAAACCAAGACAGCAATGCCTAAGCGTACGTAATAAGGCAAATAGATTACTGGGATTTATATCAAGAAGTGTTAGCAACAGAAGTCCAGAGGTTATATTACAGCTTTATACATCATTAGTAAGGCCTCACCTAGATTACGCAGCTCAGTTCTGGTCTCCATATTACAGAATGGACATAAATTCGTTAGAAAACATTCAGCGTAGAATGACTAAATTAATACATAGCATTAGAAATCTTCCTTACGAAGAAAGATTGAAGACCCTAAAATTACATTCACTTGTAAGACGTAGAATGAGGGAGACATGATCGAGGTATACAAGTGGAAAATGGGTATTAACAAAGGGGATATAAATAAGGTCTTGAGGATATCTCTCCAAGAGAGAACCCGCAATAATGGATTCAAGTTAGATAAGTTTAGATTTAGAAAGGATATAGGAAAGTATTGGTTTGGAAATAGGGTAGTTGATGAGTGGAACAGTCTGCCTAGTAGGGTTATTGAAGCTAGGACCTTGGGTAGTTTCAAATTTAGGTTGGATAAATTCATGAGTGAGAGGGGTTGGATTTGAGTGGGACTCTGCATGAGTGGGTAGAATTGTCAAAGCTTATTTCTTGGGTAGCTTTGAAAATTGGGTTGAGCAAATATTCTGTTAGTGGGACGGATTGTGAAGGACCTGCCTAGTATGGGCCAACAGGCCTGCTGCAGTGTTCCTCCTTTCTTATGTTCTTATGTTCTTA
>WNWK01001318.1:0-32500 GCA_009830355.1 Cherax destructor
AGAGTATAGTCTAGGTGGCCAAAGACTGCAAACCTCACTCAAAAAAAAAGATCTTGGGGTGAGTATAATACCGAGCACACTCCTGAGGCACACATCAATCAGAAAACCCGTGCAGCATACGGGCGGTCAAAACCTAAGAAAGGTTCCAATACCTCACTAAGGAATCATTCAAGACTCTGTATACCATATACGTCAGGCCCATACTGGAGGCAGCACCAGTTTGGAACCCACACCGGTCAAGCCCAAGAAATTAGGAGAAAGTGCAAAGGTTTGAACAAGACTAGTCCCAGAGCAAAGGGGATTGTCCACGAAGAAAGGTTAAGGGAAATCGGCCTGACGACACTAGAGGACAGGAGGGTTAGGGAGATATGATAACGACATATAAAATACTGGAGGAATAGATAAGGGGACAGAGACAAGATGTTCCAGAGAGGGACACAGAAACAAGGGGTCACAATTGAGGTTGAAGACTCCTATGAGTCAAAGGATGTTAGGAAGTATTTCTTCAGTCATAGAGTTGTCAGGAAGTGGAATAGCTTAGAAAGCGACATAGTGGAGGCAGGAACCATACATAGTTTTAAGACTAGGTTTGATAAAGCTCATGGAGCAGGGGAGAGAGGGACCTAGTAGCAATCAGTGAAGATACGGGGCCAGGAGCTGGAATCGACCCCTGCAACCACAAATAGGTGAGTACACACACACACACACACACACACACACACAATATATATATATATATATATATATATATATATATATATATATATATATATATATATATATATATATATATATATAGGATGGGGTCCACTTAGTGTCAATTGTGGACTCCATTGCCTCGAGAAGTGGATAAAAGACTTCAAGGAAGAATATTTAGATTTCTTTCTGAAGCCATTTGAATATTCCACTTCCCTACTACCCCATCTTTTATTTTTATACAAACTTATTTCAAGACAAAATACAAAATACAATGGGGAGTAAAACAACATAGATAACAACTCAGAGCTACATGTCAAATACTTCGTCCAACTCACCGGCAGTGGGCGCGGCCCAGAATATCGCAGGCTTTTCCCCCTCTGGATCGCAACACTGAGTCTCTGAAACAGGAAGCTGGTCGCCCTGTGGTCCTTGGTTTCTATGATGAGTTTTCCACCCAGCTCCTTGAGAAACTTTAGAGCACACTTGCCCCATGCTCCATGGTCTCCGACCCTATTGGGATGAAGTTATAGCAAGAGGGAAGATCTTCATATTTGCGGGTCTTCTGGGTCTCCCTGTGGCTGGCAGCTCCACCCCCTTCGGCTAAGGAGTGTGGCAGGTAGGTGTCTGCCAATGTGGCAGCACAGGTGTAGTCCCGCAATCTGCTTACCATCCTTCCAGGGTAGCATGGTGGCTCCATCAGGACGCTTTGACTTTCATCAGACCTCTGCACTTGGGGTTCCCGCTGAGCTGGGCAACGGGCTGTGGCGAGGCTTCTCTTTATGATGTCATTGACTCTCATGTCTAGCATACTTCCTTCTGATGTGTGACACACTAGACCATGGTCCGAATTGTCAGCCGTCGCCCGCCGCAAATACACCTATGTTCGGTGAGTAGGGGCGGCTAGCGAAGAGCAACACCAATCCGAATGGCCTGTGGGTCGAGTCGAGTCCCAGAGAGGAATTGGGAACAGCAAGAAGGAAATTCCTGAGGTGGTGCCTTCACCGCTAGGAGACGAGCTTTGTCCTTTCCTGAAGCGTTGGTGAGCATTGTGTTGGAAATTTTTTCCATGATCGGTTTGTCCCAGTGGGACTGTTTGTGCTCTTTGGGAGGAGCTGGTCTACTGGAGGAGTCTGCCAGGATGTCCCACTGCACTGCTGCTTCAATGAACTTGGGGTCTTGAGCTCCCACCACCCCTCTCAAACGTTCAGGGACAATCCTCTTGACTAATCCACTGGAAGCCAAACACGATGACAGAAATGGGGTAACGCTACCTGCCTTGCTTTGCGCACCCCTATACCTCCCAGTCGCACTGGGAGGGTTGCCTGCTCCCATTGCTGATCCTCTAGTGACAGATTCAGTGCCTTCTTGAAGGTGATCTCAGGTGTGCGTCATACTGTCAAGTGTTGGGTTTTCAAAAGAGGGTGCCCTCTAGGAAGTAAGTGAGTCTTGGCATAGTAAGACACCTTGTGAGGAGATACAGGGCATCATGGGCATCAAGATCACTTATTCTCTCCTCCATTCTTTTCAGGTCATTCACTTTGTCCTGAGGACAGTGTCGATGGCGTGGTGACCAGCGGTGCTCCCAGGAGGGTACTGTTGGATGGAGGGTAGTAGTGACTTCTGGGAGGATTGCTTGCACTGCATTGATTATTTCCTGATTTGTTGTGATAATTTCACACTTTGAGGGATTAAGGATGAGTCCTAAGGCTTCTCCTTGTGTTCACCCGTTGTAGGTCCTCTAACAAGGACTCCCTAGTACCTGCCAGAGTGCCATCATCCAGGTACCAGATGTTGAGCTCGCTGCATAGGCTGGAAGTTAGTTCTCTTACTGCCAAACAGAAGAGAAGTGGAGCGAGTGGATCACTCCTGCTGAACACCCTCAGACGAGGGAATTTCATGTTCCCAAACAAAAGAGTCGAGGGTTTGCGTAGCCAGTTTATATTGGTTTATATAAATTGGATTCATTTATAATTAATAAAATTTGGGAAGAATTTAATGATAAATTGACTAATCATAATTCTTGGGAAGAGTTTCAGGTCCTTTCTTATGTTCCTCTTCACAGAGTCGTGAGATGTTACGCTACTGTGAGGTGTTGTCTTGTTAGTGTGATGTGACTGTGAGGTGTATTCTGCCTCTTTATAAGCCTTCTTTCACGTTTCCTTTTATAGTTCCTTGATAATGTGAGTAGTCACGAAAGCGCTTGGAATTCTTCAATTTTTCTTAGTGGTTGTCTTGCATATTTTGATATCACCTGTTTACTGTGATCTTTTGCATTTATATATGTCGTGCCGATTAGGTAAAACTTGCGATTTTGGCTTAAATAGCAACGTTCACCTTGCCATATAGACAAGTGAAAATTGTGTATGCAAAATTTCGCCAAATCATTCTGAACATAACGAAAAAAATATATTTCATTGTGTTTGTTTATTATTAAATTAATGTTCACGTATCTAAAATATATTTAGTTGGGTTAGGCTAAATTAAATTTCTCTGGTTTAATAAGGTTAGGTAGGTTTTCAAAGTTTTCTTGTACAAAATTATAAATTTTTACATTAACATAAATTAAAAAATATATCTATAAACGTATAAGAGAAAATTTTAGAAAGGTCTTAATTTTTTAGATGAGTTCTTGCTAATTGACCAGTTTTACCTAATCGTCTACGACATATATATATATATATATATAATATATATATTATTTTTTTTTTATTAACACATCGGCCGATTCCCACCAAGGCAGGGTGGCCCGAAAAAGAAAACTTTCATCATTCACTCCATCACTGTCTTGCCAGAAGGGTGCTTTACACTACAGTTATAAAACTGCAACATTTACACCCCTCCCTTCAGAGTGCCGGCACTGTACTTCCCATCTCCAGAACTCAAGTCCGGCCTGCCGGTTTCCCTGAATCCCTTCATAAATGTTACTTGCTCACACTCCAACAGCACGTCAAGTATTAAAACCATATGCCTCCATTCACTCCTATCAAATACGCTCACACATGCTTGCTGGAAATCCAAGCCCTCGCACACAAAACTTCCTTTACCCCTCCCTCCAACCTTTCCTAGGCCGACCCCTACCCCGCCTTCCTCCACTACAGATTTATACACTCTCGAAGTCACTCTGTCTCGTTCCATTCTCTCTACATGTCCAAACCACCTCAACAACCCCTCCTCAGCTCTCTGGACAATCGTTTTGTAATCCTGCACCTCCTCCTAATTTCCAAACTCCGAATTCTCTGCATTATATTCACACCACACATTGACCTCAGACATGACATCTCCACTGCCTCCAGCCTTCTCCTCGTTGCAACATTCATCACCCATGCTTCACACCCATATAAGAGCGTTGGTATAACTATACTCTCATACATTCCCTCTTTACTTCCATGGACAAGGTTCTTTGTCTCCACAGACTCCGAAGTGCTCCACTCACCCTTTTCCCCTCATCAATTCTATGATTCACCTCATCCTTCATAGACCCATCCGCCGACATGTCCACTCCCAAATATCTGAATACATTCACCTCCTCCATACTCTCTCCCTCCAATCTGATATCCAATCTTTCGTCACCTATTCTTTTGTTATCCTCATCACCTTACTCTTTCCTATATTCACTTTCAATTTTCTTCTTTTACACACCCTACCAAATTCATCCACCAACCTCTGCAGCTTCTCTTCAGAATCTCCCAAAAGCACAGTGTCATCAGCAAAAAGCAACTGTGACAACTCCCACTTTGTATTTGCTTCTTTATCTTTTAGCCCAACACCTCTTGCCAAGACCCTCGCATTCACTTCTCTTACAACCCCATCTATAAATATATTGAACAACCACGGTGACATCACACATCCTTGTCTAAGGCCCACTTTTACTGGGAAATAGTCCCTTCCCTCCTACACACTCTAACCTGAGCCTCACTATCCTCATAACAACTCTTCACTGCTTTCAGTAACCTTCCTCCTATTCCATACACCTGCAACATCTGCCACATTGCCCCCCTATCTACCCTATCATACGCCTTTTCCAAATCCATAAATGCCACAAAAACATCTTTACCCTTATCCAAATACTGTTCACCTATATGTTTCACTGTAAACACTTGGTCTACACACCCCTACCTTTCCTAAAGCCCCTTGTTCATCTGCTATCCTGCTTTCTGTTTTACTCTTAATTCTTTCAATAATAACTCTACCATACACTTTACCAGGTACACTCAACAGACTTATTCCCCTATAATTTTTGCACTCTCTTTTGTCCCCTTTGCCTTTATACAAAGGAACAATACACGCTCTCTGCCAATCCCTAGGTACCTTACCCTCTTCCATACATTTATTAAATAATAGCACCAACTACTCCAAAATTATATCCCCACCTGCTTTTAACATTTCTATCTTTATCCCATCAATCCCAGCTGCCTTACCCCTTTCATTCTACCCACTGCCTCACGAACTTCCCCTACACCCACAACTGGCTCTTCCACACTCCTACAAGATGTTATTCCTCCTTGCCCTACACACGAAATCACAGCTTCCTGTCTTCATCAACATTTAACAAATCCTCAAAATATTCTCTCCATCTTCCCGATACCTCTAACTCTCCATTTAATAACTCTCCTCTCCTATTTTTAACTGTCAAATCCATTTGTTATCTAGGCTTCCTCAACTTATTAATCTCATTCCAAAACTTTTCTTATTTTCAACAAAATTTGCTGATAACATCTCACCCACTCTCTCATCTGCTCTCTTTTTACATTGCTTCACCACTCTTTTAACCTCTCTTTTTCTCTCCATATACTCTTCCCTCCTTGCATCACTTCTACTTTGTAAAAACCTCTCATATGCTAACTTTTTCTCCCTTACTATCTCTTTTACATCATCATTCCACCAATCGCTCCTCTTCCCTCCCGCACCCACTCGCCTGTAACCACAAACTTCTGCTGAACACTCTAACACTACATTTTGAAATCTACCCCATACATTTTCGACCCCATTTCCTACACTCTCACTAGCCCATCTATCCTCCAATAGTTGTTTATATCTTACCCTAACTGCCTCCTCTTTTAGTTTATAAACCTTCACCTCTCTTTTACTTACTGATTCTATTTTCCTTGTATCCCATCTACCTTTTACTCCCACTGTAGCTATAACTAAAAAGTGATCTGATATATCTGTAGCCCCTCTATAAACATGTACATCCTGAAGTCTACTCAACAGTCTTTTATCTACCAATACATAGTCCAACAAACTACTGTCATTACGCCCTACATCATATCTTGTATACTTATTTATCCTCTTTTTCTTAAAATATGTATTACCTATAACTAAACCCCTTTCTATACAAAGTTCAATCAAAGGGCTCCCATTATCATTTACACCTGGCACCCCAAACTACCTACTACACCCTCTCTGCATGTTTCTCCCACTTTAGCATTTAGGTCCCCTACCACAATTACTCTCTCATTTGGTTCAAAAGTTCCTATACATTCGCTTAACATCTCCAAAATCCCCTCTCTCCTCTACACTCCTCTCTTCTCCAGGTGCATACACGCTTATTATGACCCACTTTTCGCATCCGACCCTTATTTTAATCCACATAATCCTTGAATTTACACATTTATATTCCCTCTTTCCTTCCATAACTGATCCTTCAACATTATTGCTACCCCTTCCTTAGCTCTAACTCTCTCAGATACTCCTGACTTAATCCCATTTATTTCTCCCCACTGAAACTCGCCTACCCCCTTCAGCTTTGTTTCGCTTAGGGCCAGGACATCCAACTTCTTTTCATTCATAACATCGGCAATCATCTCTTTCTTATCATCCGCACTACATCCACGCACATTCAGACAACCCAATTTTATAAAGTTTTTCTTCTTCTCGTTTTTAGTAGATTTGTACAGGAGAAGGGGTTACTAGCCCATTGCTCCCGGCATCTTAGTCGCCTCATACGACACGCATGGCTTACGGAGGAAAGATTCTTTTCCACTTCCCCATGGACAATAGAGAAAATAAAAAGAACAAGAGCTATTAAGAAAAGAAGAAAAACCTAGATGTGTGTATGTATGTATATATATATATATATATATATATATATATATATATATATATATATATATATATATATATATATATATATATATATATATATATATATATATATATATATATATATACAAAACACACATACACACACTATTCCTGTATGAAAATGGACAGTAAATGTACACTAGCACGGAGCGTTTGTCAGTAAGTGTCTGAAAGTGAAATTAATGAAGCAGGGAAGACAGTTCGACTAGGGAACTCAGTAGGTAAACTACCAAAGTTAAGCGTACTCCTCTAACACCGCAAATCTGCGTACAACTGTATGTAGCACTGGAGAGGAAACTCTTCAAGAAGTACTAAGTCAGAGGAGGAAAATTCTTCCCAGTAGAAATAAATAACTAGAATAAAAACAAAGGGAAATTATGAGGGAATAAAAGGTAAACAAAAAATAAATATAATGTTACATGAAACTAAAATATAAATGACACGAATAATATATATATATAACAAATAATGAAAATATAGTAAATAATAAAATTCATTACACAGGGGCACCTTTGTAAGGTTTCTCCAGATCATAATATACCGAGATGCAATGGAAGAACCATTAAGGAACATCCAACGGTTGGTTCAGAGATACAAGTCTTGGAAACTGGTTACAGTTTGGAATGAACGACACAATAACAGACAGGTAATATACACGAAAGGTAAACCTATGATGAGAACAAGAGAACATATGATAAACAAGCACTCAGGAGGTCCTACAATTAAAAGCAATGGTAAACTATTTGCAATAGTGTCAGTATCCAAGACACTATGAAAGCAGCTTAATTTCTGAATTTCTAACCGGAATAGTGTTTGGAGGTATATACATAAAGCATAGTGTGGCACTTTGAAAGAATATAGACACACTGGTGATGTAACGAAAACGCAATAGATTAGAGTAAAAAAATTAAAATCCAAGGTAGCTTCAAATTTAGGTTAGATAAATACATGAGTGAAAAGGGTTGGATCTGAGTGGGACTTTCACGTGACTCAACAGGGTTACAAAAGCTTATTTCATAGGTAGCACTGCAAATGGGTTGGGCAAGTATTTTTGTCATGGAGTTTGGGTTTGAGAAGGACCTACTTAGTATTAGTATGGGACAGTAGGAGCAGAGAAGTGAGACGACTGGACACTGCTGCAGCAGAATTCATAAAATTGAGGACTTAAGACACCCCTACTGTGCAACAACAGTATTAAGCTTACAAAAATACTCCTTGGAAGCCTCGGTAAATGTGATGATGGTGGTGTTGGGAAGCCTCGGTAACTGTGGTGGTGGTTGTGGTGCTGGGAAGCCTCGGTAAATGTGGTGGTGGTGGTGGTGGTGCTGAGAAGCCTCGGTAAATGTGGTGGTGGTGGTGGTGGTGGGAAGTCTCGGTAAATGAGGAGAAGGTAAAATGAGTTGTGAATATGTAATGTTTATTTTGGGAAGCCTTAGTGGGCAGTGTGTGGAACGGAAACTAAACTATACACCCACCCACCGTCTATTCCACAACCTATTCACCTACAATCAATCCATCCAACCACCCAGCACTCAAGAACCACCCACGTATAAAACCATTCGCCAAACTATCCACCGAATCATCCAACCACACACACCACCTACACACCCACCAAGCTGCCAACCATTTACTGTAGACATGCCCAAGTATTCCTCATCCTCCCACGTGCCCACCCTTCACCCGAAAGCTGCCCACACTATACCCCCGTCACCACCCTGGAACTACCCACCGACCAGTGTGGTGACTACCACTTATCATGATCAGTTGGTGTTTTCTCCACTCGGGAAACTCATATGCAAAGATAAATTAAGGACAGTCACTGACCAGGTGTGGCGCGTACGATGTATATCTCTCAGTAAATTAATGAAATTGCATCTGAATGTTGGCAATATATTTAAAATCGGGAAATATATTTAATCTCCTGAAATATAGTTAAACGCTGAGAATGTATTTGAAACTTGGGAATACATCTGAACACTGGGCATACATTTAAAAAAATATTAAATATATTTAATTGACGAAATACTTTGACAAAAATACAATAGGGAGTAAAACAACATAGAAAACTCAGAGTTACATCTCGAATACTTCGTCCAGCTCCCTTGCGGTGGGCCGCGTGCCCAGAATGTTGCAGGCATTTCCCTCTGGATCGTAACACTGAGTCTCTGAAAGAGGAAGCTGGCCGCCCTGTGGTCCCCGGTTTCTATGATGAGTTTTTCACCCAGCTCTTTGAGAAACTTTAGAGCACACTTGCCCCATGCTCCAAGGGTCTCCGATCCTATTGGGATGAAGTTATAGCAAGGGGGAAGGTCTTCATATAGATAGATGGATATATATGTATTAAAATATATATGGCAGACGACATTCAACAGGAATAGACTAACGTCTGCAGCACCACATTTAGCAGGAAAAAGATTAGAGTTTTCAGCACAATTCCATCATTTCGAATTCGTCCAAATAATTCTGCTAATACTGGTGACATTAACCATACTTCCACCGAGGTGGCAGCAGCACCTCTACCGTGCTGCTTATCTTCCCTCTACTGTGTCTCCAGACTCTCCCACGACTCTGTTTCTGTTGTTTTACCTAGCTAGTCCTTATAACTTTATGTACAGTTAAGTACTATATCTATCTCATAAGAAATAAACTGAGAATCTAGTCTTCATTACTCCTAGAACTGAACGACCCACACAGATTCAGCGCTTCACGTCAACAACAGCAACAACAACAACAATAATAATAAAGCTTGAATCTCCTGTAAACATGAATATTTTTGAAAGACACTATTAAGAAATACTCGGACCCAGTATCATAGTGCCACGCCACATGACCTCTCCACCTGGGATGTATTATATGTAAAATAAAGTATTGCTATATGATATAATGCCATATTTATTGTATTTTTTTCGTAGCTGAGCTGTTCCCAGGAGACTTTTGTGCAGTTCTTGTGTCTGGGAGTCCAATAAGTAAGTGGCAGAAGTGGTAAGAAGTCGAAAATACTGGCGCTCAATATGTCAAGTTGCAGGAAATAAAAACAGTTTATACAATTTACTCGAGATATAGAAGGACTTTTAAAGAAGTCAAGAGTTCCCGATTTTTGAAGATTTCATAGATGACAACTGCAGAGACTGGAAAGTTTAAGTACCATAATGAAAGATTAAATGGCTGCAAAGTTGAAATATCTCAAATCCTCAAGTTCTGAGAAGTTGAAGAAATGCGAGATATAAGAGAATAGAAACTCTAGTACAGAAAACTGATGTGGCACCCAGGGTCTTCATTGTTACTGATGTGGCACCCAGGGTCTTCATTGTTACTGATGTGGCACCCACGGTCTTCATTGTTACTGATGTGGCACCCAAGGTCTTCATTGTTACTGATGTGGCACCCAGGGTCTTCATTGTAACTGATGTGGCACCCAGGTTCTTCATTGTTACTGATGTGGCACCCAGGGTCTTCATTGTTACTGATGTGGCACCCAGGGTGTTCATTGTTACTGATGTGGCACCCAGGGTCTTCATTGTTACTGATGTGGCACCCAGGGTCTTCATTGTTACTGATGTGGCACCCAGGGTCTTCATTGTTACTGATGTGGCACCCAGGGTCTTCATTGTTACTGATGTGGCACCCAGGGTCTTCATTGTAACTGATGTGGCACCCAGGGTCTTCATTGTTACTGATGTGGCACCCAGGTTCTTCATTGTTACTGATGTGGCACCCAGGGTCTTCATTGTTACTGATGTGGCACCCAGGGTCTTCATTGTTACTGATGTGGCACCCAGGGTCTTCATTGTTACAGATGTGGCACCCAGGGTCTTCATTGTTACTGATGTGGCACCCAGGGTCTTCATTGTTACTGATGTGGCACCCAGGGTCTTCATTGTTACTGATGTGGCACCCAGGGTCTTCATTGTTACTGATGTGGCACCCAGGGTCTTCATTGTTACTGATGTGGCACCCAGGGTCTTCATTGTTACTGATGTGGCACCCAGGGTCTTCATTGTTACTGATGTGGCACCCAGGGTCTTCATTGTAACTGATGTGGCACCCAGGGTCTTCATTGTTACTGATGTGGCACCCAGGGTCTTCATTGTTACTGATGTGGCACCCAGGATCTTCATTGTTACTGATGTGGCACCCAGGGTCTTCATTGTTACTGATGTGGCACCCAGGGTCTTCATTGTTACTGAACATAATGACTGAGGTCACAATATTCTCTCAGGAAATATTTTACAACTCAGAGAATCATAAATATTTCTCCTTCTATTACCTTATTAGTGAAAATCTTACTGAGTTCTGAGAAGTGTACACAATTAGCGGACGGTGGAATAAGCCTTTACAACTTCGAATGCTGGATAACCCACATAATTTTAACGCATCTCTTAAAAATACGTTTCACTTATGTTTTGGTGCTGATTTACCTCGGTTGACATGAAATCTTGTAAAGGATAAATTGGTAGTGAAATCTATTAGTTGTATGTAAAATTAGTTTACTTTTGAGATAAATTTGCTGTATATAAAAAATAGTTCGTTCTCTGTATTTATTATTCAGTATCAATTAAATGCCCGGTGTAGAAGCCAAGTTATCTAAGTTGGTAGGTACCGTAGCCTGGTCTCTCATGCTTTATGTAGAGAAAATTTAAAAAAAAATTATGTGAAAGTGGAAGGATGTTTGTGGGATTTTTTTTTATTATATTTGAAGGGAGGGAATGTGAACTTTTGGCCCTCTTATTATGCAATTGCATTGTAATGAACCTTTTACAATAATTTTTTTATTTGTTTTGTACATGTTATCGTCACTTCCTCTGCTATTCCATCAATTAATTACTGTAGTTACCATGAACTACTGTCACTTCCACTAACTACCGTTACATCCACTACCTACTGTGACATCTAACTGCCGGACTCCTCACTAAGTACCTTGACTTATTTTAGGTGCTTGAATACCATTAACAATGATGTCCTTGAAGTCACTAACTCGCTTAGTATCATACTTTCACTAGCTACTCTGACTTCCACTGAGTGTTCATTAGTTAAGGTATTGTGTTAAAACTTATGCAAGTATTAAATGTTCTCTCCTAAATGTATAGCACAGAAGTTTTGTTATTGTTAATATATGACCAATATATATGACGCGGAAAATATCAGTTCCACTCTATGAAAATATAGATGATTAATAAAAAATAATGAAAACACAGCATAAAATAATGCCGACTAAAACAATCTATAAAAAACGATTAAACAAGAATCTTGATCCCTGGCAAAACCTTAAAATCAGTTGTGAACAAAGCGGAACTCTTGTTCACAGATGACCCTCCAGCTGTGTACGAGAGGTGCAGCTGGAGTGACGTAGGGGATCAGAAGCGTTGATACAGTGAAGCTGTACTCGGAACTGAAAAGAACTGCCACACTTGCAGTTGTGGTGAGCAACGCACACAGGCACGTACACATGACGAACAGCTGCAGAATATTAAGTGCAGACTAATAGTACAGCAGATAATGAAACCCAGGGTCACGTACACATGACTTACAGCTGCAGAATATTAGGTGCAGACTAATAGTACAGCAGATAATGAAACCCAGGGTCACGTACACATGACGGACAGCTGCAGAATATTAAGTGCAGACTAATAGTACAGCAGATAATGAAACCCAGGGTCACGTACACATGACGGACAGCTGCAGAATATTAAGTGCAGACTAATAGTACAGCAGATAATGAAACCCAGGGTCACGTACACATGACGGACAGCTGAAGAATATTAAGTGCAGACTAATAGTACAGCAGATAATGAAACCCAGGGTCACGTACACATGACGGACAGCTGAAGAATATTAAGTGCAGACTAATAGTACAGCAGATAATGAAACCCAGGGTCACGTACACATGACGGACAGCTGAAGAATATTAAGTGCAGACTAATAGTACAGCAGATAATGAAACCGTATGATATATAGTATCTCTATGATACCATGGGTCGTTACGACTGTCATTCATATGGCTAGTAGAGAGGGAAGATTGCAGCCATTGCTGCAACATACACATATACATTCCTTCAGCAATCACCTTCCTATATAAAATTTATACTGCACACTCTAACAATGCATTCTTAAATCTACCCATACTTCCTCGGCCACCTCCTCATTGCATTTATTCTCTCTAGCCCACCTTTATCTAAATAGTTGCTAATATATTACCCTAACTCTCCCCTCCTTTCATTTATACACTTTCAACTGATGACATTTTCCTTACATACGATCTACCTATTACTCTTACTAAATAATGATCTATTATATCTGTCTCCCCTCTAAAAAGGTCTGCCCATCAACCTTTTATCAGCTAATACATAATTCAACAACCTGCTTTCCTCACATCCCATATCGTATCTCGTATACTTATTTATCCTCTTTTTCTTAAAAAATGCAAAGCATTTTACCAAACCACTTTTCATAATGTAATTAAAGGCCTCCTTTACCGTGGATATTCCAAACTTATCTTCCACACTCTCTTGTATGGAGTGGGATCGTTACAGTTGCTTTTTGCCGATGACACCGTTTTATGGACAGATTCTGAAGAGAAGTTGCAAAGGTTGGCAAACGAATCTGGGAATGTATGTAAATAAAGGAAATCAATTAAAAGCGAATATGGGAAAGTCGGAGTGATGAGAGTATCAAAAAATTTAGGAAACGAGAGATTGCATATCAAATTGAAGGGAGCAAGATTGGAGGAGATGAATGTGTTCAGATTTTTAGGAATGGATTTGCCAAGGAATGGTTCAGTGAGAAATGAGATGAACCATAGAATTGGTGCTAGGGGGAAAAAGATGGGTATGCGCAATAAGGTGTCTGTGGAGACAAGGAATTTTATCCAGAGAATACTTTAACCAACATTGTTGTGTGGGTACGAAGCATGGGTTTTAAATGTTGCAGCGAGGAGGAGACTGGTGGTGGTGGAGATGTTGTGTTTGAAGGAAATTTTCGGTGTGAATATTATGTAGAAAATTCCGAGTTTCAAGATTAGGAGGAGATGGGGAGTCACCTAGGAAAGGCCTGAGTGATGGGGGGTAAAGGGGGTAAGAATGCTAGATAGGTGCGAGTGGAGAAAAGTTTTTTTTTATGATTTGATGTGCTGTTGGAGTGTGAGCAATGTAATATTTATGAAGAGATTCAAAGAAACCAGTTAGCAGGGCTTGAATCCTGGAGGTGGAAGTTACAACGCCTATACTACGAAGGAGGGGTGGGAATGTTGCGATTTGGATTGTCATCTGAACTGTAATGTCAGTTCGCCCCTGATAAGAAAGTGACTGAGTGAGTAACAGTAAAAACGTTGTTGTCAGGTCACAGTACCGAGGTGGGAGACAGCCAGAGGGTTAAAAATATATATCCCTTTAACTGTTCAGGAAAAAATAATTTCATAAGATTGAGTTTATCCATTTTTTAATAATATATTTTTTTAAAATACTATCATCTCTCGCCTCTTCTTGCAGATAACAACGCCGTGAGTTACACAAGGATCAGATTATTGCTTTCTGTGATATAAGAGTGAGATTAAAACTCTCTGAAACCCAATAATGTCTGGCGACTTCATGTTTTGCAGCAGTGATAATTCTACGCACATAACCAGCATATTTTTGCTGGCTGGTCGGGCGCACATTTTCCCATTGTTTGATTGACTTCAGTTGCAGCTCCTGGGCCTCATGATGGTGTTGATATGCAGATTCTTAACATCTAGAGGGTGCAAAGTTCCAACTTCAAGGCTTCTTCAAAGTGTTGAGATAATGGTCTTGGTCCTCTCGAAAATGTTGATCTCCATTGGTAGGTGTTGAGTTATTGATTATTGGTATCTTGAAGCAGATGAGCTGCAGCTTTTCTGCCTCTTCATGGTTTTGTGGTACAGTTTCTGTGTTCCATGCTTGGGTTTCTATTAATAATGCAATTACGTTCAGGGTAACTTGACTGCCTCTTAAGTTTTCTGTTTTATGCTTTTTCGTGTATTTAAAGAATCCTCACTTAACTTCAGTTAATTACTCGAAGACTGTACGCAGATACATTATTATTATTATTATTGTTTATCTCTTGATATTTTCTCTGGACATTTCTCTAATTTTTTGGGTAATGATGATTGTTTAAGTCTCAAGAGGACTCCAGAGAGTCAAGACTGGTGAAGAAGGTGATAGTGAAACGCGGGTTGATTGTACCGTAGACTTTTCAGGAGGACTTTAGCTCAGAACTCCGTGACCAATAAAAATATTTTGGAGAAGGTATCGACTGTGCAATATAGAGCATATACAAACTGAGACTGAAACAAAATACACAGTAGTATGCAAGAATACTGATATTAGTCCAACTGTGGCAGATTGCTCCATATGATGTTCGTTAAATATTTGATTATTATTCATTGATTTTTTTTTTTTTCAGAATTTCGTTAGATTAATTCAGATTAATTGTAGGATGGTACTTCTATGTGTACAAGAATCATCAGCAAAATGGAATATTTTGATATCTAAAATGCTTAAGAAATAATTAAGGGATAAAATACCTTGTGTCTCAGCTAGTGACACCACTAACAGCCTCTTCACTAACTAATATAGTTGATGAATGATAAATAACATGAAGCTGAATAATCATACCTCGTCCAATTCCATGTGCTAACTATATCTCACCTGACAGAATAATACTAAGGTAATGTTAATTAAACCAGTGATGCTTGAAAATTATCTCCCTTTGTGAAAAATCTAGTCAATAGAGATTTACACGCGGAAATTAATTCCCACATGAAAGCCCTTGGAACATTTCAATATGTTTATATTGCATATTACAATATAACCTCTTATATATATATATATATATATATATATATATATATATATATATATATATATATATATATATATATATATATATATATATATATATATATATATATATATATATATATATATATATATATATATGTCATGCCGATTAGGTATAACTTGCCATTTGGCTTAAATAGCAACGCTCACCTTGCCATATAAGACAAGCGAAAATTTGTGTATGCAATAATTTCGCCAAAATCATTCTGAACCTAACGAAAAAAATATATTTCATTGTGTTTGTTTATTATTAAATTAATGTTAAAGTATCTAAAATATATTTAGTTGGGTTAGGCTTAATTAAATTGCGCTTGTTGTAATAAGGTTAGGTAGGTTTTCAAAGTTTCTCTTGGTACAAAATTATAATTTTTTACATTAACATAAATGAAAAAAATGTCTTTAAACGTATAAGAGAAAATTTTAGCAAGGACTTAATTTTAAATGAGTTCTTGCTAATTGACCAGTTTTACCTAATCGGCACGACATATATATATATATATATTTTATATATATATATATATATATATATATATATATATATATATAATGTCTTGCCGAATAGGTAAAACTGGCCAATTAGCAAGAACTTATTTAAAATTAATTCCTTTCTAAAATTTTCTCTAATACGTTTGAATATATATATTTTTTCATTTATGTTAATGTATAAATTAATAATTTTGTACCAAAAGAACCTTAGAAAACTTCCTTAACGTTATTATAACAAGCGCAATTTAATATTTAGTTTAATCCAACTAAATATATTTTAGATAAGTTTACATTAATTTAATAAACAAACTCAATGCAATATATTTTTTTCGTTAGGTTCACAGTGATTTTTGGGAAATTATTGTATACACAAATTTTCGGTTGCCTTATTCGGCAAGAAGAGCGTTACTGTTTAAGCCAAAATCGCAAGTTTTACCTATTCGGCACGATATATATTGATGCTGCAACTACTCCAGTTTCTGTTTGCAAAGGATAAATAAGGTGGTTCCTCGCACCAGTTCGCAGACTCTCACGCACAACCTCTAACAGACGCGCAGCCCATCATTACTTCAATTCATTTCCTTATGTGTCCCAGGTATCTGCTACTTCAAAAACTCTCCACCAAATTAGAGAAAATCTATGTTGCAAGTTCCTATTGAGATAGTTGACCAGTGTTGACACGTCAAGTATCTCAAGCCCATCTCTGTGTATCTTTGTTAAAGAAAAGAGTCAGGTGGTTATTGTCAATGAAGATATTTAATGTAATGTTAATCAGGTAGACATGGATATTTACAGTCACAGTTCATTGCAGCACAAATAAGCATAATTTTATGCAATTACAGTTCTCTGTACTATGCTTAAACTCATCTGTCCCCTTATCGCATAAGCAGTAAGCCATTGACAGCCACTTAACATCAACATCTTGTGCCCAGAAAGCCCCTTTCAGGAGGAACGGCTTGGTTTAGTCTTCACACTTTATGACTAGGGACAAGAAAGCTTCGTTCTGTGTCACTGTCATCTACTGACTTCATGGATCCGACAGATACTGTCATCGGGAATATTAGTGAGGCGGTAATACTTGCAAATCCTAGTAAGAACTTCCTATGTAACGACATAAAATCCAAGCAGGACGTCGACTCGCTAACATTTCGGCGGACCAGTCATAGCAGACCTTCACTGACTTTCGAGAGCTACATCTCGATTTCCACGTCAGAGACAAGATGACCAAGAAAGGAAACCATCCGTTTAAACATGTAACAAATAAAGAATTTGATCTTCATGTTATTCTGCTTTAGTCTATTAATTATTATCTTAAAACATTATAGATGGAATATCTAGGTATCTAAGAATATCGAGTCATCAAGATATACCACCAACGTTCAAAATGCCGTTGGAAAATCGCGTTGTCAATTGTTCGTAAGCATTTCCATCTTTATCTCTTTGTGCCTCATACAATGCGTCCCTGGCCCATTTCTGCACACTCCTTGCTCCCGACAATGTCTGGGTTCCTATCTAGCTGTGGAAATATATTCCGAGAGATTCTTCTGACCAAAGGACTAATTCTAAAACTTTGGATGGAATGGTCACTGACCTCTACTCTGCACTCTAGTACTTTGCCAATATTGGATCAAACCTTCCCCTGAGTGAATTTCCCTAAGGAGACTGACATATCCTGAAGCCATGACACTATTCCTGTAGATGCCATGTTCAGCACATTAGCCACATCATTCTCCTAACATAAATGATAAACGTTTAGATTTTAAAGTTTCCTATTTTTCCTGGTCGTCTTCTACTAGACGTACCACGACTTTTTATATGTTTGCTTGTGGTTACATACGTTTTCTTCACTAATTTTGCATTTTAACCTAACCTATTCTAAATTAGCTGTACTTATAATAACAAAAAACAAACATGTAAAAACCTGAATACTTTAAGAAATCGACGGTGAGCAAAACGTCGACATACTGAAGTTGTGAAATAATATGGCTAGATTTCTAGCACAGGGCGGAGTCTCCCTTCTAGCCCGGGATCTCATCCGCTTACGGTGCCTGCCGATATTGCTTCGTCTTGATCCGTGACTGTCAACTTACGCCGACGCCAAGTCCTATATGTGTGGCTAGAAAATCCATTTAACAAGGCTAGTTTTCTCCCTTCTGAAGCAATTGTGCAATAATATAGCAGACAATTTGTATATCAGAATATGAGTATATATGCATACTAGTATATGTGAATATTAGTATATCTGTATATTAGTATGTGTGTGTGTGTGTGTGTGTGTGTGTGTGTGTGTGTGTGTGTACTCACCTAGTTGTACTCACCTAGTTGTGGTTGCAGGGGTCGAGTCAAAGCTCCTGGCCCCGCCTCTTCACTGGCCGCTACTGGGTCACTCTCCCTGCGCCATGAGCTTTATCATACCTCTGCTTAAAGCTATGTATAGAGCCTGCCTCCACTACATCGCTTCCTAAACTATTCCACTTCCCGACAACTCTGTGACTGAAGAAATACTTCCTAACGTGTGTGTGTGTGTGTGTGTGTGTGTGTGTGTGTGTGTGTGTAAGGAGTCCTTCACAGTGAAGTTATTTAGAATCATCATGAAAAATTTTCTCGCTTATTTTACCTATTTCTGAGGACTAACATCCTAAAAGAACAAAATAAATCTTATAAAAACCTAATTAAAAGTAAAATATTGATTTAACAAGTTAAGTATTAGTCCAGAAGTAAACTCATGCTGTGAAACGTGTGTGTTATACTGAAACAGAGGAAACGTAGTTTAAACAGCCTCTATGTAACTAGCCAATGATAGATAATCACTGTAAGATTATGTCACTTGATTATATAAGAGGAAAGGACTGCTTACCCAACGTAATACATAGTGTTATCCAAGACTTCATACTGGAATACTGACTGATTTACATATTTCTTAACTATTTCCCAAAAATAAGGAATGAAAAATCTGTGTAAATATCAGCTGCGACGGTTCACTAAATATTGAAAAAATGTATTGATTAGAGTTTGTGGTTAATGAAAGGAGTAAACTATTGTATTTTTAAAAGTGTGTGTGGTGAACTACCACTACACTACACTATTGTATTCTTAAAAGTGTGTGTGATGAACTACCACTACACTACACTACAGTGTGTGTGATGAACTACCACTACTCTACAGAGTATGTGATGAACTACCACTACACTACACTACAGTGTGTGTGATGAACTACCACTACACTACACTACAGTGTGTGTGATGAACTACCACTACTCTACAGAGTATGTGATGAACTACCACTACACTACACTACAGTGTGTGTGATGAACTACCACTACACTACACTACAGTGTGTGTGATGAACTACCACTACACTACACTACAGTGTGTGTGATGAACTACCACTACACTACACTACAGTGTGTGTGATGAACTACCACTACTCTACAGAGTATGTGATGAACTACCACTACACTACACTACAGTGTGTGTGATGAACTACCACTACACTACACTACAGTGTGTGTGATGAACTACCACTACACTACACTACAGTGTGTGTGATGAACTGCCACTACACTACACTACAGTGCGTGATGAACTACCACTACACTACACTACAGTGTGTGTGATGAACTACCACTACACTACAGCGTGTGTGATGAACTGCCACTACACTACACTACAGTGCGTGATGAACTGCCACTACACTACACTACAGTGTGTGTGATGAACTACCACTACACTACACTACAGTGTATGTGATGAACAGCCACTTCCCTACAGCGTGGGTGATGAACTACCACTACACTACACTACAGTGTGTATAATGAACTACCACTACACTACAGTGTGTGTGATGAAATACCACTACACTACAGTGTGTGTGATGAACTACCACTACACTACGTTACAGTGTATGTGATGAACAGCCACTTCACTATAGTGTGGGTGATGAACTACCACTACACTACACTACAGTGTGTATAATGAACTACCACTACACTACAGTGTGTGTGTGATGAACTACCACTACACTACAGTGTGTGTGATGAACTACCACTAAACAACACTACAGTGTGGGTGATGAACTACCACTACACTACAGTGTGTGATGAACTACCACTACACTACAATGTGGGTGATGAACTACCACTACACTACAATGTGGGTGATGACCTACCATTATACTACAGTGTGTGTGATGAACTACCAATACACTACAATGTGTGTGATGAACTACCACTACACTTCAATATGGGTGATGAACTACCACTACACTACAATGTGGGTGATGAACTACTATTATACTACAGAGTGTGTGTGGAACTACCATTACACTACACTACAGTGTGTGATGAACTACCATTACACTACATAACAGTGTGTGATGAACTATCACTACACTACAGTGTGTGTGATGAACTACCACTACACTGCACTACAGTGCGTCTGATGAACTACTATTATACTGCACTACAGTGTGTGATGAACTACCATTACACTACACTACAGTGTGTGATGGACTACCATTACACTACACTACAGTGTGTGATGGACTACCATTACACTAAACTACAGTGTGTGATGGACTACCATTACACTACACTACAGTGTGTGGTGAACTACCACTACACTACAGTGTGTGATGAAATACCACCACACTACAGAGTGTGATGAACTACCACTACACTACACTACCAGTTTGATTCCATTAATTCTCTCTCTTATCAAAATCATTGACCTGTTTCCTGACTAACCTAACTTAAACTAGCCTAGCCTAACGTAACCTAGCCTAACCTAAGCTAGCATAGCCTAACCTAACCTAACCTATCCTAGCCTATCATAACCTAACCTAACCTCGCCTAGCCTAACCTAACCTAGCATAACCTTACCTAACCTAGCCTAGCCTAACCTAACCTAACCTAGCCTAACCTAACCTTACCTAACATAGCTTAACCTAATCTAACCTTACCTAACATAGCCTAACCTAACCTAACCAATCCTAATCTAGCCTAGCCTAACCTAACCTAACCCAACCTAACCTAACATAGCCTAACCTAAACTAACCTAACCTAACCTTACCTAACATAGCCTAACCTAAACTAACCTAATCTAGCCTAGCCTAACCTAATGTAACGTAAACTAAGTAGAGCTTCATCAAATAGAGCTTCATAAATTAAAACTTTAAGTAAAGTTTCTTCAAATGAAGCTTTATTAAGTAGAGCTTCGTCATAATTGCATGAAATAGCGTTTGAGCAAAGAGCATCATCAATTAAAGCTTCATTATGTAGAGAAAAGCTTCATTATATAGAGCTTTATCAGAGCTTCGCCGGGAAGAGTTACATTATCTAGAGCTTCATGTAGAGCTTCGTCAAGTAGTTTTTCATCCAGTAGAGATGAAGAGTTTCAGATAGAACTTTATTAAGCAGAGTCTCATCAACTAGAGCTTCATCAGGTGAATTTTTTTTTAAAAAAGCTGCACTAAGCAGATATTTAAATAGAGCTTTTACACGTAAAATGTCGTCAATTGGCTTCATTATCTGCAGCCTCATGTAGAGCTTCAAATGGAGCTGCATTAGAGCTTCATTATAAGGAGTTTCATTAAGATTTATCGTCAAAGCTTCAAGTATAGCTTCATCAAGTAGAGCTTAATTAAGTAGAACTTTAATAAATAGAGCTTCATCAATTAGAGCTTCACGCAGAGTTTCATCATGCCGAGCTTCATTAAATAGAGTTTAAAGTAGAGCTTCATCAAGTAGAGCTTCGTCAAATAGAGCTTCGTCAAGTAGAGCTTCGTCAAGTAGAGCTTCGTCAAATAGAGCTTCATCGTGCAGAGCTTCATCAAAAAGAGCTTCTTCTAAAAGAGCTTCGTCAAAAAAAGCTTCGTCAAAAAGAGCAAGATTATTTATTCGTCTAAATACTGATTAAAGCTCTTCTTTTTAGTTAAATATTTCTACATGTAAGACAGAGAAAGTGAACGTATGATATTGACACTGAATCCTGCATGGGATAACAATCCTAGGAAGGGTAAGAATCCTGGGCAGGATAAGAATCCTAGGTAGGATAAGAATTCTGGGTAGGATAAGAATCCTGGATAGGATAAGAATCTTAGGTAGGATAAGAATTCTGGGTAGGATAATAATCCTGGATTGGATAAGAATCCTAGGAAGGATAAGAATTCTGGTCAGGATAAGAATCCTGGGAAGGATAAGAATCCTAGGTAGGATAAGAATTCTGGTCAGGATAAGAATCCTGGGAAGGATAAGAATCCTAGGTAGGATAAGAATCCTGGTCAGGATAAGAATCATGGGTAGGATAAGAATCTTGGAAGGATAAGAATCCTAGGTAGGATTATAATTCAGTCAAGGATAAGAATCCTAGGTAGGATTATAATTCAGTCAAAGATAAGAATCCTGGGTAGGATAAGAATCCTGGGTAGGATTAGAATTATGTCTTCTGTCCTTGTCCGTGAAAAAGGAATCCTTCAGTAAACCCCTCGGCAGGAAAAGAGAGTCCTTCCCTCATCATTGTGCTGGCAGTTAGGATCCTTCCATCGTCACTGGGCAGAAGAGGGATAATCCTACCCTCATCCATAGCCAGGGAGGGAGAGTCCTTCGCGTATCCCTGGGCAGGGAGTGAGTCCTATCATTCCTGGGTTGGGAGGAACAAGCCTTCCTTCATGACTATGTAGATAGGCAAAGTCCTCCCCTCATTCTTGAGCAGGGAGACAGAGTCCTCCCCTCATCCTTGAGCAGGGAGACAGAGTCCTCCCCTCATCCTTGATCAGGGAGACAGAATCCTCCCCTCATCCTTGAGCAGGGAGACAGAATCCTCCCCTCATCCTTGAGCAGGGAGACAGAATCCTCCCCTCATCCTTGAGCAGGGAGACAGAGTCCTCCCTTCATCCTAGTGGCAAAAGCAATACTTGCAAGCTTCAGCATAAAATTTCTGCCATTTTGTCTTGCCAGCAGCTGACTTAGAAGCAAGGTTCTTAAACGAGCTGGTGTGAGAGGCAGATAATTCACGTCTCTACTCCTGGGCTCTTGCTGAGCGAGTGTTAAAAACAGAAAGTCATTTCGAGTCGAGGGAACCATGTTGGGCAGGTGGTGGGGCAGGTGGTGGGGCAGGTGGTGGGGCAGGTGGTGGGGTAGGTGGTGGGGGTCACAGAAGCTGGTGTTTGGAGGAAACTATCCACGATCAGGGGAAATAAATCCTCCGCTGCAGCAGTCTGCTTCTGTGGCGATATTTTTGCGTGAAAAATGGTAATCCTTTTTTAACAAGAACTGAAAATCATGCTTGAAAGGAAGAAAAAAAAGAAGCTTAAAGGGGAAAGTGTCGGCTGGAAGAGTTGAGGAATGAAAATAGAAAACGCAGAGCTTTAGCCTGGTGGCTAAAGTTCTCGCTTCACACGACGAGGGTCTAGGTTCGATTCCTAGCGAGGGTAGAAACAATGGGCGTGTTTCTTTACTCCAGTTATCTATGTTCACCCATCAGTATTAAATGGGTACCTGGGTGTTAGTGGACTGGTGTGGGTCGCACCCAGGGACAAAACTGACCTAATTTGCGGGAAATGCTCTGCATAACAAGCGGCTTTCTATATAGTAGTATGTCATTGATGTCAGCTATGGTCTGTATACCTTGTACATGCACTTGTTGAAATAAATATATTATTATTATTATTATTATTATTATTATTATTATTATTATTATTAGCTGGTGTGTGTGTCTGTCTTTCTGTTAGCGACCTGAGGATTGAGCCTCCAGTAGGCAGCTCCTTGTACTGCTCGTCCCACACTGGTTTATCGTTTCGTGGTAAAATAAAGCCCCAGTCTCTACGAGTGTGGCAAATTACCAGAATAGGCGACCTATTTATAAGACGACATTTATAGAACCACAATAATAGCCTGCAAATAGGAGAGAGAATCGCACGACGACGTTTCGATCCTACTTGGACCATTTACAAAGTCACACCAACACAAATATACTGGCTCCCTCATTCTTTTGTGTTAGTGTGATTTTGTAAATGGTCCAATTCAGACCGAAACGTCGTCGTAAGGTTCTTTCTCCTGAGACTTGTTGAGTTGGTCATGGAAGAGCTGGAGAGGAGTGGCAGTGGAAGAAGAGGAACAATGGAGAGGGAAGAATTGCAGTAAAGGAGGAGAAGGAGGGGTCGAAGGAGGAGTGACCACAAAAGAGATGGACGGGTAGCATGAGAGTGCAAGAAATTACAAAAAAGAGGGAAGGGTCATATTAGAGGGAAGGGTCGCATAAGGAAGGGAGGGATTGCAAAAGAGATGAAGAGGTTCTGAAAGAGAAGGAAGAACTGTAAAAGAGAGGCTGGAGTCGCATAAGAGAGAGAGAGAGAGAGAGAGAGAGAGAGATAGAGAGAAAGGGGTTCAAAAGAGAGGGAGAGTCGATATATGAAGAGAAAGGATTGCAAAAGTGAGGAACGGGTGGAAAACTAAAAGGAGGGATGGAAAAAGAGAAAGAAGATTGAAAAAAAAGGATGGATAGAAAAATAAAGGGAGGGCTGGAAAAAAGAGAAAGAAGAATAAATAAAGAGCACGAGATAAATGTAAATACACGACAAAAAAATTATGTTGCAGATAACTGTTTGACAAAAGACAACTGCATCGTAGGTACATATTGATTCACCTCAGTTATGAATCATTACGTCAACTGACCATAACCTGCAAATTAGAAATGCAAGATAGATTACTATTCTTGGGGGCCTCTCATGCAACCATTAACAAGTCGCGAAACGATGCTGGTTCAGGATTGATCGAAACGTCGTCCTGTTTCATTTTTCAGTTTGTAGGTCAGTAATGAATTGGTGCTGCAACGAAAAAATATATATATATGTTCTTTAAAGAAGTAATAATAGTTCCCTACGAAAATATTTTTCTTATCAGCTGTTAGCTCTATCACAGCACCCAACCAATTCACAGCATCCAACCAATTCACAGCATCCAACCAATTCACAGCATCCAGCCAGTTCACAGCATCCAACCAATTCACAGCATCCAGCCAGTTCACAGCATCCCCACCTCACGTCCACGTCCACAATTCTCATCACAATCACAATTCATAGGACGACCATAATTCTCAGCACGACCACAATTCAGAGCACGCCCACAACTCACAGCACGCCCGCAATCTGAATAAGGTATGAAGGAGTCGCTCCTTCGGTATGTAACCAACTACAGATAAATCTTGCTTATCAACATTATGGCTGGGATTTATTCCAGTAAAGACAATGGGATTTTTATTATATAATATATAATTGTCTTCACTCGTATATAATATAGTACATGAAATATTTCCTTGTTAAAATTGTTATTAAAGCTGCAGTATAGCAGATAGAAATATCTATAAAAACACAGCAGATTCAGAGAGATAATGTAGGAGATGGTGTTGGTGTTAAGGAGAGTGATGGTGTGAGGGAGAGTGTTGGTGCGAGGGAGAGTGTTAGTGTGAGGGAGAGTGTTGGTGTGAAGGAGAGTGTTAGTATGAGGGAGAGTGTTGGTGTGAGGGAGAGTGTTGGTGTGAGGGAGAGTGTTGGTGTGAGGGAGAGTGTTGGTGTGAGGGAGAGTGTTGGTGTGAGGGAGAGTGTTGGTGTGAGGGAGAGTGTTGGTGTGAGGGAGAGTGTTGGTGTGAGGGAGAGTGTTGGTGTGAGGGAGAGTGTTGGTGTGAGGGAGAGTGTTGGTGTGAGGGAGAGTGTTGGTGGAGGGAGTGTGTTGGTGTGAGGGAGAGTGTTGGTGGAGGAGAGTGTTGGTGTGAGGGAGAATGTTGGTGTGAGGAGAGTGTTGGTGTGAGGGAGAGTGTTGGTGTGAGGGAGTGTGTTGGTGTGAGGGAGAGTGTTGGTGTGAGGGAGAGTGTTGGTGTGAGGGAGTGTGTTGGTGTGAGGGAGAGTGTTGGTGTGAGGGAGAGTGTTGGTGTGAGGGAGAGTGTTGGTGTGAGGGAGAGTGTTGGTGTGAGGGAGAGTGTTGGTATGAGGGAGAGTGATAGTTTGGTGTGAGGGAGAGTGATGCTGCTGTGAGGGAGAGTGATGATGTTTGTGTGAGGGAGAGTGATGATGTTTGTGTGAGGGAGAGTGATGGTATTGGTTTGAGGGAGAGTAATGGTGTTGTTACAAGTAGTATGGCCGGCCGTGGCACTGCCGGTCATGCACTGTCGACTACAGGAGAGTGAAACTGTGTGTGAGAGCATCTGGTAAACAAACCAATAAATTCTCTGGCTGAGAGCAGGTATTAAGCAGAAGATGTGTTGGGTTCCTCTGCGATCGCTGCTAGAGTCATTTTAAGGGGTCATTTCACTTGTTACTGAAGTCCTTCATGAACCCCTGAGAACTGCAGGAGTCCTTCAAAGGCCCTTCTAGCTGTTTGAGTCCTTTTTTTGAGTCTTAGTCGATCTTGGGCGCTGCTGGATTCCTTGCTGGGAGTCCTTGTTCAGTTCTTCTGGAGTCCACCAAGAAAGACGTTCCAGGGTAGTGCTGTAGTCCTTTCAGTCCTTTTGAGCACTTGTCTCCTGGCTAATTCAACACACAAGAAGGCACACATAGCTTGTGTTTGTGGTTTATTGATGGTTAGCGCACCGGGGCAAGCCTGGTAGCAAAGATAATCCTAGACCAAGTCAGAGGCGAGGGAGATTTGAGCAAGTGATTAGCTGGTCAATGAGTGACCCAGGCAGGCGTTTGGTGAGGTGTTCCTCAGGTCAGGTGTCACAAGATCAAGTGGATAGAAGGTGCATGCTTGGCATGGGATATGAAATGCTACCAGGAGTAGGAAACATTAGCTTGTCCGTGCCTCTAAGGTCGTCACGACCCGACAGTACTAGCAAGCTTTAAACGATAAGTGAAAACATTCCCACAGAAAGTGGCTCTGGATTTTTTCTTCATACATACGATATGCAAATAGAAAGAATAGCCCCGGAGGTGGAGAAGAAAACTTACAACTAGGCCATAAAAATGTCTTCAGTGGTGGCGGTGGAAGAGATAAAGGGATTAGAACTGATGACGGAAATAGCCATGACACTGGATGGCTGATGGAGAGGACCATGACACTCGATGGCTGATGGAGAGGACCATGACACTGGATGGCTGATGGAGAGGACCATGACACTCGATGGCTGATGGAGAGGACCATGACACTGGATGGCTGATGGAGAGGACCATGGCACTGGATGGCTGATGGAGAGGACCATGACACTAGATGACTGACGGAGAGGACCATGACACTGGATGGCTGACGGAGAGGACCATGCCACTAGATGACTGACGGAGAGGACCATGCCACTGGCTGGGAGGAGAGTGACATCTTCACAGCTGAAATGTAGATAGGTGCTCACTAGGGCTGCATCTGACGTCAAGCGCTGTCAGCACGTCGATGGACATAGAGCCAATCACACATCTGTAAAGCAGTGGAGGTTATAAGCATTTCATTTGACACCTATGGATGGTGTTGCCCTGACTTTAAATACAGAGCTAATAGCTACAGACTACATAGAGAGCTTAAAGCTTACAAATATAAAACTTACAAGAAAAAAATACAGTGGCTACACATACAGTATGTATAACAAAATTGTGCACAACAATGCATTTGGGTGTAGTCCTCTGCCTCGTTACATCCGCAGTAACTAAGTGTGGAGTATATGAGCATTGAAGTCCATTCCAATAAGAAGACGATTCGCATCGTTGTCATAAGAGTCGGAGAAGTCAGGACTGGTGTTAGGGTCACACAGTATATGCACTGCTGTTCTTGGTCGTAGATCTTAAGATTGTTGCTGGAAAGGCTGTCGACAGTCGTGTCAAGCGGGGACAAAGTAGCGGTAGGGAAGTCGCTAGTGTCTGAACCTCAATTACGTTGTGATTAACGTAACGTTGTGATCAAGGTAAGCCTTTTTAACTGTCTCATTCGTAACTTCCTTCACCTGAACTTGTCGCCGTGAATCATGACAAGATAGTAACTGACGAATTTAAGAACATGCTCAGAGATCCTCCAGGATTTCGCGATTCGTTGCTTGCGGAATGGCGTTTGGCCACGAGCGCTTGTGGAGTGCCAAACCCAGAGCAAAGAGCCTGAATGGTAGCACTGATGATTTCTGATCAGTTGTCAGACAAGAGCACGTGGACAGGTGTGGCTTAAAATAATTTGCTTTCAGAAAGTGTTCGCAGCTGTCTCGGCAGCTTTGCCAAAAACCTGGTACATGTTTACGGTAGTGAATCTGGTTGTGTCGACCAACACTAGCAGGTGTCGGTTACCTTTCTCCGAGGGCAAGAAATTCTTCATCAGGTCGACAGAACTTCCCTCCCACTGCTCCTTTGCAATAGAATACTTAAATATTGGGTTAGGGCCGCTTGCGATGCCTTTGCACTCTGGGATATTTTGCTTAGACCAGAGGAATTTCATTCTTGTCTTTCATGACTACTGGTACCAGGGACGTAAGAATCTCCAGTTTGTGGAGAGTTCTACCACTTGTATACGCTCCTTGGTTGACTCAAAAGTCCTTCACAGGTACAGGGTTACACTTAGGAGTAGTTCTTGGGTACTCCTGGAGTCCTTCTAAGAGGCCGTTTCTATGTGCTGCAAGAGTCGTTCTAGGTAATCATTCCTGGGTGGTACCGAATCCTCCCAGGAATTTCTTCCTGGAAGGAATTGTTCCCATGTGCTTTTGGAGTCCTTCTATGATATCCTTCCAATGCACTGCTGGAGTCCTTCAAGAGAGTCGTTCATTTGTACTGCTGCAGTCCTTCCACAGAGTCCTTCTTTTGAACTGCTGGAGTCCGTAAAGTGACTCGTTCCTGGATACTAATGGAGTCTTTCTTAAGAGTCGTTCCCATGTGTTGCTGGCATCTTTCAGTGAGTAGTTCCAGAGTCGTGCTGGAGTCTTTTCCAATGATTCGTTATTGGGTTCTGTTAGTTTCCTTCCGAGTTGTTTTTAGATAGTGCTAGAGCCCTTTCCAGGAGTCGTTCCTGTGTGCTACTGGAGTGTTTCCATTGAGTCGATCCGGGTGCTACTGAATCCTTCGAGAAAAACGCTTCAGGGTGCTTCCAGAGTACTTGCTGGAGTCCACGAGAATTGTACTTTGATGATGATATAAGAGTCCTACTAGAGAGTCCTTCCCAGGTGTTGGGGATTCCTTCTGTAGAGTCTTTCTCAGGTACTGATTTAATAATTCAATTAAATAGTTCCAGTATGTTGAAAGAGTCCTTCCACGAAGTCGTTTCTATGTGGTCCTTGGAAAAAGTTGGAGTTGTTCCTAGGAACCGCTGAAGTCGTCCCTGGAAGTCGATGGAGTGGTCCTTAAAAACTGCTGGAATTGTTCCTAGGAACCGCTGGAGTTGTTCCAAGGAACCGGTGGAGTTGTTCCTAGGAACTGCTGGAACCCTGGAAGTCGATTTAGTGGTCCTCTTGATCCGCTGGAATTGTTTAGTTGTGACACTGTGGGACGGAACAACGAAGAACCAGTCCCAAAGTATTTTTGGAGAGTTGGCAGGACACACGCTACTCGAAAGCAAACATGTTTTTATTTTGTGAGGCAACGTTGGTTGCCGTGTGCGTTACGAGGCAGCCCGTCTTTACAGCCTACGTGGACAACGTAGTGAATTTGTTGGCGTATGTTTTTAATACGAGACCCAGCTGAAAGAAGTGTCCCTCCCGATTTTGTAATTTCTTTATTGACACGCGCACTTAACATGTCCTATTCGGGCCAAAACTACTTGAAATGAAATAGTATTTAAGTTTTAGCATATTAGATAACCTTACAAAATCGAGGCAGTGTAATACGCAATTAAAAGTTTACAATAAGCTGTGGATAGGTTATTCAAGGACCTCCAGTACAGAGAGAATAGTTATTGAGAGCGAAGTCATTTACTGGAGCAAAGTATCCACTCACCCGCCTCACACTAAGTCTGCCTCTTGCTGTAGCTAGCAAGATATGTACTCATCTATTTGTGGTTGCAAGGGTCGAGACTCAGCTCCTGGACCCGCATTTTTACTGATCGCTACAAGATCCTCTCTCTTTCCCTGATCCATATGCTTTATCAAACCTCATCTTAAAACTATGTATGGTTTCTGCTTCCACTACGTCACTTTCCAGACTATTCCACTTCTTGACAAGTGTATGAAGAAATACTTCCTAACATCTCTTTGACTCATCTGAGTCTTCAACTTCCAATTGTGACCCCTTGTTTCCGTGTCCTATCTCTGGAACATCCTGTCTTTGTCCACCATGTCAATTCCTCGCAGTATTTTATATGGCGCTGTCATGTCTCCCCTAACCCTCCTGTTCTCCAGTGTCATGAGGCCGATTTTCCTTAACCTTTCTTCGTAGGACATTCCCCTCAGCTCTTTGACTAGTCTTATTGCAAACCTTTGCATTTTCTCTAATTTCTTCACGTGCTTGACCAGCTGTGGGTTCCAAACTGGTGCTGCATACTCCAGTATGGGCCTGACGTACACGGTGTACAGTGTCTTCAACAATTTCTTACTGAGGTATCGGAACTCTATTATTAGGTTTTCCAGGCACCCATATGCTGCAGCAGTTATCTGGTTGATGTGTGCTTCCGGAGACGTGCTCGGTGTTATACTCACCCCAAGATCTTTCTCCTTGAACGATGTTTGAAGTCTTTGGCCACCTAGCCTATACTCTGTCTGCGATCTTCTTTGCCCTTCCCCGATCTTCATGACTTTGCATTTGGCGGGGTTAAATTCGAGAAGCCAGTTGCTGGACCAGGTGTCCAGCCTGTCCAAGTCTCTTTGAAGTCCTGCCTGATCCTCATCTGATTTAATTCTCCTCATTAACTTCACATCATCTGCAAACAGGGACACTTCTGAGTCTATCCCTACCGTCATGTCATTCACATATACCGAGAATAGCACTGGTCCTAGGACTGACCCCTGTGGGACCCCGCTCGTCACAGGCGCCCACTGTGATACCTCATCACGTACCATGACCCGTTGTTGCCTTCCTGTCAGGAATTCCCTGATCCATTGCAGTGCCCTTCCTGTTATACACGCCTGATTCTCTAGCTTCTGCGTGTGTGTGTGTGTGTGTACTCACCTAATTGTACTCACCTAATTGTGGTTGCAGGGGTCGAGACTCAGCTCCTGGCCCCGCCTCTTCGCTGTCTGCTACTGGGTCTCTGCTCTCCCTGCTCCATGAGCTTTATCATACCTTGTCTTAAAACTATGTATGGTTCCTGCCTCCACTATATCATTCTCTAGTCCATTCCACTTCCTGACTACTCTGTGGCTGAAGAAATGTTTCCTGACATCCCTTTGACTCATCTGAGTCTTCAGCTTCCAGTTGTGTCCCCTTGTTTCTGTGTTCCCTCTCTGAAACAACCTGTCACTATCTACCTTGTCAATTCCCGCAGTATTTTGTATGTCGTTATCATGTCTCCTCTGACCCTTCTTTCCTCCAGTGTTGTTAGTCCTATTTCCCTCAGCCTTTCTTCATAAGACAGACCCCGGAGTTGTGGAACTAACCTTGTCGCAAACCTTGCACTTTCTCTAGTTTCTTGACGTGCTTGACCAGGTGTGGGTTCCAGACTGGTGCTGCATACTCTAGTATGGGCCTGACGTATACGGTATACAGTGTCTTGAACGATTCCTTGTTAAGGTAACGGAACGCTAATCTTAAGTTTGCCAGTCGCCCATATGCTGCCGCGGTTATCTGGTTGATGTGTGCTTCCGGAGACGTGCTTGGTGTTATACTCACCCCAAGGTCTTTCTCCTTTGTTGAGGTTTGTAGCCTTTGTCCACCTAGCCTGTACTCTGTCAGCGGTCTTCTTTGCCCTTCTCCGATCTTCATGACTTTGCATTTGGTGGGGTTAAATTCGAGAGCCAGTTGCTAGACCAGATGTCAAGCTTGTCCAGGTCACTTTGAAGTCCTGCTTGGTCTTCATCCGATGTGATTCTCCTCATTAATTTCACATCATCTGCGAAAAGAGACACTTCTGAGTCTATCCCATCCGTCATGTCATTCACATATAGCAAGAATAGCACTGGTCCTAGGACTGACCCCTGCGGTACACCGCTCGTCACAGGCGCCCACTGTGATACCTCATCACGCACCATGACTCGTTGTTGCCTCCCTGTGAGGTATTCCCTGATCCATTGTGTGTGTGTGTGTGTGTGTGTGTGTGTGTGTGTGTGTTGTATGTGGTGTGTGCGTGTGTGTGTGTGTTGTATATGTGGTGTGTGCGGTGTGTGCGGTGCGTGTGTGTGTGTGTGTGTGTGTGCGTGTGTGTGTGTGTGTGTGTGTGTGTGTGTGTGTGTTGTATATGTGGTGTGTGCGGTGCGTGTGTGTGCGTGTGTGTGTGTGTGTGTGTGGTGTGTGCGGTATGTGCGGTGCGTGCGTGTGTGTGTGTGTGTGTGTGTGTGTGTGT